>JBBDGP010002895.1:0-545745 GCA_037952835.1 Lithobates septentrionalis | reverse complement strand
GGCACAGTGGTGGCAATTTATGGGTACAGTGGCTGCGTTTGATGGTACAGTGGCTGCGTTTGATGGTACAGTGGCAGCGTTTAATGGGCACAGTGGCTGCAATTGATGGGTACAGTGGCTGCGTTTGATGGTACAGTGGCTGCGTTTGATGGTACAGTGGCAGCGTTTAATGGGCACAGTGGTGGCAATTTATGGGTACAGTGGCTGCGTTTGATGGTACAGTGGCTGCGTTTGATGGTACAGTGGCTGCGTTTGATGGTACAGTGGCTGCAATTGATGGGTACAGTGGCTGCAATTGATGGGTACAGTGGCTGCAATTGATGGGTACAGTGGCAGCGTTTGATGGTACAGTGGCTGTGTTTAATGGGCACAGTGGTGGCAATTTATGGGTACAGTGACTGCGTTTGATGGTACAGTGGCTGCGTTTGATGGGCAAACGCAGCCACTGTACCCATAAATTGCCACCACTGTGCCCATTAAACACAGCCACTGTACCATCAAACGCTGCCACTGTACCATCAAACGCAGCCACTGTACCCATCAATTGCCACCACTGTGCCCATTAAACACAGTCACTGTGCCCAAACGCTGCCAGTGTACCCATAAATTGCTGCCACTGTGCCCCATCAAACGCAGCCACTGTACCCATTAATTGCAGCCACTGTGCCCATTAAACGTTGCCACTGTACCATCAAACGCTGCCACTGTACCCATAAATTGCTGCCACTGTGCCCCATCAAACGCAGCCACTGTACCCATTAATTGCAGCCACTGTGCCCATTAAACGCTGCCACTGTACCATCAAACGCAGCCACTGCACCCATAAATTGCCACCACTGTGCCCATTAAACGCTGCCACTGTGCCCATCAAACGCAGCCACTGTACCCATAAATTGCCACCACTGTGCCCATTAAACACAGCCACTGTGCCCATCAAACACAGCCACTGTACCATCAAATGCAGCCACTGTACCCATAAATTGCCGCCACTGTGCCCATCAAACGCAGCCACTGTGCCCATCAAACGCTGCCACTGTACCATCAAACGCAGCCACTGTACCCATCAATTGCCACCACTGTGCCCATTAAACACAGTCACTGTGCCCAAACGCTGCCAGTGTACCCATAAATTGCTGCCACTGTGCCCCATCAAACGCAGCCACTGTACCCATTAATTGCAGCCACTGTGCCCATTAAACGTTGCCACTGTACCATCAAACGCTGCCACTGTACCCATAAATTGCTGCCACTGTGCCCCATCAAACGCAGCCACTGTACCCATTAATTGCAGCCACTGTGCCCATTAAACGCTGCCACTGTACCATCAAACGCAGCCACTGCACCCATAAATTGCCACCACTGTGCCCATTAAACGCTGCCACTGTGCCCATCAAACGCAGCCACTGTACCCATAAATTGCCACCACTGTGCCCATTAAACACAGCCACTGTGCCCATCAAACGCAGCCACTGTACCATCAAATGCAGCCACTGTACCCATAAATTGCCGCCACTGTGCCCATCAAACGCAGCCACTGTGCCCATCAAACGCAGCCACTGTACCATCAAATGCAGCCACTGTACCCATAAATTGCCGCCACTGTGCCCATCAAACGCAGCCACTGTACCATCAAACGCAGCCACTGTACCCATAAATTGCCACCACTGTGCCCATTAAACGCAGCCACTGTACCATCAAACGCAGCCACTGTACCCATAAATTGCCGCCACTGTGCCCATCAAACGCAGCCACTGTGCCCATCAAACGCAGCCACTGTGCCGATCAAACACAGCCACTGTAACCATCAATTGCTGCCAGTTTGCCCCATAAATTGCCACCAGTTTGCCCATTAAATCCTGCCAGTGTCCCCCCGCCCGGCACTTACCTGTCTCAGGTCAGCGCGTTGCTCCACGCTCCCTCCGATAGGCATCCAATCACAGCGCCTGTCGCTTCAGCCAATCAGGTGACAGGTAGCCAGACCCAGTGCACCTGATTGGCTGAGAGGCGGGTCAGTGTTAGGGAAGCGATTTATTTGATTTCCTAACACAGCACTGTGTAAGCAGCGATCGCACAGCAGTGTGCCCGCTGTTTACCAATTTGGAATGCCTATTAGAGCTGACGGCTCTAATCAGGCACTTCTAAAAACACCCCTGCCGCTGTAATTCACATGCCCGATGCCCAACAAGGGTGCCGGACACCTGAATAGGGGGCGGCAGCAGTGACAATAGATAGATTCATGCAATGCATGAATCTGTCTATTGAAGATTGACGGGTGCAATGGACGCACCGCCACTGCCCAGTTGTATTTCCCCTGGGTGGGGAAATACCACCATGTTTTATATTATACATTCCTATACACTGTGTGCCCTATAACAAGGAGGTGGGCATTAAGGGACAGAGTGGTGTGCAGGCAATTTGTTTTATTTTTTGTGTGCATTACTGGGCACTTTCACCCCCTTCCTTCCCAGGCCAATTTTCAGCTTTCAGCGCTGTCACACTTTCAATGACAATTGCGCGGTCATGCAACGCTGTTCACACAAATAGAGCTTTCTTTTGGTGGTATTTATTCACGACTCAGTTTTTTATTTTTTGCGATATAAGCGGAAAAAAAGAGCGGAAATTTGGAAAAAAAAAACAATATTTTCTTCTTTCTATTTTAAAAGAAATCCAATAAAATCTAATTTTGTCATAAATGTAAGCCAAAATGTATTCTGCTACATGTCTTTGGTAAAAAAATCCTGTTAAGTGTATAATAATTGGTTTGTGTGATCACGGACATATGTGTGCAGATGATCATTGGGACATATGATTTTATTGTTACATATGTGGGGGACAGGTGTTTTTACTGTGTGGGGACATGTGTGTGGGGACAGTGTTTTGGGGACTTTGTGTGTTTACATTGTGTTGGGACATGTGTGGGGACAGTAGGCTGGTGATCAATGTGTAAAAAGCTGTAAAAAACAGCTCATTCTCACTGATCACTGGCCGGCTGCAGAGATCCGCTCTCCTCTCCGACAACTTCCGTGTGAGGAGAGGAGAGCCAATTGCCTAGAAACGGCTCTCTATTTACATCACATGATGGCTGTGATTCCACACAGCCGTCATGTGATCAGGAGGGCCTATCACAGAGCCCTATGTGCTTTTATATGTGTCTTATCTATATATAATGCACTCTTTAAAATGCATGGTTTTCCATTTTATGAACAAGAAAATAATGACGTTATGCTGTTGGGCTGGTATAATAATGCTATGGGGCTGGTATGACATTTTTTCCAGGGCTGGTTTTCATTCCCAGTCCGGCCCTGCCTTCCAGTGACCACTGACAACATCCTTCTACATATATTCATTAATTTTATTTATTTTTACATTGTCACGTGTTGCTGTGCTTATCTTTTTAGGAATTTCAGGATGAGTTGTCCATAAATGACGCTTCAAGTTTGTTGTATTTTTACCAGCGAGTGTCACTCCACATGGTTTGCAAAGAGTCTTGTTGTCCTTAACATCAAATGTAAAATACATCCATAGATCTTCTCTTCTCTTTCTACCAGTGACAATCACAGAAGCTGACATTTCCGGTATAGTTTGGACTTTGGAGTCTTGGACGTATGGTGGGGAGGAACTGGAAGTCTGTATGCTGCAGTGCCGCTCTTGACGGTGGTCTAAAGAGTAGGCCTGTGAAATTAGCACATAAATGGCATGCAGTGAGTACAGTACACAAGATGCTGGCCATCTCCTCAGATGGTGGTCTGAGGAGATGGCCTATAATAATCGACAGTGCATTTGCAAAAAGGCCTGGCCGGGCCCTGGATGCCAGTGTCACTGTGCCACTGCCTGTCAGAGGAGGCCTGCACACTCACAGTTGCACTTGCACTGTTGCTTAGTGTGCTCTGGACAGATGGTGGTCGTCTAATGGCAGTGAGGGGAGGGGGAGGCCTGGCCTCAGGCCAGTTGTACGTACCACAATTATTGTACTGCAGTGCAAAGTACTGCATTAGTCTGCTGATGTCTGCACTCGGCCTCTCAGTGTGCTCTTCTGCCTCTTGGCGGCCGGCGCGGCTCTGGCATCAGGAGGAGTCGGACTCGGGAGTGGGACTGCTGCTCTCAACGGCTGTCTGAGTAGAGTAGGCCAAATTAGGAAATAAATGGAATGCAGTGAGTACAGTGCACAAGGTGCTGGAGCCTGGTGATGGTGGTCTGAGGGGATGGCCTATAATAATCGACAGTGCATTTGCAAAAAGGCCTGGCCCTGGATGCCAGTGCCACTGTGCCACTGACTGCCAAAGGAGGCCTGCCCTGCACACACAGTTACACTTGCACTGCAGCACAGGTGGTCATCTAAGGGTAGTGAGGGCTAGTTCACACTAGTGCGGTCACTGCGGTGACCGGCATTTTCCCATACTGGAAGAAGGCTGGTCACTAGAACAGGCTTTGTAGCTGTGGGAAAATGCCTGCATTTTTCTTTTTGTGCATGTGATATGGTGTGCCTCACTGCCTTTACTTGCAAAAATGTGCTTGTTCTTTTCACAAAACAAATCATTAAAAACAATTATTTTTTGTTAAAAAAAAAATCCCAAAAAGCGTATATTGATTGGTTTGGGCAAAAATTATAGCGTTTCCAAACTATGGGATATATACTGGAATTTGTATTTATTTCTTTTTTTATACTAATGGCGGTGGTCAGCATCTTATAGCAGGACTGTGATATTGTGGCGGGCTTTGCTGGACATTTAGTTAACTGCATAAAACATGCATTGACATGTGTTTTGATGCTTTTCCATTGATTTCAATGGAAAAGGCATTAGAAGAAAAAATGCATAGGTAGGAGGGGGGAAGCCTCAGGCCTGGCTGTTGTACGTACCACAATTATGTACTGCAGTCACAGTGCAAAGTAAGACTTGCTCTGCTGATGTCTGCTCTCTCAGTCTCAGCCGAAGTTCTCTCTCTGCCTCTGCTCTGGGCAGCAGGCGTGGCATCAGGAGGAGTCAGACTCCTCGGGACAGGAGTGCTCTCTCTCACAGACTGTCCTCTCCTCTGAGTCTCGCCTCACTTACAGTGGCGTAACTGGCACTGGGCGTGGATTCTGTAAGTAGGTGGAGCGCCGTAAAAAAAACAGAAGTCGGTAAGCGTCCCTGCTTGCCATTTTCAGCTCGTTGTCATCCAATAACGAAAACGGATCCAATTTTCGTCATAGTTTTCGTCAGTGGACGAAAATGTGCTGTACTTCTTGTTTCGTTTTCGTCAATGTAAAAGTGCCGCTGATGAAATCGTTGACGAAAATGTTTTCATTGACAAAATTAACACTGGTGTCAGCTTCCACAATACACCTTGACTATCAGCTTACTTTGGACCATCTCTCTTGAGGCTTGTCCTTCTTATATGTCAAATGCTGTTTGTAATGTGAATAAGCATGGTTGCTTCCATGCTTGATGTTTTTTTCTGCTATGCTGTAATTGTTGAAGTCTTGTAATTGTTGTTTTTTCTTCTTCTTTTTGCTTATATCTCTGTATTATACTTTTGATACTTTCTAATAAAATATTTTAACAAGAAAAAAAAAATCATGTCCATCAACTTCAATCAAAAACCCTATTACCATTTTCTCCATGTATATTCATTAATGTGAATATTGATTTATGTGATTAACCCTGTTTATGTGATTAATGCTGTTGAAACTTATGGATGAACTACAGATAGATATAAAATAAATATCTACAATCACCAACAAATAAAATAGCAACACATGGAAAGAATATACAGTGTTTCCATACGTTGTTGATTTACAGTAGCATCTGTTAAAATAGTGATTTGTTTCCGTGATCAATTTTTTTTTTACATGGTAAAGAACTAAATTAAAGCATATGCACACGCTCAGAGCTATAACACTGAGAAATGTTAAGTGCTATTGTCTTGTTTATTCTAAGAAATGTGAATTGAATATACTGTACCTATTTCATGGTCATCCCTATTATGGCTGGACAGAAGACACCAAGAAAGATGTTTTCTGATACTGCTCTATAAGTATGAGTCCTTTTTAAAGCAAGAATCCCTGCTCATCTTTTTCTCAATCATTACCAATTTATTCGCTCAAAATCTGAAAAAGCGTTTTCTGGGTGAGTAATTACTTTTTTGTTTCTTTGTGAGAACATACATGCTTGTACACCCTATTTACGCTCCAATTTTTTTCTCAGTATCTTGTACTTCTGTAGTCTCAGAATAAACTGTACATTCTGGAAATTCCAAAAGTAATGATTATTATCATGTTAGTTCTTCACCTTTATTATTATAATATTTTCTGTTTTTATATAGTACTTCTTTAGAGTTTGTCTGAAGATGCACATGTAGAACAATCAGGTTTCTATAAATATAGTGCTTCATTAAATTTTCTTCCAAAAGGTTTGTACTATCAGTAAATACAGTATAATTATGATTGGCATTAAAATTTCATGTAATGCCCGCCATGGGAAACATTTAAGTTAGATTATTAATGGTCACTAGAAGTCTGTTTTTTTAACATAGTATAAGGATGCAGTATGTGATGCTTACACAGTCAGTTAATGCATATATTAGACAATGAATCCATATATTATGTCACTGGGGTATTGGACTTCATTCTAGAGCCATAATACAATTTGATTTTGTTCCTTTATAGTGGAACTGAGCCTAAGAGTTGCCCACAAGTGAAAACATATTTACTTCTCTAATTTCTTTTGCCCCTTTTACATACATGCTAATTAGCTTACCATAGGTGTGCGCAGCCTATTGCATTAGGGTGTGCACATCAAATCTCAAACACACATGCCTTTCAATGCAGCCTCAGCTGCACTGAACAGTGAATGAATGGGAAGCGCTCTGTGCTGAGCAGCTTCCTGTTCATTCGCAAACTGAAGCATAGTAAAAACAGCTTACTATGCTTCATTTATGAAAAAACACAGTGAGTGAGTGTGTTCACTATATTCATTTAGAAAAGTAAGGGGCTGGTGAATGACATATTGACTAGCCCTTCCCCCCGCTCTCCATCCTGAAACATCCCTGCAGTAGCAGAGGGGAGAGGAGAGGAAGGAAACCAGCAGTACTGCAGGAGGGGAAAAACATGGGGGGAGCCTGGGGAAAGAAGGGGGAATTGGCACCCCACAGGGTGATTAGGGTGTGCCCAGGCACACCTGGCACACCCCCTGTGCACACCTATGTAGCTTACAACTCTACCTGTTTTTGTAAAATTAACACAGCATTTTCTCACAGTCCTTCACCCTGCCACCAATCCCATATCCCACAGTGATTGGGTCCTCCTTCTGGGCATGGAGAGTAAGCAGTGAGGCATGCTCCCTACACTTTACATTTTGCATATAACCACATATGCCTTATCATTTATCAGTAGAAATAACATATAAGAAAAAAAAAATTGTATGTGGAAGGGAAATTACAATTCATATTGAGATTGCCTTTAAAGACCTACTCCAGCCCAGACTGAAAATTAAACCTTGAAATGCCTATATGAGACGCAGTTTACCTCCTGAGGACTTACAAAATAATAAGGCAGCATGAGAAACATACCACAAGTTGGCTAAACACCAACACAAGCATATACACGTTAAAGGGTTAGTTCCCCCTTTATAATAAAATTTACAAAAAAATTACAAAGCCTGGCATAAAGGTGGCATTCTAAGTAATCTGCACCATCCTGAATATAAGCAAGGATGGATGGTCTGTTGAGTTTGCCTCCATCATCACAGGAATAGGCACTCTCAGAAGCACAGTTGCACATGGTCTACAAAAATGTAACACTTGCCGACCACCGCATGTACATATACATTGACAGAATTGCATGGACAGGCAAATGGGCATACAGGTACGTCCCTTTAAATTTGCTGTCGTGTAGTCACGTGCGTGCCGGTGCGCGCTCCATGAGTGTGATCACGGTCCCACGGACTCGATGTCCGTGGGTATACCCACGATCGTCTCACGGAGAGGAAGAGCGGGGAAATGCTTTTCCCCGTTCTGCCTAGTGACAGGACGCTGATCACAGCTCCCTGTAATCGGGAGCGGTGATCAGTGTCATGTGACACATAGCCCATCCCCCCACAGTTAGAACACATCCCTAGGACACACTTAACCCCTGCAGCGCCCCCTCCTGGTTAACCCCTTTACTGCCAGTCACATTTACACAGAAATCAATGCATTTTTAATTGCACTGATCACTGTATAAATGTGAATGGTCCCAAAATAGCGCCAAAATTGTCAGATCTGTCCGCCATAATGTCGCAGTCACGATAAAAATCGCTGATCGCCGCCATTACTAGTAAAAAAAAAAATTATTAATAAAAATTCCATAAAACTATCCCCTATTTTGTAGACGCTATAACTTTTGCGCAAACCAATAAATAAATGCTTATTGCGATTTTTTTTTACCAAAAATATGTTGAAGAATACGTATCGCCTAAACTGAGGGAAAAAAAAAAATTATATATTTTTTGGGGATATTTATTATAGCAAAAAGTAAAAAATACTGCTTTTTTTCAAAATTGTACTTTTTTTTGTTTTTTAGCGCAAAAAATAAAAACCGCAGAGGTGATTAAATACCACCAAAAGAAAACTCTATTTGTGGGGAAAAAAGGACCTCAATTTTGTTTGGGAGCCACGTCGCGGGACCGCGCAATTGTCAGTTAAAGCAACGCAGTGCCGAATTGCAAAAAGTGCTCTTGTCTTTGGCCAGCCAAATGATCCGGGGATTAAGTGGTTAAGTACAATTTCTCAACACTGGACAATAATTTGGAAACTACTGGGGCCCATTGACTGCAATGTTTTTTTTATTATAAAGGTGAACTAACCCTTTAACTGTATTCTCCAAACCAAAGAACCATTCTAAAACATTTCAAACCACATGGGAAAATTTAAGGTAATAGTTTTTATACAATCTATATACATAAAAAATATACTATATCTTAATACCGCATAAGCTAGCTTATCAGCAGTATATGCGGCATACATTGCATATATTGCATGTAGATATTGTTATGAAGGTTATAATTATAATTATATTTTTTAGTCAGATAGCATACAAAGATATGGTATGCAGTATATCTAATGTAAAATAATTATATGACAAACAGACAAAAGACAAGTTACCAAGATTATTTGTGGTCTCCCTTAAGTCGCCTTACCGATTACTAACTTACCAATAGAGTTGGGCGAATAGCTGAAGCCGAATAGCTCCTTTGCCCAATCAGAACACAGTAAATAGCTGGTTGTGAAGGAGCGGATCGGAAGCCGGCCGCTGCGTCCTTAACAACGTATGAGTCATCAGCTGTCAAAGGGCTTCCTCGCTGACAGCTGAATGAAAAAAAATATTGCCAGAAATAGAAAAAAGTGAGAAAAAAAATGGCATGGGGTCCACCCCAAAATTCATGCCAGACCCTTATCCGAGCATGCAGTCTGGCAGCACAGGAAAGGTGGGGTGAGTGAGCGGCCCCCCTCCTGAATCATTCCAGGCCTCATTCCCTCAACATGTGGGGGTGCTTTGGGGCAGGGGGGCTCTGCCACCCCACAGCACCTTGTCCCCATGTTGATGTGGACAAGGGCCTCTTCCCGACAACTCTGGGCGGTGGTTGTGGGGGTCTGCGGGCAGGGGGCTTATCAGAATCTGGAAGCCCCCTTTAACAAGTGTCCTCAGATCTTGTCCCCCCTATGTGAATGAGTATGGGGTACTTTGGACCCCTACCCATTCACCAAAAAAAGTGTCAAAAATAAAGAGACAGGAGGCAGGTTTGACAATTCCTTTAGGTCCCTTTCACACTGGGGCGGGGGCAGCGTCGGCGGTAAAGTGATGCTATTTTTAGCGGCGCTTTACTGTTGTATTTGCAGAGGTGCTTTTAACCCCCACTAGCGGCCGAAAAAAACGCTTTGCCAGCTGTATAGTCGCAGCGCCCATTGATTTCAATGGACGGGAGCGGTGGAGGAGCGGTATACACATCTTCACCACTCCAAAGATGCTGCTAGCAGGACTTTTTTTACTGTCCTGCCAGCGCACCGCTCCAGTGTGAAAGCCCTCAGGCTTTCACACTGAAGAGACAGGAGCAGCTTTTTCAGGGCGCTTTGCAGGCACTATTTTTAGTGCTGTAGTGCCTGCAAAGCACCCCAGTGTGAAAGGGGTCTTATTAAAAAAATAAAAAAACAATGTCCCCTGATGTAATTCAATCATCAATCCCCACACCCGCCACATGGTCATACATGAAAAAAGATAAAAAAATGCTCCGCTGAAGGCTAACCGACGAATGCCTGCTCTGCCATTTGACAGTTTTTAAAGCAGAACTCTAGGATTTTCAAAAAATCTCCCATTAGTACAACCCCCCTACACAAAACACTAAACAGTTATTACATTTGTTACATTTCTTATCGTTTAAGAGATATGCGTGATTTAATTTTCAGAAAGTCAGCTCTGTGATTCAAAAAATGCTTCATCTTTTCTGGCAGGGAGGATCTCTTAGAACAGTGATTGCATCATATCCTCTTCTCTCCCTCTAACTGTAATCAGTCTACATTTCCCATGAATCCTTGGGATGGGGGTGAATGTGGGAGGTACACTGGGCTTCTACATGTAAATGTGAACTCAACCACTTCAACATAAATCACACCCCTCATTCTGCAGCCAACAAGCCATACATAACACACGGTATGATAGGTTACAGCCTTATAAATGCAAAGCATTTTAATATAAATGCATATTAATATAATAATTTAATGCATTTAATAAATACATTTAAATTCAATTAATACATTTAATGCATTTAATATAAATGCTAACCAGTGCAGCTTATCAGTTTCCACCAGTGCTGAATGTCAGGGACGTCCAGTGCACTTTTCAGGGACCACCATGTCAGGGACCACCAGTGCCGCTTTTCAGGGACCACCATGTCAGGGACCACCAGTGCCACTTTTCAGGGACCACCATGTCAGGGACCAACAATGCCGCTTGTCAGGGACCACCATGTCCATGTCAGGGACCACCAGTGACGCTTGTCAGGGACGACCATGTCAGGGACCATCAGTGCCGAATGTCAGGGACCACCAGTTCTGCTCGTCAGGGACCACCATGTTAGGGACCACCATGTCCACCATGTCAGGGACCACCAGTGCCGCTTGCCAGGGACCACCATCTCAGAGACCACCATGTCAGGGACCACCATTGCCACTTGTCAGGGACCACCATGTCAGGGACCATCAGTGCTGCTTGTCAGGGACCACCATGTCAGGGACCACCAGTGCCACTTGTCAGGGACCACCATGTCAGGGACCACCATATCAGGGACCACTAGTGCCGCTTGTCAGGGACCACCATGTCAGGGACCACCAGTGCTGTTTTGTCAGGGACCACCATGTCAGGGACCACCAGTCAGGGACCACCAGTGCTGCTTGTCAGGGACCACCATGTCAGGGACCACCAGTACCCCTTGTCAGCGACCACCATGTCAGGGACCACCGGTGCCGAATGTCAGGGACCACCAGTGCCGAATATCAGGGACCACCATGTCAGGGACCATCAGTGCCGAATGTCAGGGACTACTATGTCAGGGACCACGAGTGCCGCTTGTCAGGGACCCCCATGTCAGGGACCACCAGTGTTGAATGTCAGGGACCACCATGTCATGGACCACCAGTGCCATTTTGTCAGGGACCACCATGTCAGGGACCACCAGTGCCGAATGTCAGGGACCACCAGTGCCGCTTGTCAGGGATCACCATGTCAGGGACCACCATGTCAGGGACCACCAGTGCTGCTTTTCAGAGACCACCATGTCAGGGACCACCATGGGACCACCATGTCAGGGACCGCCATGTCAGGGACCACCAGTGTAGAGCAGGGATTATTATCAGAAATCAGTTGCATGACACAGCGGGGATCTCCCACTGTGTCAGGTATTGTATGTAAGAACACAGATCGCTGATGCCCCACCTCCCGCCTTTATTATGATGGACAGTGCACTGTCCCTTTACAGGCAGGAGGTGGACATCAGCGATCGGTGTTCTTATATACTATATCTGACACAGTGGGAGATCCCCGCTGTGTCATACAAGTAATTACTGATGATAATTCCCGCTCTGTACGGAGATAGCAGGTGGGCGGCGGCGGGGGGCAGTGCGGCGGGGACAGAGTGGAGGGGCAGTGACTGGCAGGAGCAGAGGAGGAGGAGGGAGGAGAGAGGAGAAGGAGGACACTTCCTCCATAGGCAGCACAGACCGGGGGCTGTGAAACACCTTCCGCCCACAACATGGGCTTCTTCCCTGCTCGCTTTCAGAGGACTACAAGGGGGCGTGTCAGACCACTGGCTGAGCTTAGGAGAGGGATAGAAGCCCGTGGTCTTACAAACAGGAAGTCAGCAGGCAAAAACGGTTTTTCAGCAAGTTCAGCAGCCTATTACAGAAGAACTACAGAGCTCAGAAGAATATGGATGGTAAAGTTGGTGAAGGTAGGAGATCAGCAACAAGGACATGGAAAAACATTTTGGCCAGAGTTCTGCTTCAAATAGGTAAGGGCGGGGCCACTTGGTGACATCACCTGGTGGCACTGCCCCTTGAGACATCACCAATCAAGCATGCATCAGTCAGTAATGTCACAAGGGGGAAATGCCACCAGATGATGCAACCATGTGGCCCCGCCCCTTATCTATTTAAAAACTGTCAAACAGCAAAGCAAGCATTTGGCGATTAGCCTTTGTCAAGGGCAGAGCGTTTTTTTTGTGGGTCCGGCGTTGTGGCAGGCATCATGATTGACGATGGATCTACATCGGGGACATTATTTTTGTATATTTTTAATAAAGGAATTGTCAAAAACTGCCTCCTGTCTTTATTTATTTTTGACACTTTTTTTTGGTGAATGGGTAGGGGAACATTGTACCCCATACTCATTCACAGAGGGTGGGCACAAAGATCTGGGGGCCCCCTTGTTAAAGGGGGCTTCCAGATTCTGATAAGCTATCTGCCGCAGACCCCCACAACTACAGCCCAGGGTTGTCGGGTAAGGCGTTGTCCCCATCGACATGGGGACAAGGGCCTCGGGGTGGGGGGAAGAGCGCCCTTCCCCAAAGCACCCCCCATGTTTAGAGCACATCACCTGGTATGGTTTAGAGGGGGGGGCACTTGCTATTCCTGACCTGCCAGGTTGCATGCTTGCATAAGGGTCTGGTATGGAATTAGTATTTTTAAATTTTGGCATGGGGTTCCCCTTAAAATCCATATCAAACCCAATGCTGGAAATGGTATTGTATTGCCAGAAATTTAAATTTCATTTTTTTCATAAATATCACCGGACGGTGTTCAACCCAACTCTACTTACCAAGTCTTGTTCTGCTCTGTGTCTTTGTGTAGAGCTGTATTTCTACCATTGCTATATATAACAGTTTGTTGCTGTCACTGGTTCCTAAGGAAGTGGTGTCAATATTCCCAGCCAGGCTGCATGCTCAGTTTAAGGGTCTGGTATGAATATTTAGTGGGACCTCGTGCACTTTTTTGTGTGCCGTCCCCCTTAAAATCCTTTCCTGGAGGATCCACATTTATTTCTTTTTTTTGCATATGATAACCCTTTAAAATCTATACCAGAGTTAAAGGGTCTGGTATGTATTTTAGGGGGGGAATCTACATTTTATTTTCATATTTGCTGCAGGATGTACTACAAAAAAAAATTACTAAGAAAAACAACTGATTCAGTTTAAATTGCCAGCAAATTACATTCCTTGCCAGTTTCTTTTTTTAGAGAAAAATTGCACACCAACCCCTCCAAAAGTCCCCTGAAATACATAGCAGACCCCTGGAGGGAACTGTCTGATTTTTTTTTAAAAGCAGAGAAGCTTTTAGTGACAGCTGTCAAAGTCATTTCCCGACAATTTTAAAACTTTTTTTGTCCGTAAATGTCAATGCTGCTGCAGCACTTTTTTCTACAAACACAGAGATGAGTCACATCACAGGCAAGATTAGGATAACCCCCCCCCCCCCCCCCAGCCATGGTATTTAAATGAATTTGGACATGTTTAAGGTTTCACTTTAAACATTTAGGAAATCCCTGTTCCTGGTTTGATAGATTTTTTTTTTTGCATTAGTAGGTGTTTCTCAGGGCAGTGCCCACCCCCGTGTTTTTTTTACACCCCCTTGCCTATTAACCCAGAAAATGGGCATATTTAAATTGACAAATTCAAAATAATAATAATAATACATTTTATTTATAGTGCCCTTTTCATCAAAAGATCTCAAAGTGCTACAGGTTAAAAAGAAAAAAAGAAAAATGAGCAGTTTATACAATGAAACAAACATCTAAAAGGGACAAAAAGCTTTGCTAAAAAGAAATGTCTTAAGACCTCTTTTAAAACAGTCAGTAGATTGAGGAGCCCTCAAGGTGTCAGGTAGGGCATTCCACAGGCATGGGGCAGCTGCACAAAAGGCCCTGTCTTCCATTGTCCTGAGTCTAGTTCTGGGTATATGAAGAAGGTTTGAGTGAATGGAGCGGAGGGGACGTGTTGTGTTTTGAGAAGTTCTTTGAGGTGGGGGGGGGGGGGGGCATGTCCATAGATACATTGATGTGTAAGGAGGCAAACCTTGTACTCAATTCTGGTGGAGACAGGAAGCCAGTGGAGTGAGTGAAGAATGGGGGTAATGTGCTCATGTTTCCGCACTCTCAGGATCAGTTTCCACTGATTTCAATTGGGTTTGAGTTCGGCATCTGAACATCTTTGAAATTTGCTGAGCCCTGCTCGAACCCAGAGCAGTATGGCTCATTACTAATTAGTAAAATTCATTGCTTTATTTCAGGAGAAATTCCAGACAAAAAACGTACATTTTACAGGATACAAAAAACATTGATAGATGTTACCTAGCAATCCTTGAATTTTGACTTGAAGTCCACTTTAACATATGAGGTCTGGTGTGTGGTTTTGAAATATTTTAGCATGATTATCTGGTTTGAAAATACTTTGGATATATTGCAATATATATACAGTAGTGTTTGTGCTGGGGTATTTTTAACAAACTGGTATTGTATATTGTACAATAATCTAACAGTGAAAATAGCTGCACTGTGCCCTAACGTGATACTATAATATTTAATCCAATCCACAAAGTGCAAATGGTGAAAAAACATATGTAAAGTTCTAACAGTTTCTCGAAGTGCAAATAGTGCTGAAGAAAAAGTGTTCCACTTACTTGACCAAAGTGAAGTGCTGTGCTTTGTGCTAAAGATAACACTCATGTTGTCCAATCACCACTTCAGTGCCCTCCTAGGACCAAACTCACCAAAGGTTGTTGACCTCCTTAGTGTATACTGAGGTAGGTCAAAACAGGCTTAATTGTCTTTGATCAATCTCTCATTGTAGGCCACAATTTGCAGCACCATAGTATTTCATACTGTTTTGATAGCAGAGCTAATTTCACAGATTAATGTTTGTGGTGACACAATTTATAGCAGCAGCTTTCCCATTTTTGATAATCACAGCAGTGAAGACTGTTCACATTTAGGGCTTGATTACATTTTTTGAACATTTGCATGGAATACTGTACAATATATGTTAGGCCACAGTTTATTTAGTAAAAGGCACTAATATAATATAGCATCTTCTTTATATTGGTACAGAATAATGTGACTATAAATTATAGTCCTATTGAACTGCACATGTGAATGTTGTAAATTTATATATACCTGAAGATAATTTTAGTTAAACTTGTTATCTTATTGTTGTTGTAAAAAAAATAAAAATAATGTACAATAGGTTTAATATAAAGATTTTAATTTGTGCATTGTTTAATTTAGTGAGTTGCTGATGACAGCCTTTTTGTCCACTGGATAAAATACATGTAGTGGTCTCCCCGACTTCCAAGGGGCTGCTGGTGACCCAAGAGCCAGGGAGAACTGACATACCTCCTCAGGGTGCAGGTTACTAGGCATAGTGGGTGTGGTGCAAGATGGAAAGATTGTGCACGAGTCACTTTTTGTAAAAATGAACAAAGAGATTTTATTTTTATTAACAGGAACAGTGGGAGAGAGGGTTTAAGGGCACAGGACAATAGCAATTAAGGCAAACTTCGTAGACAAAAGTAGAACTAGACAGACAGCAATACAGATAAAGGGCCTTTAAGCTGAATGCAGTAATCTGTATCTTGTAGCAACTGCTGTCTCCTATGACAACAACTTCTCTCACAATATCGTACTGTAGATCTTCCAGTTTAACTCACAGTATCCCCCTGTAGATCTTCTAGCTTAACTCACAGTATCCCACTGTAGATCCTTAAGCTCGGCTCGATGTCTCTCACTAGACTTCTTGGACTCTCAGCTACCTGCTGGATCCCTCGAGCTTCACCCAAACCTAACCGCTGTACTTATCTTCAAGCTTTACTTACAGCTACCTGCTGTACTCCTTCAAGCTTTACTCACAGCTACCCGCTGTCTTCCTGGATAAGTCTCCACTGAAGCTTTCCCACTTACTTCACCATCCCTGGCTAGCTAAGCATTTGCTCTGGTACTCCTTCAGAACTTAATCCCTTCCAAAACTTGCTTCTGGTAACAGGAGTGGTCGTCCCTTTGTGGCAACTGCTTCTCCTTTACCTCCGGCAACGATCAGGCTCCCCTAGGGCTGAGCCTCTAACACATGTGGTTCCACCCCAGGCTTTGGGCTTAACCTTTGCTGCTCTTCCTTTGTGGAACCCTGAACTACTGGATAGGACTTACGTAGACCTAGCAGCCAGTATGACTCCTGGATAGGCCTCAGGCTTCAGGTCTAGCAAAAATGAGTTACTTAACACACACCCACCCAGGCTGCAGCCCCGGGCGGAAAGAACCCTGATCACCTGACTCCTCCCGAATAAATAGCCTATCCCAGCATTAGGGATGAGCTTCGTGTTCGAGTCGAACCCATGTTCGACTCGAACATTGGCTGTTCGGTCGTTCACCGAATTCCGAACGTTATGGGCCGTTCGCGCCAAATTCGTGTGGCGCATCACGGCCTATAATTCACTGCGGCATCGCAGTGCATTGCTGGCTGATGATTGGCAAAGCATGCACTATGACCTGCATGCTTGGCCAATCACAGCGTCGTTGGTAGAGAGAGCTGTAATTGGCCAAAGCCAGGGTGGCTTTGGCCAATTATGGCTCAGGGGGTTTAGAACACACCCCACACTATATAAGGCCACCTGCACGGCAGCCCTGTGCAGTGTGTGTTCCGGCGTTGAAAGAGAGATAGATAGACAGAGAGACAGTGTCATTTCATTTGACTTAGATAGATTAGGCAGGACAATCAGTGAGTTAGCTGCACTTACAGTGTATTGTGTATTTATATGCATCCCAGGTGTTGCATATATATATATATATATATATATATATATATATATATATATATATATATATATATATATATACTGTATTCAGTTTAGCTAGATCCGTTCCTGTTATCTTCTTACTGACAGGCAGGCTTGTCTTGTTACAGTATTTACAGCTACCTGAAGAAAATTGCTGGTGTTCTTTTGATCCTATTAGTACCACAGTCAGGCAGCTAGACTATTTACAGTTAGTACAGTGCGTCCTGCTCACAGTGTTCAGCTAAAACTACAAGTTAGTGTGGTGCGTCCTGCTCACAGTGTTCAGCTAAACCTATAAGTTATTTTTTTGCGAGCTCTGCACAGTGTTCATCTAAAGCTACAAGTTAGTGTAGTGCGTCCTGCTCACAGTGTTCAGCTAAAACTACAAGTTAGTGTAGTGAGACCTCTGCACAGTGTTCATCTAAAGCTACAAGTTAGCACAGTGCGTCCTGCTCACAGTGTTCAGCTAAAACTACAAGTTAGTGTAGTGAGACCTCTGCACAGTGTTCATCTAAAGCTACAAGTTAGTGCAGTGCGTCCTGCTCACAGTGTTCAGCTAAAAATACAAGTTAGTGTGGTGCATCCTCCTCACAGTGTTCAGCTAAACCTACAAGTTAGTGTAGTGAGACCTCTGCACAGTGTTCATCTAAAGCTACAAGTTAGTGCAGTGCGTCCTGCTCACAGTGTTCATCTAAAACAACAAGTTAGTGTGGTGCGTCCTGCTCACAGTGTTCAGCTAAACCTACAAGTTATTTTTTTGCAAGCTCTGCACAGTGTTCATCTAAAGCTACAAGTTAGTGTAGTGCGTCCTGCTCACAGTGTTCAGCTAAAACTACAAGTTAGTGTAGTGAGACCTCTGCACAGTGTTCATCTAAAGCTACAAGTTAGCGCAGTGCGTCCTGCTCACAGTGTTCAGCTAAAACTACAAGTTAGTGTAGTGAGACCTCTGCACAGTGTTCATCTAAAGCTACAAGTTAGTGCAGTGCGTCCTGCTCACAGTGTTCAGCTAAAACTACATGTTAGTGTGGTGCGTCCTCCTCACAGTGTTCAGCTAAACCTACAAGTTATTTTTTGCGAGCTCTGCACAGTGTTCATCTAAAGCTACAAGTTAGTGTAGTGCGTCCTGCTCACAGTGTTCAGCTAAAACTACAAGTTAGTGTGGTGCGGCCTCCTCACAGTGTTCAGCCAAAACTACAAGTTAGTGTAGTGCGTCCTGCTCACAGTGTTCAGCTAAAACTACAAGTTAGTGTAGTGAGACCTCTGCACAGTGTTCATCTAAAGCTACAAGTTAGTGCAGTGCGTCCTGCTCACAGTGTTCAGCTAAAACTACAAGTTTGTGTAGTGAGACCTCTGCACAGTGTTCAGCTAAAACTACAAGTTAGTGTAGTGTGTCCTGCTCACAGTGTTCAGCTAAAACTACAAGTTAGTGTAGTGAGACCTCTGCACAGTGTTCATCTAAAGCTACAAGTTATTTTTTGCGAGCTCTGCACAGTGTTCATCTAAAACTACAAGTTAGTGTAGTGCGTCCTGCTCACAGTGTTCAGCTAAGACTACAAGTTAGTGTGGTGCTTCCTCCTCACAGTGTTCAGCTAAACCTACAAGTTATTTTTGCGAGCTCTGCACAGTGTTCAGCTAAAGCTACCTGTAGAAGGTTGGTGGTGTTTTCCTAATCCTATCACTACCGCAGGCAGCTAAAAAAGCTACAAGTTAGTTTTTTGCGAGCTCTGCACAGTGTTCAGCTAAAGCTACCTGTAGAAGGTTGGTGGTGTTCTCATACTACAGGCAGGCAGTTGATTTTGCTAGCTGCAGTATCAGTATATATATATATATATATATATATATATATATATATATATATATATATATATATATATATATATATCCCAGCTTAGTGCAGCTACAGGCCATTAGTATGTCTGGAAGGCCAAGAAGGAGAGGCAGACAGTCACAAGCCAATAAGAGAGGGTCTGTGTCTAGTCCTAGTCGTGGAGACGGTGCATCCTCATCAGCACGTGGCCGTGGGACACGCTTGGCCTTTTTTTCGGCAGCTGGCCATGTTGAGCCGCAACATGCGGAAGACTTGGTCGAGTGGATGACCAAGCCGTCCTCATCCTCCTCATCCTCTCTCACCCATGCTCAGGGTACTTTGTCTGGCAAAGCAGCAGCCTCTTATCTCGGCTCAATGTCATCAGTGACTCCTTCCCTAGCCCCACCATGTCCTCCTGAGGAGTCCCTCGAACTGTTTGACCACAGTGTTGGGTACATGCTCCAGGAGGATGCCCAGCATTTGGAAGGCTCTGATGATGATACTGAGCTCGATGAAGGCAGTAACATGAGCACGGACAGAGGGGGTGCCCAAGAAGGACAGCAATCTGGCAGTAATGCTCCCCCTGCTGCAGCATACTGCCAGGTTTGTTCCAGTGATGAGGAGGGAGGGGATGATGAGGTCACTGACTCAACGTGGTTGCCTGACAGGAGAGAGGAGGAGGAGGAGGAGGCGGCACATCACCAATGAGGCAGGATGCCCTCCAGGGGCCAGCCTAAGGGCAGCACATTGACTGCATCACACCCCAAAGCTCCACATGTGCAGAGAGCTGCAGTCTCTGCAAAAAGTTATTTGGTGTGGGCCTTTTTTGAGACAAGTGCATCAGATCGCACCGCTGCTATTTGCAACATATGTCTCAAGCATATCTCGTGTGGCCAAAACATCTCCCGCTTGGGTACCACATGCTTGACCAGACATATGTTGACCTGCCATGCAGTTCGTTGGCAAGCGTATCTAAAAGACCCACACCAAAGAACAAAGAGGATCTCTCCTTGCTTCTCATCAGCTGAGATCTCCAACCCCACTATATCTTCAGTCCTCTCTGAGACCTGCACTGAGAGGAATGAAGGTGTAGAATTAGGTGTGTCACAGCCAAGTACTTGTGGGCAATCTGCTTTTGGTACACCAACGTCAGATTGTACTAGGCAAATTTTCCTGCCCCAGCTGCTGCACCGCCGAAAGAAGTTTGCTCCCAGCCATCCACATGCCAAGCGGTTGAATGCTAGCTTGGCAAAATTGCTAGCACTTCAACTGCTGCCTTTTCAGTTGGTAGACTCTGCTCCCTTCCGTGAGTTTGTGGATTGTGCGATTCCTCAGTGGCAGGTACCCAAATGCCACTTTTTCTCACGGAAGGCGATTCCGGCTCTCTACCGGCATGTGGAAGGCAATGTCCATGCCTCGCTGGACAGAGCAGTCAGTGGTAAGGTGCATATTACCGCTGACTCATGGTCCAGCAGGCATGGACAGGGACGTTACCTAAGTTTCACGGCGCATTGGGTGACTTTGCTGGCAGCTGGGAAGGATGCAGGACAAGGTGCAGTAGTGTTGGAGGTTGTTCCGCCACCACGCCTCCAAAATGCCACAACTAATGATTGTGACACACCTCTCTCCTCCACCCCCTCCTCTTCTTCTTCCTCCATGGCCTCTTCCTGTGCTTTTTTCGTTCAAGGGGCTACGCAAGTACGCAGGCCAAAAGATGCCATGCGGTGCTTGAGCTGGTGTGCTTGGGGGACAGGAGCCACACTGGGGCAGAGGTTCTGTCAGCTCTGCAGGGGCAGGTTCAGAGGTGGTTGACGCCACGCCAACTTAAGGCAGGAATGGTGGTTTGTGACAATGGCACCAACCTCCTCTCTGCCCTCCGACAGGGACAAATGACCCATGTGCCCTGTTTGGCTCACGTCCTTAACTTGGTGGTGCAGCGGTTCTTGGGCAGGTACCCGGGCTTACAGGATGTCCTTAGGCAGGCCAGGAAAGTCTGTGTGCATTTCCGCCGGTCATATAATGCCAGTGCTCAGCTGGCAGACCTCCAAAAGGAGTTTAACCTGCCCAAGAACCGCCTAATCTGTGACATGCCCACCAGGTGGAACTCAACGTTGGCCATGCTGCAGCGGTTGCACACGCAGCAGAGGGCCATCAATGAGTACCTGTGCGACTATGGCACCAGGACAGGGTCAGGGGAGCTTGGTTTTTTTTCCCCACGCCAGTGGGCCATGATCAGGGATGCATGCACTGTCCTGTCACCATTTGAGGAGGACACGAGGATGGTGAGCAGTGACAGTGCATGCATCAGTGACACTGTCCCCCTTGTCCACCTGTTGGAGCACACGCTGCGTGGAATAATGGACAGGGCACTTGAGGCAGAACAGAGGCAGGAAGAGGAGGACTTCCTTAGCTCTCAAGGCCTACTTTATCCAGACAGTATTCCTGCGTGCCCGCCGATCACACAGGAAGAAGAGGAGGAGGAGGAGGAAGATTGTGTCAGTATGGAGGTGGAGCCTGGCACTCAGCATCAGCAGCAGTCTTTAAGGGATCAGTCCCAAGAAACACATGGACTTGTACGTGGCTGGGAGGAGGTGGCTGCAGACCATATCGTCCTTAGTGACCCAGAGGACTCCGGACCGAATGCCTCAGCAAACCTATGCTGCATGGCCTCCCTGATCCTGCAAAGCCTGCGTAAGTATCCTCGTATTCGTGGTATCAAGGAGAAGGACCAATACTGGCTGGCAACCCTCCTTGATCCACGTTACAAGGGTAAGGTTGCGGACCTTATCTTGCCATCGCAGAGGGAGCAGAGGATGAAACATCTTCGGGAGGCCTTGCAGAAAGGTCTGTGCAATGCGTTCCCAGAGACTGGGAGGTTACAAACTCCTGTTTCTGGACAACGTGTTGCTGAGGCTTCGGTCAGTCAAAGAAGGAGCGGTGGAGAAGGTGGCGGTCTGACCAATGCGTTCAGACAATTTTTTGGTCCGCAGCCCCAAGGTATGATCGGTTCCAGCAACCATCGCCAGCGTCTGTTTTACATGGTGCAGGGATACCTAGGGGCAAGATCAGACTTGGACACCTTTCCCACCGAAAATCCTCTGGGTTACTGGGTCTTGAGGATGGATCAATGGCCAGAGCTTGCACAGTATGCAATTGAGCTACTGGCCTGTCCTGCATCCAGTGTTCTTTCGGAACGCACATTCAGTGCTGCTGGAGGCTTTGTAACCGATCACAGGGTGCGTCTGTCCACCGACTCGGTCGGTCGACTGACCTTCATAAAAATGAATCAGTCTTGGATCACCACCAGCTACCAAGCACCTGATGCTGATGTAACCGAATAATTTTTTTTAAAATCTCAGATCCCTTCAAAGACTGCCTATGCTGATGCTGAGTGACTATCCCTGAGTAATTATCCTCTTCCTCCTCAATGATCACGCTGATAGCTTGTAAGAACATTTTTGGTTCTGGGCGCCACCACCAGTGCCTAAGGCCCAATTTTTCAGCCCCTGTTTAACAGGAGCGTGTAATTACAATTTTTGATGCAATACTTTGCAGCAGGGCTTGTTCCTGCGTTCCAACTAGAGTATCTGTGAGGGGTTGCGGTGTTGTGGCACCAGCACCTAAGGCCCAATTTTTCAGCCCCTGTTTAACAGGGGCGTGTAATTACAATTTTTGATGCAATACTTTGCAGCAGGGCTCGTTTCTGCATTACAACTAGAGTATCTGTGAGGGGTTGCAGTGTTGTGGCACCAGCACCAGTGCCTAAGGCCCAATTTTTCAGCCCCTGTTTAACAGGGGCGTGTAATTACAATTTTTGATGCAATACTTTGCAGCAGGGCTCGTTTCTGCATTACAACTAGAGTATCTGTGAGGTGTTGCAGTGTTGTGGCACCAGCACCAGTGCCTAAGGCCCAATTTTTCAGCCCCTATTTAACAGGGGCGTGTAATTACAATTTTTGATGCAATACTTTGCAGCAGGGCTCGTTTCTGCGTTACAACTAGAGTATCTGTGAGGGGTTGCAGTGTTGTGGCACCAGCACCAGTGCCTAAGGCCCAATTTTTCAGCCCCTGTTTAACAGGGGCGTGTAATTACAATTTTTGATGCAATACTTTGCAGCAGGGCTCGTTCCTGCGTTCCAACTAGAGTGTCTGTGAGGACTTACAGTGTTGTGGCACCAGCACCACCACAAAAGGCCCAATTTTTCTGCCCTTGTTCAACAGGGGCATGTAATTACAATTCTTGATCTAATATTTCACAGCAGGGCCCATTTCTGCGCCCACCAAGAGTGAGTGAGGACTTACAGTGTTGTGGCACCAGCACCACCACCAGCACCAAAGGCCCAATTTTTCTGCCCCTGTTCAACAGGGGCATGTAATTACAATTCTTGATCTAATATTTCACAGCAGGGCCCTGTGAGGGCTTACAGTGTTGTGGCCACAACAACACCTAAGGCCCAAATTTCTGCTGAGTATATAGGGCAGGCCCCTACTTTCAAACATCTAACTTACAAACGACTCCTACTTGCAAACGGAAGGAGAGAACAGGATGTGAGATGAAATCTACCCCTAGGAAGGGAAATTCTCTCCTGTAAGAGCTAATATGGGAAAAACATTTCTCCTTTCCACTGATGCTTTCCAATCCTTGTTCCACAAAAAAACCCAAATTTTCAAAAAAAAATTGTCATTGGGACAAAAAGTGAGGTGAAATCTTCTGAAGAGGAGGACAGACAGCAAAACAAATGTCACATGGGTGATAATCCTTCCCTATGTTTCCCAAAAAGCTTAAAAAAGATTTTTTGGCTGGAGCTAAACACGTTAAAAATGTACCCGTTCAAAATTACAAACAGATTCTACTTAACAACAAACCTACAGTCCCTGTCTTGTTTGCACCGCCTGTATACTGCTGTTCAGAGTATATAGGGCCTGGTGGCCCCACACCTTTCCTTATTTTAATTTGGGTGCCGGGTTCCCCTTAATATCCATACAAGACCCAAAGGGCCTGGTAATGGACTGGGGGGTACCCATGCCGTTTGTCTCATTGATTTTCATCCATATTGCCAGGACCCAACATTACATTAAAGCCGCAAGCAGTTTTAAATGAGATTTTTTCCTTTAAAAATTACATTTTGTGCAGGGACTGTTATAAACACGGGAAACACGCGCCACTTTACAGGCATACTATAGACACCCCCCAGGTACGATATTTAAAGGAATATTTCACTTTTTTTTTTTTTACTTTAAGCATCATTAAAATCACTGCTCCCGAAAAAACGGCCGTTTTTAAAAGTTTTTTTTGCATTGATACATGTCCCCTGGGGCAGGACCCGGGTCCCCAAACCCTTTTTAGGACAATACCATGCAAATTAGCCTTTAAAATGAGCACTTTTGATTTCGAACGTTCGAGTCCCATAGACGTCAATGGGGTTCTAACGTTCGTGCAAATTTTCGGTCCGTTCGCAGGTTCTGGTGCGAACCAAACCGGGGGGTGTTCGGCTCATCCCTACCCAGCATGCATAGCGGCCAAAGAAACTCCTGCTGATTGGCTGAGACAACTTATTTACCCATCACCTGAATTCCCTGTAATGCATCATCCTAGTGCCAAAAGCAACAGTGCCACCTATTGACAGAAGAGAGAGACTACCAATTATACTCAGACTTAGGACAGAAATCTGTGGATCAAACTATCAATCAGCCAGGCTAGTTACCACCTAGCACAACTAGATTTATTAGCAGCCCTGTTTAGGACCAGGGTGCTACATACAGTAGTAACACTCAGATGTGTTACAATTAGTGAGGGTCTGACAATTATCTAGCCTACACAGCATTAGCAGTATATACTGCTAATGTCACCTGCGCACTGATAAACAAAAAAGCTGCTGTACTTATCTTCAAGCTTTACTTACAGCTACCCACTGTACTCCTTCAAGCTTTCCCACTTACTTCACCGTCCCTGACTAGCGAAGCGTCTGCTCTGGTACTCCTTCAGAACTTCATCCCTTCCAAAACTTGCCTCTGGTAACAGGAGTGGTCGTACCTTTGTGGCAACTGCTTCTTCTTTACCACCGGCAATGATCAGGTTCCCCTCGGGCTGAGCCTCTAACATACGAAAATCACCCACTACCAATAGCCATTGAAAGGGGGGTTAAAGGGCCCATAATGTGAGCCTAATACACCAGAACATGTTTCGTAACGACAAGCTAGGTACTTTTAAGATGAGTCATCTCTAAAACTGAGCCAATTTGCTTGACATTTCCACAAATTAATGGTCACATACTTTTGCAATTATACGAGTGAAGGAGTCCTTGCAGCTGTTGAGGAAAAGGCAGACTGTGTGAAGCAGACCAAATTGCTTTAGAGCATTCTTTCTGTTTATCTTTATCGCTGCAAATAATAGATAATTAAAGAGTATGTAAGATATTTTGTTTTATTTTAATTAGGGTGAAGAAGTGTTAGAAACACGTGTCTTTAATGCTGTTTGCGAGTCCCTGCTGCTGAGATTCACCCTCTTTATTTGTCGTGGTAACCATTGTGTCTTTTAATTATCGCATGATATTCTCATTTTATTACATATTTGGTTCTCATGCCCATTAATGTTTATTTTTATTTTTACCAATTATATATATTTTTCATTGTTTCATCTATCTAAAATGATTATCCTTTCACCTCTATTGGTGCTTGCTGTAATAACGGTCTTTTAACTATGTTGCTGTAAGGTTCTTATTCCCCCTGTTGTTAAATGCTGCCCAATACGCATATTCTGCATGTCTCTTGGACTTCCTGGCCCCGCCCCCTGCCCGCCCCCCCGGACTATTTAAACCCAGCGAGTCTTCCCTATCCCCTATGCTTGATAAAGGAATGCGGCCATTCTACCATCAATGGCAAGCCGATTCAGAAACGCGTCGCACTAATGTGACGTCATCACCGGGTGCCACGCTCTGTTTGCCTTCCAAGCCTCGCTGTGATCTCTCACACGGCCGGCCGTGTTACAGCTTAGAGGCTCTCCATTAACAGCGGTGAGCGGCAGCGCGGCTCTACGGTCGCAGTGACGTCCCCACGTCTCCTGTCCTCTTATGTGGAACCCTTATCCTGATATCCAGGAAATCGCCAGGATAAACACAGGATATGTGTTGGACTGATTACTACTAAAGTCTGCATCTGGCTGCACCAGCTATTTCCCATCTCTGGATCTCACATCCCCTGCAGGAACCGCTGCGACTTGTAGTTCTACTGCTCAGCCAACTGACCTGAACGCAACTTCTTCTACCCTCATGTGAGTGGATATTGCTGTTTTTAATAAAATTTGTTTGTGTTATATATTCAGAGGCACCCCTTTCCTTGTTATTATCTCTGTTACAGTGAGAAATCCAACAAAGTTCTCAAAAGAACAGTTGGTAAGTGGAAATTTTCCAACGGGAAAACCAGGTCTGGTGGCAACTGTCTAAGAAGGTTTTTCTCCTGACTTTGGAGCGAGATTAGATCTTACATTTTTGTCATGTTACTGTGACAGTAAGTGAAGGGAACTCTCCCCAGCAGAACATAGACAAGAAAAAAAAAAGGTTTGGCTTTCCATATTCCTTATCTGCTAGAAGGTTGGATGATTTATTAACAGTAGCAGAAAAACTTATCAGTGAAAAGAATGATGCGGAAGAGACTGTGCACCAGAAAGGACTACAGCGTACCCCATATGACAGAATTGTACTGATATAAATACATTTATGCATCTGAAGCAAAAAGAAGGAAGATATTGATATTTCCACTACTAATGCATCTGACTGCTCATCCTTGATTTTATACATGCATCATATTAATTCCCACCTCTACTTACTGTATGATACAACAGTTGTTTCTCTGTAAACACTCTGCTGTTTATGTTAATGACCATTCTATAATGCTTGATCACACTCAAAACATTTTGTACCACTCATCCTACCTCTGCCTTTGAGTTGTGAAAGTAGTTCAGTAGAAAAAGATAAAGATTGTGACTAGAGGTTGTTAGCCTGGACACATATGAAGGATGGCTGCATAGTTTAAGGAGGAGGTCTAATCTATACCCTGACTAGATTCTAAAGTCTCACATTAATCCTTATCATCCTCTCACTGTGACTGCAAAGACAAATGAGCCAATCACTCACCAATATCAGCCATTTGATTGGGATTAATCAGCCTGGTAGTACTTTGGAAAAGTCTCTCTTTCTACTGATATTCTTCTTGCTGCTAGTATAGTCTAACCTCCAACCCTCAGTAATTCATCTGCTTCCTTCCTACCCTTTGTTGATGTACCGTGGTATATTTCTAATACTTTAAATACCCTTCTTTGTAGATGAGGAGGCAAACATTTTGTTCTAGTTGCCCTACAGTAAAGTAAAATCTAAAAAGAAATAGAAATATTGCAATTTGAATTGTTTTAGAAATATGACAGTGCATATATTAACCACTTGCTTACTGGGCACTTAAACCCCCTTCCTGTCCAGGCCAATTTTCAACTGTCACTCGTTGAATGACAATTGAGAAGTCATGTAACACTGTATACAAATAGAGCTTTATTTTGGTGGTATTTAGTCACTGCTGAGTTTTTTATTCTTTGCTAAAAAAAAAAAAATGAAAAAAGACTGAAAATGTTGAAAGAAAAAAAATAGTTTGTTATAAGATTTTGAAAACAGGTAATTCTTTTCCTTCATTGATGTGCACTGATGGGTACTGATAGGTGGCACTGATGGGCACTAATAGGTGGCACTGATGGACATTGAGAGGTGTCACTGATTGGTGGCACTGATAGGCGGCACTGATTGGTGGCATTGACGGGCACCGGTAGGCACTGGTAGGTAACACTGACAGGCAGCACTGATAGGTGGCACTGATGATGAGGCACTTATAGGCACTGATTGGCAGCACTGATGGGCACTGATAGGTGACACTGTTGCCAATTGATAGGTGGCACTGGTGGGAATTGATAGGTGGCACTGGTGGGCACTGGTAGGTGGCACTGGTGGGTATTGACTTGTGTCACTGGTGGGCACTTCATATCAGCAGTGGCTCTCCCTGTTCGGGACCAATATCCCTCTGACAGAAGCCGGTGATCAGCTTGTTTTTTTTCTCCTCGTGCTGTGAGCGTGAGGAAAAAGAAAAGCAGATTACCGATCTTCTGTTTACATCATGTGATCAGCTGTCATTGGCTGACAACTGATCATGTGGTGAGGGGATGGGATCTACCCCTTACTCTGATCTGTGATCAGCCGAGTCTAATTGACTCGCTGATTACAGAGCACGCTGCCTGCCCCCAGATCTTGGGATGGATGCCCTCTCGGCAATTAAGGCCTGTGCTCTAGCCGTCATTCGGCTACAGCGGGGGCGGGAGGTAGTTAAGAGAATAAAACAATCGAGGAGCATACAATATGAAAATGCTTGTTGTAGAAGAAAAACAATAATAAATTGGGTTCCAAAACCCACACTACTGTATATAAATATATATAGAAAATATTGTTTTACAGAAAATATTTTGCACATGGACACGGAGAAACAAACAGCTATTTCTTCAGAATAACAAAAGGTGGGAATCTGCAAAAAAAGTTTGCTACAATCCTTGCAATATACATAGATCACCCAAAAAGAATTTTATTTTTCTCAACTAAAGTGGAGTTACCCTTTAAATACAGCACTTATATAATCATGTTAGTTGCACTGGCAGTAGAGAGAGTAGAGAACAATAGGAGAGCATTAGGGAGACTGGTCACACAGCTCACAGAAATCCCATAAGGTTGATCTCTTTCCTTATAGGGGGAGTTAAGGCACAGGGGGGAATTTTCTAACACTGGTGCACACAGAATCTGGTGCAGCTATGCATAGTAACCAATCAGCTTCTAGGTTTTATTGCCAAAGCTTAATTGAATAAGCTGAAGTTAGAAACTGATTGGTTACGATGCACAACTGCACCAGATTCTATGTGCACCAGTTTTAGTAAATCTCCCCCACAGTGTCACCGTACAGCCAATATTTCATGAATATTTACAAATGTGTGGGAAAAGATAAGGGAACAAGAGAAAATAAAATACTTTCTCACTAGGTTTAATGTATTGGTGCTTTTATAATTACCAAGAGATTTGTTTAAAACACATACAATGAAGTACCTTTTGAAAGAACCAAGATAGATCTTTAATATATTGTTTTTACTAAGTTGTGGGTGGCTAAATGATCTATTCAGGGTGCAGAATAATATTGACCATACTGAGAATGAGCAAAAAATGCTTCTATTATGTTTATCTAATGTTATCACACTAACCAAAGAGATCAGATTGTCTTGTCAGATTTCTTGCTGCCTGTGTCCCTGCTGCGAAGTTTCATTGCTGCTACTCAATTGCCCGCTAGATATGAACCTTATGCTATTTCAATTTAAAAAAAAACGTCTAAAATTTGTGTAAAATGTTCCTAAAACAAATAAAACACCATATATACAATGGACCACTGGAATGAAAGAAACCTTGAGCCAAACATCAACTAAACAATTAATAGCAATATAAACAGCTATTTGTACAAGGACTCATTTATTCTATTCTGCAAAGGGGGTAACAAATATTTTATTAATACATGCTTTTTTATGTGAAAAAATAGCATATCAGCACAACTATGTGTTTTATTTATTATTTATTGAATGCACCATTCAATAAAATAAAATTGGCTAGAATTGAGTAGTTATTGTTAATAATAATATTATTAATATTTATTCCAATATAAAATAAGAAAGAACAACTTGAAATACTTTTAAATTCAGCAACTGCAAGAAGACGATACAAGAAATTGTGCTTGCTTCAATAAATAGCTATGATCTCACCGAAAGAAAAAAAACTTGATGCCCTATCCATCCTTGGGATGTTGGTGGCACCTGATTTATTATGTACTAATTTGGAAGAACTAAATAAATTGTGTGTTTGAAAGAAAGTCCCAGACATAAATTAGGTGCACACAGAGCATCCTCCTCTGGCTCCAGATTTGCTCTGAATGTTGTAACGTCTTTTTCATCCTGCAAAAAGTCAATATTCTGATGAATTAACTAAATATTTAGAAAATTGCTTTTTTCTGTATGAAAATTTCTTTGCCAATTTTTTTTTTTGGTTACTCTTTTTAATTAAAGCAGACCTTGCATGGAAATGCAAGGCTATTTTATATGGGAGCCCCACTCCAAATAAAAAGATGATCAATGAAAGCCAACAATTAAAAGAAAAATGTAAAAAAAATAAAATAAATAATACTCATCTTAAGTTGCCTATACGCTAGAGTTTTGTTTACAATTTTTCTCTAAAAGGACTCTTTTTTGGTTTTTTAAAAGTTAATGGGGTCAAATCGAAATTAGTTTTTCAACTACAGTTTATGTTATTTTGAATGATATTTCTCAAGTCATCTAAAGTACTGAGAATATTTGGTCAATGCTCATCTGAAAATCTATGTACATTACAAGGATTTTAACAAACTTTGTTATAGATTCTGACTTTTTCTTATTTTGAAGAAATCCCTCTGTGTTTGTCTGTATCCATGTGGGAAAAGGAGTCTAATGGGAGAGGTCTTATAATTATCAATGAGCTGTGCACCTGCAGGGCTCTAATGACGAAAGCTGCTTGGCCTGCATCCCTTTAGCCTTGATTTCCTTTGGAAAATATCTCACCAAAAATGACATTTTTGTTGCAGGGGATGCTTGAAAAAGGACAATTTATTATCAAATACTTACCGTAATTTTCCTTTCCTGATGGACTCCATGGCAGCCTACGTGTGGGTTAACCCCGCCTCCTCTCCAATGCTATAGGACCCCATTCCCATAAATGAGCACTCACCACTAGCTACTGCGTTCCGTAACTAGCCTACTCTTTGATCAATAGGTGGGAACTCCATCGCCATGGAGTCCATCAGGAAAGGAAAATTACGGTAAGTATTTGATAATAAATTTTCCTTTTTTCTGACAGACTCCATGGCAGCCTACGTGTGGGAAATAACTAGCCAACCACACGGGTGGGTATGCTGAATCAAAACATAATTTTATTTTTGTCCTATCAACCGATAGGATTCTTAAACCAAAGTTTACAGAAGACAGTGAAGCAGGCTCTATACAGTAATGAGACATGAAAGTGTTGATAGAGGCCCATGAGGCCACTTTGCAAATGGTGACTGGAGGCACATGTCGAGCAGCCTATGAAGCTGCCATTCCCCTGGTGGAGTGAGCTGTCACCGCCTCTGGAGGAGCCAAGCTCTTAGCCCTGTATGCTTGTTGGATGGTCTGCACGATCCAGGCTGCGAGTGTCCTAGTCGAGGCTTTCTTCCCTTTATTGTTGCCCGAGTGTAACACAAAGAGATGGTCAGAACGTCTAAAGGGAGAAGTAACTTTCAAATATTCTTTTATTGCTTCTCTTACATCCAGAGGATGAGTCTCGGAGGACCCCGGAGAACTAAATGTAGGTAGGACAATCTCCTAATTATCGTGGAACACCGAGGACACTTTCAGGTTAGAACCCAGCATAGGGATGAGAACTACACGGTCCGGGAAGAACGTCAGGAAGGGTTCTTCATGACCCAGTGAACCGATTTCAGAGACCCTTTTAGCCGAGGTAACGACTACTAAAAAGGCAACTTTTGCTGAGAAGTCCTTGATAGAGAGCGGGGAGGGCCCCGTAGTACTGAGTCCAGAAATTGAGTCAAGGACAAGTGGAAGGTCCGATTTGGGAAATCTGGATTTCCTTTGGGGCTTGAGTCTTGAAGCCCCGCAAAAAAAATTGCCGGAATTAATGGATGAACCGCCCAGGAGGAACCGGAGAAGGCCGATAGTGCAGATAGTGCAGATACCTGGACTCTAAGCGAGCTGATGGATAAGGGTAAATCTAGGCCTGTTTGAAGGAAGCTGAGAACATCTTGAACCTCTGGGTGTCTGAAAGACCTGCCCTTGGAAGAGCAGAATTCCATGAATTTGGACCAAATTCTACCATAGACCTTATTTGTGCTAGATCTTCTTGAACTCAGGGTGGAGATCACTCTAGAAGCACAGCCAAGAGATACTAGCCTCTCCCTCTCAAGAACCAGACCATCAGTCTCAGCAATGCCAGACACGGGTGCAGGACTGTCCCCTGAGAAAGAAGGTCCGGCCTGAGAGGGAGAGGCACTGGGTCCCTGAAGCTGAGTTGGACAAGGAGAGGGAACCAAGGCCTGTTCGGCCAGTATGGAGCTATTGTCACCACTTCGACTGCCTCCATTCAAAGCCTCTGCAGGAATCTCAGGATGACTGGAAAGGCTTATGCCTTGCTGAACCTCCACTGATCCATCAGGGCGTCTGTCACGAAGGCCTGGCTGCAACGGCCCCTGGTATAAAACTTTTTCAGCTTGAAGTTGTAAATGGAGGCAAACAGATCCACCTCGGGATCGATTCCTAGTGACGAGACCCATCTGAACATCTGCACATGAAGTGACCATTCGTTGTTGTCCAGCTCGGTACGTGATAGGAAGTCCGCCTGAGTATTCTGGACTCCTGGGACAAAGACTTCTGAAATGTTGGAAAGGTTCTTCTGTGCCCATGAAAGAATGGGCTCGACTTCCCGAAGGAGAGTGGAACTCCGGGTACCCCCTTGCCTCTTCACGTAGGCGACCGCCGTGGTGTTGTCCATCCTTAACAACACTGACTCCCCTTTCAGAAGGTGAGAGAAGGACTGTAGTGCACACCAGGTCGCTCGAAGTTCCAGGACATTCGAACCTGTGTCGGGGAGGCAGGAATCCCACTTGCCCTGAGCGAGGTTCGAACAGCAGAGGGCTCCCCAACCGGTCCCGCTGGCATCAGTCGTGACCGTGACCCAGGAAATGGGAGCAATGGAGTGACAAGCCAGAAGATTTTTGCGCTGAAGCCACCAGAAGAGGCTGTTCCTCATTGTCGATGTCACGTGGATGACTTGATTCTTGTCCCTTGTTTTCCACTGCTGCAGGAAACCTGACTGGAAGGGATGTAATATCCACAAGGACCATTTGACCATGGGAGTCATAGAGACCATCGTGCTGATGATTTCCAGGCACTGGGAGGCTTTTAGGCGTGGGGCGTGTAAGGCCCGAGAAATTCTGTCCCGAACAACCAGAATTTTCTGTAGTGGAAGGGAGATGGTGCTTCTCACGGTGTCGAACTGAGCTCCTAGGTATATTAGGCATTGAGCTGGGTTTAAATGACTCTTTGCTAAGTTCAGGAGCCATCTGAAGCTGGACAGGGTGGAGATCACTTGTTCCCGGTGGGCCAGCAACTGCTCTTTGCTTTGCGACAATACCAGGAGGTCGTCGAGGTAATGGTAAAGACATACCCCCTTTAATCTTATGAGAGCTACTGTGGCTAAGAGAACTTTTGAAAAGACCCGGGGGGGACGTTGTCAGCCCGAAGGGGAGGCAGATAAATTGAAGATGATCTTGCCCCACTTGGAATCTGAGATATTTGTGAAACTCCTCTTCTACTGGGACGTGGAAATAAGCGTCCTTCAAGTCGATGGAAATCATCCAATCACCTGGCTGTATAGCTTGCTGAAGGGTCGACAGGGTTTCCATCTTGAATTTCCCATGCTCTATAAATTCGTTGAGGTAGGTCAGATCTATGACCGGGCGCCAAGAGCCACTCTTTTTTTTGAACCAAGAAGAGAGGGGAGTATACTCCCTGGAACCATTCGTCTTCCGGAACGTGTACCACTGCTCCCAGAGATTTTAGAAGGTCCACATAGGACAGCAGAACTTGTTTCTGTTCTTCCGACCAAGGAAGAAGAGTGGAGACAAATCTGGGGGGAGGAGTACTGGAGAAGGTCCATCTGTAACCTGTCGAGACTGTCCTTACTAACCAAAAGTCCGAGATTGACGCCACCCAGACGTGCCAGGAAAAGGCGCAGTTGTGCCCCTACCCGACCCGCCTGGGCGGGCGCAATCTCAAAAAGACTTCGCCTGCTCACGACCGCTGGATGTCTGGCCTTTAGCGGGCTTGCGAAAGGATGTCTGACCTCTGCTCCAATTCTTCCTGAAGTCTCTGCCGGGCTTGTATGAGCGTGCCTCCTTAGAATGCTCCGGAGAGCGTCTTCTGAATTGAGGTTTCTTCCGTCCAAGAAGACGCCTGTCCTGGGGGAGGAAGCCTGACTTGCCACCCGTGGCCCGTGTTATGGCATCGTCTAGCTTGTTGCCAAACAGTGAAGATCCCTCAAAGGGAATTTTACACCAGGCTTGCTTGGAAACCGGGTCAGCAAGCCAAGGATGCAACCATAAAGCCCGTTTGGCCGTGTCCGATGACAACATAATCCGTGCCAATAGGCGGATCAAATCTATGGACGCCTCCCCCAAGAAGACTGCCGCTAGCTTCAGTTCTGTAGCTGCTGAGCTCCCGGCTAGCTCCTCCGAAACCCCCTTAAGGAAGGAATCCACATTCTCCGTCCAGGCCTCCATGGCCTTCGACATGGCCGCAAGCGCCAGGGCCAGTTTACAGGCCGTGCCGGCCAACCCGTAGATCCTCTTCAAGTCCTGGTCTATCCTTCTTTCAAGACCATCCTTGAAGGACACCACATCTTCTAAGGGAAGCATAACATGCTTGGCCAGACGCATTAAGGCTGCGTCTACCAGAGGAGCATTCTCCAGATGCTTCACCTCTTCCGACTTGAAGGGATATAATCTGGAGGTTTTTCTTGAAATGGAGGACTTCCTGTCCGTCTTACTCCATTCCTCATCTATGATGTCTTTCAGTTCAGAAAGGAGCTGAAAATTTGAGCGTTCTTTCCCCAGGTGCTTAAAGAATTTTTTCTGTTTGGCTAGAGGGGTAGAGGGATCCTCCCACTTAAGGGCCTCCTTGATTGCTTTTATTAACGGCGACACCATACTGAAGTCAAAAACTCAGATTTCTTCCTCTTCCTGAGGATCATCATCCGAAGAATCAAGAGAGGCCACGTAAGGCTGGGAAGTGCCCAAGTCTTTGCGGATCTCATCAGCCGGAAGGCCAGATAATGTAGTATACTGGCTTAGCGTGTGGGATGAATCCAACTCTTTCAGGGATTGTTGCACCACGCGTTTAACAAGAGACTCCAAAAGCTGGTTCTCCGTCTCTTTTTCCTTGACCGCCCGGGCATAGCAACGGTCACATAGTGACTTGCCCTCCGGGACTCGTGTTCCACATCCCCAGCAAGCTCTCTGATCAGAGCGGCTGTCATGGCGGTGGGAGCGGTGTCTGGAGGAGGAATGAGAACGTCTCCCCTGGTGGTGGTTTCCAGACGTAGAGTCTCGTCTGGATCTTGAAGGTGACTGGTGTTGTGGCCTGGCAAGGTCTTTGTCATTCTGGACCATGATCTGAGGGTCCAATCTAGAAGGGCTGGAAAGAAAACACAGTAGGGGAAGGGAAAAGGCGAGACCAAACATCAAAAAACGCAAGCAATTGCGACTGAATCTTAACCCCTCCCCTCACAAGCACATACCTTGTGCGCGAGGGCTGACCACTTAAAGGTGGTGAATTGTCCATGACTTCTGGACGAAGAGCGCCACAGTACGGTTGGTCTGCAGATAAAAAATGCCCTAAAAAAACCAAGGCACCAGTGAGGGAAAAACCATCCTGCCCCAAAGAACAATTAAGTGTGCACGTGCAAAATATAATTTAATAAATCGAACCACATCATATTTATGTAGAAATTAAAAATATTTTAATAAATATTTGTTCACCCCTTTTTTTTTTAAACACAAAATGAATATATATATATCGCTTTTTCCTTTTTTTTTTTTTATTTAAAACAAAGCAATTTAGTGTGCACAAACAGGCAGACACTCACCTGAGGTAGACCAGGGCTTAGAATGGGGAAGACCGCTCCACTCCCACTCACTGTCATGGAATTCCCATTGTGCAGGAGATTAGGAGCGGTATTTAAACTCCCCGCCCATGACTTGCACCTGCGCCGTAGGGCGGCGACCGCACTGCGCATGTGCGGTTGCCGAGCGATCCGCCGCTCTGCGCATGCGCGAGCCAAGCCTCAGTCCCAAGGAGGCTACAGCGCATGCGCAAGCAGCACATGCGCAAGCAGCACATGCGCGAGCAGCGCAGACGGCCGCACCCGGAAGTGCCAAGGCGCTCTAGCCGCCATGAGGGGAAAAAACGGTCCCAGAGAGACCTCATAGGCCTTACCGTGAGCCAGGAAACTTTAAGGGAAGACAGACCACACAGAAAACAACTGCCATGGAGAAAATAACCATGCTGCCGACCTTGCCAGCCGTTGATTCGTTCATCCATTCGGCATACCGAGGCGACCATCCCCCCACCAAAGGGGTAAACTCCAGCCTCTCAACGCTACTCGCCCGCCCGTGGCTGGGCCCTGAGCTGCACCACATGGGGTATGCCACCATCTCGGATCCGTACGACCGGACGCGAAAATCTTGTATAGGTCCATTGGAGGAGGACAAAAAAGGAACGCAGTAGCTAGTGGTAAGTGCTCATTTATGGGAATGGGGTCCTATAGCATTGGAGAAGAGGCTGAGTTAACCCACACATAGGCTGCCATGGAGTCTGTCAGGAAATCTGACTTGTTTCTGAGTGCAGACTTCTGAGAAAATTGGTGAGTCAATCACAAAAACAGGAAATGAAGTGTACAGAACACTTCCAGATAGCTATATTGCATTGTGAAAATTAATGCGTGTGAATGCACTACTCATATCTCTACACCACTCACAATATATATTCCTATTCCTAATAATGTGTCATAAAAAATATATATAAAATATTTTACATTATGGCAAGGTCTGAAAAAACTGGAAAAAAGGAAAAATATAGTAATCAGACCAGCAGACAAGGGGGGAGGGGTGGTAGTCTTGACTAAACAAGACTACCAAACAGAGTTGGAAAGACTAGTAAAAGACAGCAGTACATACCAACCCCTAAAAAAGAATCCTAATAGGGAACTAAAAAAGAAATTGAAAGAATATTTAAATAAGGGCATAGCAGATAAAATCATTAATAAAAAAGAAGGTAGATATTTATTGACAGAGGCACCGAAAATACCAGTAATATACCAGGTCCCAAAAATTCATAAACACAAAACGAAACCACCAGGTAGGCCCATAATCAGTGGCATTGAATCAGTATACTCTAGACTGGGGGAATATTTGGATATATTCCTCCAGCCAATAGCAGGAGAGGGTAAAGCGTTCCTTAAAGATAGTAAAGATGTAATCAACAATTTGAGAGACATACAGGTAAATGACTCCACATTACTGGTAACACTGGATGTGGAGTCATTGTACACTAATATAAAACAAACAGATGCCCTGGCAGCTGTAGCATGGGGAATGAAGAATCTATCAGATCTAAAATTGAAACAAAGAAGGTTCATCTTGGAGGGATTAAGAATGGCCATGGGTAACAATTTTTTCTGGCACGACCATAACTATTATAGACAAATAAAAGGGGTGGGTATGGGCAATAAGTATGCACCGAGTGTGGCCAACATCTTCCTAAGTAAATGGGAGGAGGAAGAAATCTTCGGGAGATGCTGGCCACACTTGCTGTTATACAAACGCTACATAGATGATATTTTGATAGTATGGAAGGGTAGCCAAGAACAGTTAGAGCAGTTTATACAGCATATTTTTTTAGATATTTAAAAACCAAAACAAACTTGGGACTAGAACACATTTCAAAGAAACGGACAGAAATGGGTACATACCGATGGGGAGTTGTCACTACCCCCATTGGAAAAAGGCCATTCCCAAGAGCCAGTTTATCAGGATAAGACGGAACTGCGATCTGATAGAGGATTATTTCCAACAAACTGACACCCTGATAGAGAGGTTTATGGACAAGGGTTACAGAAGGAACGTATTGGAGGAAACACGTCTGAATGTAGCCAATATGGATAGAGAACTGATCCTAAAAAATAAAATTAAAAATCATAGCCAGAGTAATAACATACCATTCATAACGCGATTCAACAAACAATATAAAGCATTGGAGAATATTATAAAAAAACACTGGCCTATAATCAGCAATGACCCACAACTAAGTAAGGTACTACCAAAAAAACCGACATTCATATACAGGAGAGCAAGAAGGATCCGTGACAAAATAGTAAAAAACGTTCCAGACCCCCTAAAACTATGTCAACTTTTTTCAGCCAGAAGGGTTTCTTCAGATGTGGGAAATGCAAGGCTTGCAGATCTACCAACAAACAGGATAGAAAGATGACTAGCTTTGTATCAAATACCAATTAGCAAGAATATAAAATTGAGAAACTGATAACATGCTGTAGTACACACGTCACCTATGTGCTGGAGTGCAGCTGTGGGCTTAAGTACGTAGGTAGAACGACCAGAGCCCTGTCAGTAAGAATAGGTGAACACGTCAGAAACATCAAAAAAGGATTCAAACACCATAGTGTATCTAAGCATTTTAGGGATATACATGGAAGAAACCCCCAACATTTGAAGTTCTATGGAATAGATAGAATAGAAAAAAACTGGAGGAACACCAATATGAAAAGAGAGGTGTCAAAGAATGAAACACATTGGATATTCAAAATGGACACGATGAGGCCACTGGGGTTGAATGTGGAGCTAGATGTCAATTGTTTTTTGAAAGATTATTAAAATAATTTTTCACTCTTTATATTTTCTTATTTTTTATTTTTATGTTCATTTCTTTATTTATTTTTTTCATATTTTTTTATTTTGTTTATTGATGTTGTATTTCATTGTAGTTTTTTTATTTTTATTTTATTTTATTTTATTTTATGTTATTTTAGTTTATTTTTAGTTTATTTTATTTTTTCATTATTATATTTTCCTATTTTTTTAATTTTTCTCATTTTTTTTCATTTCTTTCATTTTTCCATTTTTTTCATTTTTTTCATTTTTTTAGTTTTTCATTTTTTATTTTTTTATTTTTTTCATTTTTTTCATTTTTTCATTTTTTTTCATTTTTTTCATTTTTTTCATTTTTTACTATTTCATTTGGTTGCATTATCTAATATAAAAAAATCCCTTGTTTTAAATGAATATTGATTTAGCTATATGAGGTGCATAAAACACATTAATACTTTTAAGCTGTGGGGATAGTAAATAGGTTTTTGCTGTCCCATATTGTCTGCAGATCAGACGAGACTCTGGAACACTAATGCCGCGTACACACGGTCGTACTTTTCGTCTACAAAAGTCCAACGGACGCTGACGGACTAAAGCTGGCTGGTAATCCGATCGTGTGTGGGCTTCTCCGGACTTTCAACGTACTTTTTTAGCCTCAAATCCGACGTACTTTAGATTTGAAACATGCTTCAAATCTTTACTTCGTAACTACGACGGACCCCGAAATCCGCTCGTCTGTGTGCTAGTCCGACGGACAAAAAGCCACGCTAGGGCACCTATTGGCTACTGGCTATGAACTTCCTTATTTTAGTCCGGTGTACGTCATCACGTACGAATCTGTCGGACTTTTGTGTGGTCGTGTGTAGGCAAGGCCGTTCGTTAGAAAGTATGCCGCAAGTCCGCCGCAAGTCCGCCGAAAGTCTGCCGGAAGTCTGTCGGACAGGCTGTCTGACTTTTGTAGACGAAAAGTCCGACCGTGTGTACGCGGCATAATAGTGGTCTAAATGTATTAGAACATTGTAAAAGCTTCTCCAGCAGATACAGATGGGCCACATCTCGGAATAAAAACATATTTTGCAATAAAGCAAATAATTATTTTAGTTATCGAAGCGGGGTATGTATATTTAGAAAACGAAAAGCGGGCAGAGTCCCTCAGGGTAAATGATGTTATAAGAAAGGCAGTTAGAGAATAGAAATTGGGCAAAACATCCCTTAGCTAAGATGACGGTTAACGCACTTCCGGTTACAGAGAATAGGAATTGGGCAAAGCATCCCTTAGCTAAGATGGCGGTAAATGCACTTCCGGTTACACAGAGTATAAATAGAACACGCACCAATCACACGGCAGCTTCCTGATGACGCATACAATGATGCGAAACGCGTAGAGGCTGCTGGGAGTTTTTTCGGACCAGGTGATCGGAAACGTCCGTAGCGGGCGGAAATACGAACGGGAGCGAGGGGTGAAGCGCAAGTCGAACGCGGAGGTCACACTACCACACACAGGTGGACCACGGAACCGTTCAACACCCGTCCTTATCTGCTGGATTAGCTTAGTGCCGGCTTGAAGGCACTTTTAAATGTGAGTGTACTATTTTTTGGTTTTTATCTAATAAATGTTTTAAACGCACTGCGCAATGATCGTCTATCTATATACCTTACATGAGGAAAACTAAAGCATAGCCGGTGAGAAGTGATACTAAGGTGGAGCGAAATTAAGGTGGAGTGGTTATCCCATGAATGAACCAAAGGCACATCATTTAACAAACATCTGGTGAGTGGCCAATCTATTAGGTGGTGGTGTGTCACAAAGTCACATATGAATAGAAGATACACAGGAGCACGATAAGGATACAGTCACAGCAATTGATAGAAGATCTTTGGATTTTTTATGGGACTTTGATATGTATAATGCACATGATAGTTAATTTGATATATGGTTTTGGTTGTTTTGCAATTCTTTATGTGTGACCTATACACAGAAGAAGGCAGTTGGCATACATGCACCTGTTAGTTAATTTGATTTATGGTTTTGGGTTTTTTCAGTTTTTTTAGTTTTTTTGTGATTTTTACACAGAAGATGGCTATTGGAATATTTAGGGGATATTGTCGCATGATGTAAAATATTTTATATATTTTTTTATGACACATTATTAGGAATAGGAATATATATTGTGAGTGGTGTAGAGATACGAGTAGCGCATTCACACGCATTAATTTTCACATTTTCCCATTCTAATGAAGGGTTTTTTGAATGCAGCAATTCTGATAAGGTGTATATAGAAACTGAATGAATTAGAGGTTTTTGCGCCGGTGACACATACACACGAAGCTATATTGCATTGCATTTTCAGAAAATGACCAAGCTGCAGATTGAAAAGGAAAAGTAATTATTAATAACATTCAACTACAATATCACTTGGGTGCAATTGTATACGATATATTATATTTTCTTTATTTGCTATTTTTTTCCCCACAAAAGTGGAGTTACCCTTTAACCACTTCAATACAGGGCACTTTAACCACCTTCCTGCCCAGGCCAATTTTCAGCTTTCAGTGCTGTCACATTTTGAATGACAATTGCGTGGTCATGCAACACTGTGCCCAAATGAATTAGTTTATAATTTTCTTCACACAAATAGAGCTTTCTTTTGGTGGTATTTAATCACTGCTGGGTTTTTCATTTTTTCTTAAAAAAAAAAAATTAAAAAAGACCAAATATTTAAAAAATATATATGTTTTTCTTAGTTTCTGTCAGCAAATTTTTTGAATAGTTAATTTTCCTCCTACAATAATGTGCGCTGATGAGGCTGCACTGATGCGCACTGATAGGTGGCACTGATGGGCACTGATGAGGTGAGGCGGCACTGAAGAGCACTGATGGGGTGTCACTGATGAGAAGGCTCTAATATGCAGCACTGATGGGCACTGATAGGTGGCACTGATATACAGCACTGATGAGCACTGATGGGCGTCATTGGTGGGCACTGATGCGTGACACTGATGGATGGCACTTATTGGGCACTGATGGCCGGGAACTGATGGGCACTGAAAGGTAGCACTGATTGGCATAACTGATGGGCACAGATTGTCCTCCCTGATGGGCACAGACTGGTGTCACTGATGGGCACAGACTGGCATCACTGATGGGCACTGTTGGGGCTGCATTGTAATCAGGGCACTAATTACCTTTACACATTTTTCTTGTGAAGAGCTGCCGCTTATCAGCTCTTCTCACCTCCTACTCTGTCAGTGTGAGAGAGGAGAAGCCGATAAATGGCACTTACTTGTTTACATGTGATCAGCTGTGTCCAATCACTAAACCGCTAAATCGCTAAACTGGGTGCCGTCATATGACATTGTCCCAGAATGACAGCCGCACCGCTCTGCAATCATTTGACGGTGGGCGGATGGGAAGTAGTTAAAGTAGATGAAAATCTTTATGGAATGAATTTTGTAAATAATAATTTCAAATTTCCAATAAGGTATTTGAAAATCAGATTCCTGTATACTTATTTTAGCTGTTCATGACTGGATATTCGAATGAATATTTTCATAATTTTATTTGTAATAATTCCCAACTCCTTTAGTAAATCAGCCTTACTGTATTCACAAATATCTGACACAGTTCAGACCTATTCTGTGGCTTCTCATCTTGTGGCTCGCTCTAAAATGTCACTGTTGCAGTCTGAGTGATCACTGGGGAAGATGAAACTGAGAAAACTCTTCCTCTTGCCTGGAGCCACCTTAACTGATAGACTGAGATATCAGTAGGCACATTTTTTTTTTTTTTGAGAAATTATAATTTGTTTGTATATTGTGGGGATTGTCAGAAATGTATCTATGCAGACTTTGTAAGTTACTGAGAGGTCCACTTTTAATTTACAACTCTAGCAGCTTTTGAAGGCAAATTAACCTCCACTCTAAAAACAGCAGTCAACTTTGCCACCTAAGGTAAAAAGTGTCCTTCCTGGCCACACAAAGAAACCATGTTTTTTAACTTGTTTGTTAAGTATACCTTAACCACTTGTCATCCAAGGACGTCCCTGTACATCCTTGAGTTGCAGTCATTATCCCAGGATGATGACTGCAGCTTCAGGAATTAACCATGTATCTTTTTTTGGCTGGAGATGCTCTTTTTTGTAAAATCGATCCCAGCAGCTAAGTAGGCACGGGATCAGTTTTACAGGCAGTGGGAAGAGGTGCACATATATTAACTGTGTTTTCACCACACATGTGATGTATTGGAGTGAACGGTATAGCCAAAGCAATAATTCTAGCACCAGACAACAAATAAAAGGAGTGCTTCCAGCCCTGTGGAAGTCAAAAGCCCAGGATTAGATAAAATCAGATTTCACTTTAATGTAAAGTTAAAACGCATGACATTCAGGAGTGCCCAGACTGATATATCTCCAAGCCAGTGGGGAGGAGAAACACATAATACCAAATGCTGAAGGATGACACATGATCCCTGACCCAACATTAGGTTATACACCCAGGAGCCTTAGGACAGTGGGAGATTATGGTTGCCAGGGTCACTAAGATGGCGTGTCTGCTGGAAGTCACGTGTCCCAGAACCAAATGTGATGTTTATGGAGATTTTTGAGCATCGTAGTTTGGTGCTGCTCCAGGAGCATACACAATTTTAAAGCATGACATGTTAGGTATCTATTTATTCAGCATACCCTCATCTTTTATATGTTAATAAACAGAAACTATATAAATTGTATTTAAAAAAAAACGCATTTGCAAAACTGCCGTGCAAATATTGTATGACATAAAAATATGCAACATCCACCATTTTATTCTCTAGGGTCTCTAGGGCTCTAAGATGTTATCCAGCAAAAAAATATGATTTTTACATGTAGGAAAGAAGTGTCAGAATGGGCTTGGGAGACAAGTGGTTAATATTGAATTAATGGTTTTGTTACTGTTCTTTCATGCTGTAGGTCTTTGTACAATGTGACTAATCTTACCATAAAATAGCCCTTCTTAAATAATCTTTGTTTTTCCTCCATAATTTTCCCTTTTTGTCCTTGCAGGTTAGCCACCAGAAATAAGGAACAACTTATAATGCAGTGCATAACCATTGCCCCAGTCAGCCAAGTAACAGAAATCAAATAATTTGAAGAAATGGATAACCCAACCCCTTTTTATAAAAGGGTGAGCTCATATCAGCCATAATGTTAGTGTGTGTTGGATCCATTAAGGACAGATGACAGTTGAGTGAAGGTAAAGATTTTATTTTTTTACAGATGGTACATGCTCACCATGACAGCGCCTGGCTTCCTATGTCTTTTTTTGGCAAAAGCTTGCTTATTAGTCCCTTAAATGGCTTGAATTGAATAACAAAATTCACCCATTTCCCCATAGACCTCAACAGGGTATGCAGAAAAATTGCAGAACTTTGCGCAAGATTTTCAAAACTGTTCATGAGCAAACCCCAGATAAATACACACATACCTGCTTCTAACATGACTTTTTTTCCTAAACTTAATACATTTTTCAACCTTTCTAAGTAAGATTTTTTTTTTTCCAATTATACATTTCCAAACTCATTTAAAAACGATTACATTCTTTCTAAAACTGTACCCCCTATTTTAGTAGTGCTTTTACAAGTGATTCATAAAAGTGCGCTAGAATTAGGGGTTTTTTGTACATATTTGTACATATTTTCCAAATACCTTCCTCATTATACTACACTCTTTGCTTTTCTAAAATGTCATTAGAGCTCTAATAACTAGTCTGGATGCAAATGCTACTTAGGATGTGGGAGATAGACCATACTCTTAACATTGGTTTGCTAAATTACTGTATATTTTTTGCATAGTTAAAGAATATTAAAAATGAATAACTTTATTCCAGCTTGATTTTACCTCTGGCATGTTTTTCATTTATTCATTTTACTGCTATGTGGGAATAGATAGCTCATGTGATCAACTCTTTTAGTGTCACAGCATTTCAAGTGTAAATGAGAAACATGTTAATTGTTTTTGAAATGTAAAGTGATATTTTTTTCACACAAGGAAAAAAAAAACACAAGATTATAATTTGCAGTTGCTCACTATATGCAAATATAAAGATTAAAACTGGTAATGTTGCATTTTTCAATCATTGTTCAACAACAAATGCTCATAAGTTATATATTTTAAACATTAAAGTGTAACTACAATTTTTTGTGATTTTATATAGTTCTTTTGGACCAAGTTAGTTCTCCACTAATAGATGCGTTTCCTGGGAGCACTGTATAAACTGTAGCATCAGCTACATACAGTATACAACACTATGTTCCAGAAGCAGGATGGGGACTAACCATCCTGCTCAAGAAACAAAATTGAGTTAGGCTGTGTGCTGATTAGTCATTCACAGAAAGCCTTGTATTTCATTAATGAGCTCCCTCTAAATGGCTGAAATGGAAGAAGAAACCCTGTGTTCACTGATGAAATACAAGGCTTCCTGTGAATGGCTGAGCAGTGATCAACCCAACTCTATTTTGTTTCAGGTGTGGGACAGGTAGGCCCCATCCAGCTGCTCCAGAACACAGCTCTGTATGCTGTATGTAGCTAATGCTACATACAGTTATACAGTGCTCCCAGCAATCACATCTGTTAGTGAAATAGTTTGTTTGGACTAGCTTGGCACAAATCAATCAGGTCCTTGATGATGCCCTGTGGGAGGGCGAAACACGTTGACACAATTTCCAGCTTCAAGTTCAGATACCGTCACTTCGGTTGTCAGTGGAACGCACCCCAGCAGCGGTGCTTCCTATCTGCAATCTCTTGCTCTTACATGCCTGTTTTTAACATCTATTTTGAAAGTACCCATTTTTATTTGCGCAATAAACACACTGCCAAGCAGTACTTCACTAGAGTCCCCTTCTTTTATCTCATTTTGGACACCATTATCCACATATAACTACTATAATCATGCAAGATCTTCTTTGCAAACTGATGTGAATTTGCCATCCCTGGCCAACATTCTAAGCCTGAATGACCCCTAGACTGAAAAGCTAGGGGTCCATTCCATCCGGTGAGTGGGGACACAGCAGGGGGTGTGGCGCACCTCGAATTTTGGAGCACTTTCTTACTTTACGAATTGAAGCACATTGTTCACTAATATATGGACATTCACTTATCTATTTATTGTTTGATTATAGTTAGATTATTGTTTTGCATTATTGCGAGCGCTGTAACATATATGATTTTTTTCAATTTTTTTCAAAATTGAGTTAGGGTGAGTGCTGATCAGTCATTCACAGAAAGCCTTATCATTCATTAATGAGCTCCCTCTGGTTGGCTGAAACGGAAGAAGAAAGCCTGTGTTCACTGATGTAATACATGGCTTCCTGTGAATGGCTGAGCAATGATCAACCCAACTCCAAATAGTTTGTTTGGACTAGCTTGGCCCAAATAAATTATTTCAAGTCACAAAAAAACTGATGTTAGGCTTGTTAAAATGCTGTATTTTCAACAAAATCTATTTTGCTTTGTAAGAACAGCGACATGTAATGTCCTGTTAGGTTGTATGTTCATATTTCTTAACACTTACACCCTTCACATTTTTTTAAATATTTTAGTATATCTTTTCATGTGACAATGTGAAAGTATACTTTTCTGCAATGTAAACTAATGAATGCACAGCTTGTTTAACAGTGTAAATTTGCTGTCCCCTCAAAATAACTAAATACAGCCGTGATAAAGGGCAAGATGGAGAGATCAAATAGAAAAACACCACATCCCAAATATGAAGAAATTTCAAAAAATGAAAAGGGGACAGAGAGGTGACAAACCTCTGGACTTTTTAGGTTTTGGGTGTAGAGATCATAAATCATCAAGTAGCATAAAAATTTTAATTTTTTATTTAATAGAAGAATAAAAACATGAGAAGGGGAAATACATTGGTATCAAAATATAATGTTGAATTGATGAAGCATATACAAACAAAGCACTACCACTCTCGACATGTTTCACTCAATAGAGTTTCTTCAGGAGATTAATGGTGTGACTTTTTTTTACTAGGAATGAAAAACAATTGAATAAGTATCTCATGAACGTATTGAGAAGTAATACATAAACATGACTAAACATGCAGATAGGCATAGAGTTAGACAGGAAACTATTCATACATTGCTTTAAAGAAAATCAAAATATCTTAACAAAAGGGGCATAGAAACATATGGACACAGAAAGGAACCAAACCTTACCCAGACTGCTTCAATTCAATAGAAGATGTAAATACAGAGATAAAACCAATCAATGCATAAAGTGTCCCATCTATCCAGCTTGAACACCTTGGCTGCTTGCAGAGAAAAGCTAACAGGGTGATAATTCTAAAAAGAAATATATAAAGAATAATGAAATAGGCTATGTAGGGCACGAATTTGAGGTAGCCAGTGCAGTGAGTGTTGACAGAATACCTTGTAGCCAGCAATGATTTAAAAAGAAAGAAATTACCTTGGTTTTCAATGAGGTTGAATCAATAAAGGGTTAAACTGGTTTTGCTGAAAGTAAGTAACTGAATGTTTTCACCTTGCTGCCGGACATCAAAAAACAAGTTTTAAGAGAGACTGAACACCAATAGCAGGCTGGATCTACAAGTAAAATTAAAGTATATAATAAATATATAATGGATGTATATAATGGCAACCTCGTCCCTATGACACTCTGCGTCTATAGCACTTGCGGCATTTGTCATTCCAGAGACTTTTCTTTTACCATTTTCAAGGTAGTAAAACAGCTTAGCAGCAGAATAAAAGAAAACTAAGGAATCCAACATGAAAGAAACTTATATTATATTAAATCACGTTTTTTTGAAGAGTACATTTACATAAAGTTATACAGTGGCTTGCGAAAGTATTCGGCCCCCTTGAACTTTTCAACCTTTTGCCACATTTCAGGCTTCAAACATAAAGATATAAAATTTTTATTTTTTGTGAAGAATCACCAACAAGTGGGACACAATTGTGAAGTGGAACGAAATCTATTGGATTTTTGAAACTTTTTTAACTAATAAAAAAACTGAAAAGTGGGGCGTGCAAAATTATTCGGCCCCCTTGCGTTAATACTTTGTAGAGCCACCTTTTGCTGCGATTACATCTGCAAGTCGCTTGGGGTATGTCTCTATCAGTTTTGCACATCGAGAGACTGAAATTCTTGCCCATTCGTCCTTGCAAAACAGCTCGAGCTCAGTGAGGTTGGATGGAGAGCGTTTGTGAACAGCAGTTTTCAGCTCTTTCCACAGATTCTCGATTGGATTCAGGTCTGGACTTTGACTTGGCCATTCTAACACCTGGATACGTTTATTTGTGAACCATTCCTTTGTAGATTTTGCTGTATGTTTGGGATCATTGTCTTGTTGGAAGATAAATCTCCGTCCCAGTTTCAGGTCTTTTGCAGACTCCAACAGGTTTTCATCCAGAATGGTCCTGTATTTGGCTGTATCCATCTTCCCCTCAATTTTAACCATCTTCCCTGTCCCTGCTGAAGAATAGCTGGCCCAAACCATGATGCTGCCACCACCATGTTTGACAGTGGGGATGGTGTGTTGAGTGTGATGAGCTGTGTTGCTTTTACGCCAAACATATCGTTTTGCATTGTGGCCAAAAAGTTCAATTTTGGTTTCATCGGACCAGAGCACCTTCTTCCACATGTTTGGTGTGTCTCCCAGGTGGCTTGTGGCAAACTTTAGATGAGACTTTTTATGGATATCTTTGAGAAATGGCTTTCTTCTTGCCACTCTTCCATAAAGGCCAGATTTGTGCAGTGTACGACTGATTGTTGTCCTATGGACAGACTCTCCCACCTCAGCTGTAGTTCTCTGCAGTTCATCCAGAGTGATCATGGGCCTCTTGGCTGCATCTCTGATCAGTCTTCTCCTTGTCTGAGCTGAAAGTTTAGAAGGACAGCCAGGTCTTGGTAGATTTGCAGTGGTCAGATACTCCTTCCATTTCAAAATGATTGCTTGCACAGTGCTCCTTGGGATGTTTAAAGCTTGGGAAATCTGTTTGTATCCAAATCCGGCTTTAAACTTCTCCACAACAGTATTACGGACCTGCCTGGTGTGTTCCTTGGTCTTCATGATGCTCTCTGCGCTTTCAACAGAACCCTGAGACTATCACAGAGCAGGTGCATTTATACAGAGACTTGATTACACACAGGTGGATTCTATTTATCACCATCAGTCATTTAGGACAACATTGGATCATTCAGAGATCCTCGCTGAACTTCTGGAGTGAGTTTACTGCACTGAAAGTAAAGGGGCCGAATAATTTTGCACGCACCACTTTTCAGTTTTTTAATTGCTAAAAAAGTTTAAAATATCCAATAGATTTTGTTCCACTTCACAATTGTGTCCCACTTGTTGGTGATTCTTCACAAAAAATAAAAATTTTATATCTTTATGTTTGAAGCCTGAAATGTGGCAAAAGGTTGAAAAGTTCAAGGGGGCTGAATACTTTCGCAAGCCACTGTATATACACACGAATGCCAGGGGCTGCCAATCTGTCTGTACCTAAAACACAGTCACTTCCAGCGCTAATAGGTCTTCTGGGGTGAGGGGTAACAGGTATTATGGATAATGGTGGAAAAATTGTATAAATGGTATCCCAGAACTGGATGGATGCTGCCTTCCTCAGATGGGGTAATCTGAAGGAAACTAAAAAAAAAAAAAAATGGAAGGCGCGCACACCTAGTGCATTACCAAAGATAATTTATTAATAAAAAATTGTATAAAAGTGGGTACTCACAAAATGCAACTGCCAATAAGCCATAGAGATACAGTGTATGGACATGCACAGAACACGGGGCACAGCTAACGTGTTTCGGCGGAGCACCCCCTTCCTCAGAGTTAGGCTGAGCCTATTGGCAGTTGCATTTTGTGAGTACCCACTTTTATATAATTGTTTATTAATAAATTATCTTTGGTGATGCACTAGGTGTGCGCACCTTCCATTTTTGTTTTTCTTGTAGTCTGTCTGTACCTATACCACTCTGAGAAAAAGGAACTTCCCAAGATAGATAAAGGCAATAATGGCCCCTTTTCTTATATTTGTGTTTCATTGAATACGTTTTTAAACAATTCTGATTCCTGTGGCTTAGCATGCGAAGGACTGGTGACTAGAATTCATTAATCCCAACAGAGTTCTGGTTTTAAGGAGGCTGATTTAGATTTTTCTGAGATTACAAAGATCTAAAATTATGCTCTTTTGGTATGATCAACGTTCTTTCTAAACAACATGAAGCGGAACTCTCTGAATTAGATTGTGAAATTCAAAAGTGGTATACTGAGCATATACAGGTGAAAGCCAGTAAATTAGAATATTTTGAAAAACTTGATTTATTTCAGTAATTGCATTCAAAAGGTGTAACTTGTACATTATATTTATTCATTGCACACAGACTGATGCATTCAAATGTTTATTTCATTTAATTTTGATGATTTGAAGTGGCAACAAATGAAAATCCAAAATTCCGTGTGTCACAAAATTAGAATATTGTGTAAGGGTTACATTTTGAAGACACCTGGTGCCACAAACTAATCAGCTGATTAACTCAAAACACCTGCAAAGGGCTTTAAATGGTCTCTCAGTCCAGTTCTGAAGCCTACACAAACATGGGGAAGACTTCAGATTTGACAGCTGTCCAAAAGGCGACCATCGACACATTGCACAAGGAGGGAAAGACACAAAAGGTTATTGCTGAAGAGGCTGGCTGTTCTCAGAGCTCTGTGTCCAAACACATTAATAGAGAGGCAAAGGGAAGGAAAAACTGTGGTCAGAAAAAGTGTACAAGCGATAGGGATCACCGCGCCCTAGTCAAGATTGTGAAAAAAAACCCCTTCAAAAATGTGGGGGAGATTCACAAGGAGTGGACAGCTGCTGGAGTCAGTGCTTCAAGATCCACCACCAAGAGACGCTTGAAAGACATGGGTTTCAACTGCCGCATACCTCGTGTCAAGCCACTGTTGACCAAGAAACAGCGCGAAAAGCGTCTCACCTGGGCTAAGGAAAAAAAGAGCTGGACTGCTGCTGAGTGGTCCAAAGTCATGTTTTCTGACGAAAGCAAATTTTGCATTTCCTTTGGAAATCGAGGTCCCAGAGTCTGGAGGAAGACAGGAGAGGCACAGGATCCACGTTGCCTGAAGTCTAGTGTAAAGTTTCCACCATCAGTGATGGTTTGGGGTGCCATGTCATCTGCTGGTGTCGGTCCACTCTGTTTCCTGAGATCCAGGGTCAACGCAGCCGTCTACCAGCAAGTTTTAGAGCACTTCATGCTTCCTGCTGCTGACCTGCTCTATGGAGATGGAGATTTCAGGTTCCAACAGGACTTGGCGCCTGCACACAGCGCAAAATCTACCCGTGCCTGGTTTACAGACCATGGTATTTCTGTTCTAAATTGGCCAGCCAACTCCCCTGACCTTAGCCCCATAGAAAATCTGTGGGGTATTGTGAAAAGGAAGATGCAGAATGCCAGACCCAACAACGCAGAAGAGTTGAAGGCCACTATCAGAGCAACCTGGGCTCTCATAACACCTGAGCAGTGCCAGAAACTCATCGACTCCATGCCACGCCGCATTAATGCAGTAATTGAGGCAAAAGGAGCTCCAACCAAGTATTGAGTATTGTACATGCTCATATTTTTCATTTTCATACTTTTCAGTTGGCCAACATTTCTAAAAAATCCCTTTTTTGTATTAGCCTTAAGTAATATTCTAATTTTGTGACACACAGAATTTTGGATTTTCATTTGTTGCCACTTCAAATCATCAAAATTAAATGAAATAAACATTTGAATGCATCAGTCTGTGTGCAATGAATAAATATAATGTACAAGTTACAACTTTTGAATGCAATTACTGAAATAAATCAAGTTTTTCAAAATATTCTAATTTACTGGCTTTTACCTGTACATTTATCCTCCTCCTCCATGTTTACACTAAGAAAAATGACCTAAAAGAGCACATTGAATAATATTCTCTTGACATTATCAGCAGTAAGGAGAATAAATTCTCTAGGGTCAAATCAGCTATGATATGGGCCAAGCTTATAAGTGGAAAGGTAAACCACGTATGAGATGTCTACCTTCTGTGTCAACTACTCATAGAACTCAGAATCAGGATGAATGTGATTCTGACATATCTTTTGCTTCTTCCATTCCTTACACTCAGCCCGTCACTCATCAGGTGGAAACTCTTTTAATAAAATGCAAAGGGGGTATAGAAACTTTACAGATGGATCACCCTAAAGGTACGTATGATTCAACACTTCATCGTAAATCACAACAAATTAGTAGTAAAAGTGCATATTCACTTTCCAACCCTTCTATTCAATCTACTCTTAAGGTTTCTTTGAGCATACCAGTGATTACAGTTAGGGAATCGGTGGGAACCTCTGCATCTTTTCCTTCTTCTATTCATTTGGCTACACAGTCATCTAAGGTGTATAAATATATACTGCTAATGTCCAGCAGTTTGATTTGAAGGTAGCACCCAGTTTCTTAGGGCATCCTGTCCCAGAACATTCAGAATTTGAAAATTCAGGTAGACAAACTTATTAATTTATCATCTTTTAAGCTGTCCAATGAAGAGACCCACATTTAAAAAACTGGGCCTGACTCTTTGTTCTTAGAATCAAATTGATCATTTGAGATAAAAAAAGACGTACATCTTTTTTCCAGGCATTTAGCGTACTTAATGATAAACAATCATAAGTCAATTTGGTGACCCCCTCAAAAGTATTCTGATGAGACAAATGTAACCATCAATGACCTCCATGCCATACAAGAATTTATGGACTTGTGGGAGGAAGGTCATTCAGATGAAAATAATGACGTGAACCTTTTGAATGCGTCTTTGGGAGAGATGTCTTCTTTAAATGAAACGCAATTGGGATGAAATGTAAAATTATTCCCTCCTCCACAATCCTACAAACTCAAATCCAAATCCGCCACTTTGTTAAACACCAACACAAATATATGGGCCTTTGTTCAACAGATCACAAGAGAAATAGAACTGACAGCTTGGGACGAGACATGTCCAAGGAATTTGTCAGGCCCCCAGAGAAAGACATTAATCTTGTTACAAAGAATTGGCCAAAGCCTCCGTAGCTTTGGCCAATTACTGCTCTCTGTTCAGACGGCGCTGTGATTGGCCAAGCATGCGGGTCATAGTGCATGCTTGGCCAATCATCAGCCAGCAATGCACTGCGATGCCGCAGTGAATTATGGGCCATGACGCGCCACACGAATTTGGCGCGAACGGCCCATATCGTTCGCAATTCGGCAAATGATCGAACAGACGATGTTCGAGTCGAACATGGGTTCGATTCGAACACGAAGCTCATCCCTACTAAGAACCATAAACTGTCATATGTATTCCTGTAACCAATAGCAACTAGTAATTATCTGGCTCAGGTTCACCCAACACTGTCCTACTATTAGGTTACTAGCCTGATTACTAAAGATTTACACAATCGGTTAAACCAAATCTAAAGCAACTAAAGTCTCATGTACATGCTCTGTTAAGCCTCATACCCATGATCTGATTGTTGGCCAACAAAACCTTGGACTTTTGTCCAAAGGGCGTTGGCCCAAATCTGTCTTGCATACAAACGGCAAGGAATTGTCGGCCAACAAACACAAACGTACTGACGTACTACATGGTTTTTCAGCTCTTTAGAGCCACCTTTTGGGCTCCTTCTGCTAATTTTGTGCTAGTAGAAGTTTGGTGAGTGCTGATTTGCGCTTTTCATTTAGCACTTTTCATTTTACACGTTTCATTTTGCGCTTTTCATTTTGTGCTTTTCAGTTCATTTCTGAACCAGACATGGTGCGGAATCAGAGGAGATAACGTGTTATTTATTATTGGCCTTGGAGTTATTGCTTTGATATTATTTTTTTGGTTGAATAATTATTTGATTTGGTATAATTTTGATATTTTTGGATGCATAGAATGCACTTTTTGGTTAAGTTCTATTGGCAGATAGCATGTCTAATTTTATTTGTTTTCTTTTTTTAATGCACAGTAAAAAAAAAATTGTTTAGAATAATACTTGGCTATGTGTTTTACTTCAAATGACAGTTTGGGAGTAGGCAGTTATATTTAAAAAAATACAATGTAAAATTGACAAGGGACGCCAACATAGTTGTATATTTTATTTTAAAAACTACGGGATAATTTGTTGGAAAATTTGTTTGCAATAACTCCATCAGTATCACCAGCAAAGCAGCTTCATTATTACCCCATTAAAGAAGAAGTGAATGTGCGCTGCATTTCGAGATTTCATAATTTGCCATGTCACGAATGTTAATTCTCCATTACAAATGCTAGTTTACAAGACCGACCGCTTCTGGTTCATCCTTGCTTGCGAGCATCCATGTTTTTACTTTGAACTTTTGTCCGACGGACTTGTGTACACGCTCGGAAAATCCGACAACAGACATTTGTCCATGGAAAATTTTAAAACCTGCTATCCAGCATTTGTCCGTGGAAAATCTGACAATTGTCCGATGGAGCATACACATGGTCGGATTTTCCACCAACAGCCTGTCACCACACATTTCCCGTCGGAAAATCCGATCGTGTGTACGTGGCTTTAGCATTGCCTTATCTCAGAATCTGACTTTTCTCTATTAGGGTCGAACATGATAGTACCTTTGTCGGTTTATGCACAAATATCTTAATAATACCTGTTATACGGTTGTTGTACGATTTTTGATCTGTGTGCCACATTATCTGTCTATGCAATATGTATGTTTTACCATTTCTAAAATAAAAATTCATTATGGAAAAAACAGAAAAAAAAAAAACAGAATCTGTTTAATTACAAAGTTTTCAGGACAACATAAGCAAATTAGATATATAATAGGGAATACCGACCCATATTGGTAGCTTATCCAACAGTGAGAAAATATTCAAAATCCTTACCCAGAAATGACCTTTAGGAGACTGCAATCATTTGGTAAACTGCCATTATTCCTTACAAGAAAGTTTTTCTTCCAAACGGTCAAAATCATCAAGTAAAATATAGAGTAATCTGCCAAAACCTAGGGGTTGTATATTTAATGAAGTGCCTATGAGGCTGCTTCTATATTGGTAAAACTAAGTGTCCATTCTATCAATGCATAAAAGAACATGTCTCACTTATTTCAAAATGTAAAATGGAAACTCCTATAAAAGTTGCCATGTGGGATTGTTCCATAATTTTGATTTTGATTTGAATATGATTACATTTTCAGCCCTTGAACATATCCCTCCATATGAGCGGGAAGGGGGTGTTGACAAAAACCTGCTTCAAATCAAGACCAAGTGGATTTATAATCTAAATGTCACCAAGCATCCAGGCCTTAATTAATCAATAAGCTTTAGACCTTTTCTATAATGTACCCAGAAACTGCTTCTGTTTAAATGATACGTGCAGCAGAGCTCCACCCAAAAGAGGAAGCTCCTCTTTTTCACACTCCCCCCCCCCTCCATTGCCACATTTGGCACTTTTTTGGGAGGAGCAGGTACCTGGTTTGAAAGGTACCCACCCCCACTTCCGGGTAAGATCGTCTTACGGCCATCTACGACATTTCTGGCCCCTCCTTCTCCCCCACTGCCTTCTGGGACACACAGAAGTCCCAGAAAATGGAGGGACTATTCAGAAAGTGCAGAGCGACTTGTGCATGTGCAGAAGGAAACAAAATTGGTTGCAAAGCTTTACTTCTTGTTTCCCTTCAAAGAGTAACTCCACTTGTTGAGAAAAAAAAACATTCCCCTGTGATCTATGTACATTGCAAAGATTTTAACACACATTGTTGCAGATTCTTAAGTTTTGTTATTCTGAAGAAATCTCTGTGTCCATGTGGTAACTCAATCTAATGGGAGTGGTTTCTTAATTATCAACCAGCTACTGCACCTGCAGGGCCCTAATGGGGAAACCCAATGGGTCTACATCCCTTTAGACATGATTTCCTATTGAGAGTATCTTACCAAAAATTAAATTTTTGTTGCAGGGAATTCCTGATATCTGACTTGTATCATAGTGTAGACTTCTGGGAAAATCAGTGAGCTAATCACATAAGCAGAATGTTCCTGGGGGGCATTCTGTACACCTCCAGGTAACCATATTGCATTGAATTTTACAGAAAATTGCAGAGCTGCAGATTGAAATGGAAAAGTAATTTTTAATAACATTCAATTACAATATGACTTGTATCGCAATTGTATATACTATATCATTATTTTTTTATTTGCTATTTCTTTTCCCCATAAAAGTGGATTTACCCTTTAAGTATACTGTTTAATATCCTATATGGTGTTTTGTTTAATTGTTTCTTCATTATTTATTTTTTTCTTTCTGTAACAATATTTTCATACATTTGAGGTCTTTATTGTTATTTCAAACTATGGTTGGAAGTATACAGTGGGGACGGAAAGTGTTCAGACCCCCTTAAATTTTTCACTCCTTGTTATATTGCAGCCATTTGCTAAAATCATTTAAGTTCATTTTTTTCCTCATTAATGTACACACAGCACCCCATATTGACAGAAAAACACAGAATTGTTGACATTTTTGCAGATTTATTAAAAAAGAAAAACTGAAATATCACATGGTCCTAAGTATTCAGACCCTTTGCTGTGACACTCATATGGTTAACTCAGGTGCTGTCCATTTCTTTTGATCATCCTTGAGATGGTTCTACACCTTCATTAGAGTCCAACTGTGTTTGATTTTACTGATTGGACTTGATTAGGAAAGCCACACACCTGTCTATATAAGACCTTACAGCTCACAGTGCATATCAGAGCAAATGAGAATCATGAGTTCAAAGGAATTGTCTGAAGAGCTCAGAGACAGAATTGTGGCAAGGCACAGATCTGGCCAAGGTTACAAAAAATTTCTGCTGCACTTTAGGTTTCTAAGAGCACAGTGGCCTCCATAATCCTTAAATGGAAGACGTTTGGGACGAACAGAACCCTTCCTATAGCTGCCCGTCTGGCCAAACTGAACTATCGGGGGAGAAGAGCCTTGGTGAGAGAGGTAAAGAAGAACCCAAAGATCACTGTGGCTGAGATCCAGAGATGCAGTCGGGAGATGGGAGAAAGTTGTAGTAAGTCAACCATCACTGCAGCCCTCCACCAGTCAGGGCTTTATGGCAGAGTGGCCCGACGGAAGCCTCTCCTCAGTGCAAGACACATGAAAGCCCGCATGGAGTTTGCTAGAAAAAACACCTGAAGGACTCCAAGATGGTGAGAAATAAGATTCTTTGCTCTGATGAGACCAAGATAGAACTTTTTGGTCTTAATTCTAAGCGGTATGTGTGGAGAAAACCAGGCACTGCTCATCACTTGTCCAATACAGTCCCAACAGTGAAGCATGGTGGTGGCAGCATCATGCTGTGGGGGTGTTTTTCAGCTGAAGGGACAGGATGACCGGTTGCAATTGAGGGAAAGATGAATGCGGCCAAGTACAGGGATATCCTGGACGAAAACTTTCTCCAGAGTGCTCAGGACCTCAGACTGGGCCGAAGGTTTACCTTCCAACAGGACAATGACCCTAAGCACACAGCTAAAATTACGAAGAAGTGGCTTCACAACAACCCAATTGAGCATCTCTGGAGAGACCTACAAATGGCTGTCCACCAACGTTTACCATCCAACCTGACAGAACTGGAGAGGATGTGCAAGGAGGAATGGCAGAGGATCCCCAAATCCAGGTGTGAAAAACTTGTTGCATATTTCCCAAAAAGACTCATGGCTGTATTAGATCAAAAGGGTGCTTCTACTAAATACCGAGCAAAGGGTCTGAATACTTAGGACCATGTGATATTTCAGTTTTTCTTTTTTAATAAATCTGCAAAATGTCAAAAATTCTGTGTTTTTCTGTCAATATGGGGTGTTGTGTGTACATTAATGGGGAAAAAAATGAACTTAAATGATTTTAGCAAATGGCTGCAATATAACAAAGAGTGAAAAATTTAAGGGGGTCTGAATACTTTCTGCCCCCACTGTATATGTGCTGCTCCTTTAAAGAGCATCAAGTCCACTTTGTTTATAAAACGTTTCTATTATTTTTTTTTTCCCTTTTTGAACATAACTGGTGTTTTTAGAGGCGTTCGCCTTGTGGGGTAGGTCAACGTAGCCGTACAGGTACCCAGGACATAGCAGAAGGGGGAGGTTTCTCTAGATTCTTCTGTGCCAATCAGGTCATGATCACTGGTGTGGGTTTCTAGCCACCGCTGCTCATTTACCATCTCCCTGTCTATTACCATGGGTAACATGCATTGTGGCTTAACTGTAGTGTTGGGTGTTTTATACACCTCCGACCAGCAGTGGTGTTGGGCCCAATTGCTCCCTGCCTGACCTCTCGTTGGACTCTGCTTGCCATATGAGTAGGATGGCTGGCCTGCCCAAGCACACTTAGTGTGTTGTAGTAGCCATGTCTCATGGGTAACATCAGGCCCTGGCTTTCATGTGTATATATAACTTTATGTAAGTATAATCCTCAAAAAAACGTGATTTAAAAAAAAAAAGTTTCTTTCATACTGGATCCCTTTGTTTTCTTTTTTCTTTTTTGTAGGTTGGTCCTTTGTTCCTTCCTACAGTCATAAAATGACAAATCCACTAGGTTACCACCTCTGGCACCCCACTATTAACTATCATATTTAAAAAGTTTAGTAAGAGGGCAATATTAACCTGCTTTATATAGGTATCCATAGGTATGATTATGAATTGATCCACCCATCCACTGCCGGTACCATGTGATCGCTGTGGCCAATCACAGCAGATCACATGACAATTGTACACAATGAAAGGCTTTGTTACATGTCTTTCACTGTGTACTATTGTGATGAGCTCTGTGATTGGTCACAGTCATCACATGCTACAGACAGACCAATCACAGCCCATCTGTATCAGGTGATAAGCTGTGGCCAATCACAGATAATCACAATAGTAAACACTGGATGCGTAGTTTGTCATTCAAAAAAAATGGTTGGTTTTAATGGTAAGATTCAGTTATAATCAATCATAGTGTGTAAAAAAGCCTGTGGTAAAGTTGTATTGCTCTGGTCACTGTATTTAAAAATAATTGTAAAAAAAATAAAAGAATTTGATAAAAATACAAAAAAATGTTAAAAATTAAAAAAAAAAAATCTTTTTGTATACTGTCACCATCACCTGTCCTTGATCACTGCCACACCAGTTATAATGCTGTACTGCACTGGTGACAGTATGTCATTTTTTTTTATTCTGAAAACAACATTTTTTTTCATTTTACAAAAAAGTGTGACAGAAAATGACAACTTTGTGGACTCTATAACTTTCCTACAGACTAAATAATATACACTGATTTGGGTTATTTTTACCAAAGAAATGTAGCAGTGTACATTTTGACTTAAATTTGTGAAGAAAGATTACTTTTTTGCAAAATTGTATAACAAACGAAGAAAAACATTATTTTTCTCAAATTCTTCGGTCTTTTTTTCATTTATTTTGCAAAAAGTTATTAAATACCACCAAAAGAAAACGGAAAATTCCTATCATAATACTTACCGTAATTTTCCTTTCCTGATGGACTCCATGGCAGCAACGTGTGGGTTAAGTCCCGCCTCTACTACCCTATAGGACACTACTCCCATAAATCTTTGCTCCCTGCCCCCGGCCGTGTTCGGTAACTAGCCTACTTCAGCCATTCGGGGGGGAACTCCTGCTGCCATGGAGTCCATCAGGAAAGGAAAATTACGGTAAGTATTATGATAGGAATTTTCCGTTTTCCTGACAGACTCCATGGCAGCAACGTGTGGGAAATAACTCGCCGTACACACCCGGGTGGGCTAAATGCTGAACAAAAGATTTATTTAACACTGTCGGCCGACAGCACTTTTAAACCAAAATTAACAGAAGATAAGGTTGCTGGTTCAACACAATAATGGGTCATGAAGGTATGAATCGAAGACCAAGAAGCTGCTCTGCAAATCACTTCGGGAGCAACATGACGTGGGGCCGCCCAGGACGTTGAAAGACTTCTCATAGAGTGCGCTGTAACCGCCTCAGGAGGAGCCAAGCCCTTCTCTCTGTAAGCCCATTGGATGGCTTGAACCACCCAAGCCGCAATGGATCTGACAGAAGACCTAGAGCCCCTGTTTTTCCCATGGAATAGAACAAAGAGAGATTCAGATTGACGAAAAGATGCCGTAACTTCCAGGTATTGTTTGAGAGTAGCTCCCACATCAAGAGGGTGTGCATCTGGACCTCCAGTAGATTTGAAGGTAGGGAGTGTGATATCCTGGTTCTCGTGAAAGACCAAGGTAACTTTGGGATTTGTCCCAAGCATTGGTATTAGGACCACTCTGTCCGGGAAAAAGGTGATGAACGGTTCCTTGGACCCCAGGGATTGAATTTCCGAGACCCTCTTCGCCGAAGTTATAGCTATCAGGAATGAAGTCTTTAGGGTTAATTCTCTGACTGAGAGTGATTTATTAAGTTGTGCAAAGAAGTCCAGAACTAACGGAAGATCCCATTTGGGGAATCTGGGTTTCCTCTGTGGCCTAAGCCTGACTGCTCCTTTAAAAAATTGCTGGACCAGAGGGTGCTTGGCCCATGCGACTCCGGAGAAGGCTGAGATTGCGGAAACCTGGACACGAAGAGAACTGACGGACAGTGAGATGTCCAGACCCGTCTGCAGAAAACTTAGAACGTCCTGAATCGCCAGATTATCACAGGAGTTGGACCTGGAAGACATATGGCTGATAAATTTCGACCAAATCCTCTCATACACTCGGTTGGTACTATTCCTTCTCGAACTAAGGAGAGTGGGAATTACTTCATCCGGGCAGCCTAGCGCCTCCAACCTTCCCCTTTCAAAAGCCAAGCCCTTAGGCGCCGGTGATCCGGGCAAGGGGGTAGCCTCGATCCCTGAGACAGAAGGTCTGGTCTGGATGGAAGAGGGATCGGATCTCGGACACTGAGGAGTGTTAGGAGAGGAAACCAGGGCCTGTTGGGCCAGTAAGGAATTATCGCTAACACCTCTGCTGTCTCTGCTCTGAGCCTCTTCAGGAATTGGAGAATGATCGGAGTTGGTGGAAAGGCATAGGCTCTGTTGAACCACCATTTCTCCGTCAGGGCGTCCACCCCATACGCTTGAGGGTCCCTGTACCTCGAATAGTATCTTGACAACTTTTTGTTGCAGGGGGAGGTGAACAGGTCGACTTCCGGAAGGAACCCCAACGATAGAATCCACTTGAATACCTCTTCGTGGAGAGACCACTTGTTGTTGTCTAGGAGCCTCCGAGAAAGGAAGTCTGCCTGAACATTCTGAACCCCTGGCACATATGTCGCTGTCAGATCCTTCAGGTTTTTCTGGGCCCAGGACATAATTGGCTCTACCTCTTACAGTAAGGAGAGACTTCGAGTCCCCCCTTGCCTTCTTATATATGCCACTGCTGTGGTATTGTCCAATCTGAGTAGGACCGAGGAGCCTTGAATGAGATGCCGAAACGCCAGAAGTGCCTGGAAGGCTGCTCTCAGCTCCAGGATGTTTGACACTATCCTTCTGGAGGGGAATTCCCAAGTGCCCTGAGCTACTTCCGCCAGACAGTGGGCACCCCAGCCCCTGTTGCTGGCGTCCGTTGTTATAGTCACCCAAGAAATGGGAAGGATGGAATGGCAGTTGGAGAGGTTCTCCCGTTGGAGCCACCATAGGAGAGAGTTCCTCATGGATGCAGTAATCCGAATCAGCTGGGTCTTGCTGCCCTTCCACTGGTGAAGGAAGCCCTTCTGAAAAGGCCTCATTCTCCATTGGGCCCACCTCACCATCGGAATCGTCGCCACCATAGTGCCAATGATTCTCAGGCATTGGAGAGCGTGAAGATGAGGAATAGAAAGAGCCGGGTGGATCCTGTCTCTGATTGTCGAGATCTTCTCTTCTGGTAACAAAATGGGGCCTCTGACCGTGTCGAAGAGGGCTCCTAAAAACACCAGAGACTGAGATGGGTCTAACTGACTCTTTTCCTGGTTCAGAATCCATCCGAATTCCTGTAGCGTGGAAATCACTTGCCCTCTGTGTGATATGAGTTGTATCCTGTCCTGTGCCAAAAGAAGCAGGTCGTCCAGGTAGTGATGTAGACGAATCCCCCTGGTTCTCAGGAGAGCTACTATTGCCAACAGCACCTTTGAGAAAACCCGAGGAGAAGTTGATAACCCGAAGGGAAGGCATGTAAATTGTAAGTGAAGCTTGCCCACGGAAAAGCGGAGAAACTGTTGAAAGTTTTCTGCGATGGGGACATGAAAATAGGCGTCCTTGAGGTCTATGGACATCATCCAGTCCCCTGGTTGAACCGACTGTTGAATTGTGGAGAGTGTTTCCATCTTGAACCTCTCCTTTTTGATGAAGCGATTTAGATGGGTTAGGTCTATGACCGGCCTCCAGGCCCCACTCTTCTTCTGAACCAGAAAGAGGGGAGAATACATTCCCATGCCTTGCTGGCTGACTGGGACTGGGTTGACAGCGCCTTGGGCCAACAAAGATTCTATGTAGGCTAAAAGTATTGTCCTTTTTTCTTCTGATGCCAGAAGAGTAGTGGGTACCCACCTGAGTCTGGGAGGGTCGGTAAAGGTCCAGGCATGACCAGAGGAGACTGTCTTGATTGTCCAGAAGTCGTGAATCGAAGCCGCCAAGACATGCCGAAAGTGGAAAAGACGGGCCCCCACACGGTCTGTCTGAGCGGGCCCACTTTCAAAAAGATTTGGAAGGTTGCCTCTCCCCTTTCGACTCACTACCTGCAGCCTTCTTAAAGGACGATTGCCTTGATTTCCAGGATCTGGAGAATTCCCGGTCTGGCTTGTAAGTACGAGCCTCTCTGGATCGGTCTTGATATTGCCTCTTCGGAAAGGATCTTCTTTGGCCTTGCAGACGCCTATCCTGAGGTAGGAACCCCGACTTCCCACCAGTAGCCCGTGTAATGGCCTCATCCAACTTGTTGCCAAAAAGAGAAGACCCCCGTAGGGAATTCGGCACCATACCTGTTTAGAGGCTGGGTCAGCCAGCCAGGGACGGAGCCAAAGAGCCCGCTTGGCGGTGACCGACGAGAGCATTACTCGGGCTGCCAGACGAATGATATCAATCGAGGCCTCACCCAGAAAGGCCGATGCTAGCCTCAATTCTTGAATAGGTGAGTTCTTCGCTGTGTCATCTGAAATATTCCTTAGCGTATCTTGAACACTATCCGTCCACACCTCCATTGCTTTGGACAGGGCTGCCAAGGCTAAGGCTGGTTTGCAAGCCATGCCTGCTGTAAGGTACACTCTCCTCAGATCAGCATCAATCCGTCTGTCCAGAACGTCTTTAAAGGACACTGTGTCCTCCAAGGGGAGTGTCACGTGTTTAACCAGCCTCATTACGGCTGCATCCACCAATGGAGCTGATTCCAAATGCTTCACTTCTTCCTCCCTAAAGGGATAAAGCTTTGAAACTTTAGTAAGCATGGAGTTTTTCTTCTCCACCTTGCTCCATTCATCTGTGATAATCTCGCCCAACTCAGAAAAGAATGGAAAGTTAACTCGCTCCTTCTTTAGCTGTTTAAAGAATTTTCTCTGTTTGGGAGGGACAGCCGTCGGATCCTCCCAATTTAAAGTTTCTCTAATAGCCTTGACCAAGGGAGGTAGCAGAGCGAAGTCAAAACCCACACAGGTATTATCTTCATCCGAGTCACTGTCCGAGTTGACAACTGAAGGGTGGCTAGGTACAGAGGACTCCCAGGTGTCCTGCAGAGTTTCCCTCACTGGGGAACATGGTGGCTCTGCCTGAGGGGTAACAGGCCGGACTGCCTCAATACCCTTAAGTGATTCCTTCACAACCCTCTCAACTAGGGCTTTAAGTTGTTGGTCCGAATCACCTCTTTCCTTGGAAGCTTTGGCGAAGCAGGAATCGCACAGCGATTTACCGACAGGTACTTGCGATCTGCATCCCCAGCAGACACTTGATGAGTGGCTGGAGTGAGCCACTGAGGAGTGCGAGCGCTCCTCACTACGGTGTCCTGATTTTGAGGAGGAGCCGTAATGCTTAGATTTGGAAGAGGATTGCCGGTGATGCGATTTTGACGAATCACTTCCTTTGTGTGAGCTGCGACGCTGTTCTGACCTGGAAGGGCTAAAGCAAAAGACAGAGAACCACAGAAAAAAACAGAGCAGTTAGAAAGAACGATCACCTGCGGAAATATCCCCCCACCCGCCTAAAGGACCCTCGGCGATGGAACCTGACCCTGTACCTTGTGTGAGGAGGCTGGCCAGAGGCAGGCGGTGGGGAACTCATGTCTTCGGAAATATCCATCTGACTGCAAAGTTAACGTAAAACAAACAAATTAACTTAGCCATGAGCCAGGGAGCGACAGCCCTCCTGTATGTAAAGCTACTTACCAGTAGCTGATTCACTGGAGCGTGGGGAAGACCCAAAAACAGCCTGCAGGCATTCCCAGGGTCTGCAGGCTATTTTCCCTGTTTAAATAGGGCGCCCCAGTGACGTCACCGCCCGTGACGAGCGAACGCCAGTGCGCATGCGCGATTAGCGGCGATTTGCCGCTATCGCGCATGCGCGAAAACCAAGCCTCGGTTTCGTGCCGTCCGCGCATGCGCAGTACGGCCAAACACAAAGTGAAAGTAAAAACGGCGGCTGGAACGCAGGAAGAACCAGCCGCCATGCCTGCAACCATATAACAGAAAGACGAAGGGGAAAGACACACAAGGGAGAGAAAACAACAAGGCATTCAAACAGAAACTGCTGCCATGATAGCAAGGAAACATCTCACCAATCCCGCCACGATCATCAGGGCTGAAGGTAAGCACCGGACTTTCCAGGGGCAACAAGGGGTCACCTGCTAATAGCTGGCTATCCGACCCATGCGCGGCCTTGCCTGCCAGTGGCCAGGGAAACGGCTTCTTCCTGCGCCTCTTCCAACGCCCCACTCCATACCCTGCTAATAGCTAGGGCTTAGCGGGGTAATGCGACTATCCTGTTCCAAGTCGCAGCTCGGCCAACCTTGATCGTGGGGATAAATATCTTCAGGTAGGAAGACCAACACTAGGTCTTGCGAGGAGGACAAAAAAAGAACACGGCCGGGGGCAGGGAGCAAAGATTTATGGGAGTAGTGTCCTATAGGGTAGTAGAGGCGGGACTTAACCCACACGTTGCTGCCATGGAGTCTGTCAGGAAAGCTACATTTGTGTGGGAAAAAAAATGATAAAAATGTCATATGGGTACAGTGGTGCATAACCACGTAATTGTCATCCAAAGCGTGACAGCACTGAAAGCTGAAAATTGGCATCTGCAGGAAGGGGGTAAAAGTGCCCAGTATTGAAGTGGTTAATAAAACAATGTGTCCTTATGGTATTCATCCCAGAGTTCTAAAATAACTTTGAGGTATAGTTTTTGGACCATTAACTGATGTTTTTAATCAATGTTTTCTAACTGGAAAGGTTCCTCATGATTGATTGACAGCTAATAGTGTACCTACCTACAAGAAGGGTAGAAAGGTAGAAGCTGGCAATTACAGGCCAGTAAGTTTAACATCTGGTGGAATCACTCCTAAAAAGAAATGATCATTTATCACTTAAAACACACAACTTGCTGGACCCAAAGATCATGGGCAGATCATGTCAGACTAATTTGATTTAATTTTTGACCATATTACTAATTTTTAGACCAGGGTGGTGCTGTTGACATAGTCTATCTTGATGTTATCAATGCATTTGATACAGTTCCACATAATGATCAAATAAAAAAGTTGTTTAAGCTAGGACTTTACCCTTGGATTATTCATTGGACATGCAGTTGGCTAAAGCAATGGTCTCCAAACTGTAGCCCAGGGGCCATATGTGGCCCTTTGTTGCTTTGCTTGCTTTGCTCCCAATCACACCAACCTTGGGGTACAATGACATCAACGATGGGGCACAATTCTTCCCACTTAAAACAATAATTGGGCACAATTACTATCTCTGAAATAAACAATGGGGGATTCTTTTTTCCCACTGATGTCATGAACTTTTCTACTCCCACTGGACACAGTCCGGCCCTCCTAAAGTCTGAAGGACAGTAAACTGGCCCATTATTTAGAAAGTTTGGAGGCTCCTGGTTTAAAGGTTAGATACCAGAGTGTGGTTGTAATTGAGGTTCATTCAGAACAAAGACCAGTCTTTACTGGTGTACCACAAGGCTCTGTACTAGGTCCTGTTCTATTTAATCTATTTGTAAATATAACTAAAAGGTTTGGTGGGTACATGTCTTTTTGCTGGTAACACAAAGGTGTGCAATGGGGTTGATATCCCTGGAGGTGTCTGTAACATGAAACATGGTTTTACCTTGTTGGAAGATTGGTCAAAGCAGTGAAAACTGCAGTTCAATGTTTCTAAATGTAAAATAATGCACATAGGGAAATTGAATACCCTGATAGAGTACATCATTAGGGGTACAGTGTTGGCCAGCACTACAGAGAAAAAAGATTTGGGGATACTTATTTCAGACGATTGCAAACTGAACGAACAGTGTGGCCATGCAGTAGAAACAGTGAAGAGAAATCTAGGATGCATCAGAGGGATCACCAGCAGGTGGAAGGAGGTCCTGATTCCCCTATATAGATCTTTAATCAGACCTCATTTAGAATACTGTGTCCAGTTCTAGAGACCTCTCTTTAAAAAAGGTAACCAAATGGTGAAAAGTCTGAGAAATAAAATGTATCAGGAGAGACTTCAGGAACCTAATATGTACAGTCTGAAGGAAAGAAGGGAATGAAAAAACATGATTGAAACCTTTTAATACATCAAGGGGGTGAATAAGGTTCAGGAGGGCAAGATCAAGAACAGGGGACATGACCTTAAACTAGCAGGAGGAAAGTTCAAAACTATTTTTTGAAACTATTATTTTACAGAAAGAGTAGTTGATGCTTGGTTTAGTTTTCAAACAGAGGTAGTGAGCCCATCAACATTAAATTAAAGACACACTTGGGACAAACATAAACTCGATGGACCACTTGTTTTTTTTTTCTGTCGTCACTCTTCTATGTTTCTATGACACTGATGGGAACATAGTAGAAAAAGAAGAGGTGTTTTATAACAGAAAGTAAAAAAAATATTGTTTTCATTTTTTTCAAAATTGTCGTATTTTTTGTTTATAACGCAAAAAAATAAAAACCGCAAAGGTGAACAAATACAACTGAAAGAAATCTCTATTTGTTGAAATAAAAAAGGACACAAATTTTATTTGGGTGCAGAATCGCACAACTGCGCAATTGTTAAAGTAACGCAGTGCTGTATCACAAAAAATGGCCTGGTCATAAAGGAGGATAAACCTTCCGGAGCAGGTTTTGCCATTTTAGAGTTGACATCATTGGGAGATGTTTTGTATATACTGTATGTGCTAATATATATATATATATACTGTATATATATATATATATATATATATATATATATATATACTGTATATATATATATATATATATATATATATATATATATATATATATATATATATATATACACACACATATATAATGTGTGCATCTTGTACTAAGGGATGTGAATGTGGTTTACATTTCTCATGGTCTTCCATCCACAATAGACAGAGTTAATAAAAAAAATGTCAACATTGTTTCCTTGTAATAATGGTATGTATCTCTGTGGGAACAGTGCAGCTGCATAATATGACTTGTTAATGTCAGAGCATTGTGACATGAAAAATTACTTTTCTCACCAGGCTTTAATTGTCAGCGAACTTTGTTAAATATTACTCGCTGTGTACATACACTGTTTTTCTGAACACAACAGTCCAATTATCGACTTGGAACTCCGTCTTAATTAACCACATTTAATTAACTGTAGACTGAATTGATTTCCCAGTTTCCATTTATCATCGGATGTGACAATTGTTCTGACCTATTTATATAACATTGGTTAAAGATATTGTACATTGTATGTGACTGCCTAAAAGGCATGTATATGTCATTTACCAAGTTTATTCCTGTCAGTATAACATCATTTTTGTATAAGGTTTGGATTCCTTCTTCTTTGACGCTTTTGCCTTGCTTTGCCTATGTTCAAAGATATGCCTATCACCGGCTGCTTGTAAAGTTTTAAATTCAACCCTCATCTTTCTGTGTCTTTTTTGTACTTTTTATGAATTTATAGTGTATGTTAATAGAGTAGTGTAGGCTTTAGTTTTTGATATACGGATTAAACAGAAGTAATTTCATGCACAACAAAGTTAAATAAAATATTGAACAAAGTTTTTTTTAATTATTATTCTTTAACCCAATTATCACTGAGACAGGAAGTGAGGGTTAATTTTCATTGGAACATACAGCAATAAAAAGCTGGCACCAGTTGTAGCCTACCCACTCCACTAAACAATATGTGAGGCTGCTAAATGTGCTGTAAAAACTGTATGTAGCGGAGGCTACATACAGTACAGCATACAGCACTGTGTTCCGGGTGCGAGCCGAGACCTTCCTGTCTCATAGCTGGAACACAATAGAGTCTATCTGAATGGCGCTCAGCCATTTATAGAAAACAATGTATTCTAGCAATGCATACAAAGCTACCTCTGATTCAGAGGTTGTGACATCATCAGCCCACCTCTCTGACTCAAGAGAAGGTTAATTTTTATTGGAAGATACAGCAATCAAAAACTGACACCAGTTCTAGCCTACCCACTCCACTAAACAATTGGGTTAATTTACTAAAACTGGACAATACAAAAGCAGGTGCACATACAAAGGGGCGAGGGGTGGTATTGTTGACCGATGGGCTGGGCCTACATCCCAAAAAGACAGTAGAGTGACGAAGGAACTCCCCCTTATGGCACTTTAATGGCCCAAATAGTAATACACAAAGGTGTCAGTTTATGAAGCAGTGATCAGCGGTGATCCCAAGGATCGCAGCTGATCACAGTCCATGAACAGTTTATGAAACAGTGATAATCGGGGAGAACATGTTTGAACTTGTTCTCCCGCCGATTATCTCTACACATGGAGAATCCTCATTGAATGACACAGTAACGGGCAGTTTATGAAGCGGTGATCTCACCGCTTCACTGGCGATCTGAGTCAGAATTCACACTCCCAGGTTCACCAGCTCAGAGGTGGTGAATCGGGGAGTGAAGAGAGAATCCTGGTGGATCTGAGGGGGAAGGAGGACAATTTTTAACTTCATTATGCCTCGTTCAGACCCCCCAACACTGTAAGCATGTCCCCCTGTCATATTTATGTGTATACATATATATACATATATACATATAATGTGTATATGTATATATATATAATGTGTGTGTATATACATGTATATATAATGTTTGTGTGTGTGTATACATGTGTATATAATGTAGGGGGACTCATTATTTTATTAACATTAATCCACGCCGTCTGTCAGTGTATTGAGCGGTGATAATTTATCACTGCTTAATAAACTGACATCTTTGTGTTTCGGTGAATTTCTGGTACTATAATCTCGTAAAGTCTCACGAGATTCCAGTATCAGGGGCCGTTCTCCACTGTTGGAAGCGTTTGTAGATCGCTTCACTCCTCAGAAGGTGAAGCGATCTACAAAGCTACATAAACAGGCACACAGAGGAGAAAGATCTTCACTGTGAATGCCGGAGAACGAAGCAGTGAATAGATTTCACTGCTTCATAAACGGACACCAAAGAGTATGTAAAAGGAGTATACAAAATGTATTGAAATATAAGCAATTAATATTTGAATCAAAAGGTGGCTATAGGCATCTAAATTACATAGGTATGGCAAAAAACAGAAGAACAAAACTCTATTGAGGTCCAAAGACTACTGTGATAGGGTCACCACGGCGAATTGCACGGACCACACCCGACATGATTCAGGAAACTCCTTCTTCGAGGGGCGTAGAACAATTTTGTTTTTATCTTTAAAAACAGACAAAAATGGTATTAAATAAATGTACAGAAAAACATGTGTATATACATGTATGCAGAATGCAGGTACTGGAGAGGGCTTCTTATAACACTGAGGAAATCCTCATGCTCTATTTAAACATAAGAAAGGATTAGTATATAGAGGAGTATATATAGCAAGATATACCAAATAGTTTTTATATATTTTATTTTGACATACAGTATCTCACAGAAGTGAGTACACCCCTCACATTTTTGTAAATATTTTATTCTATCTTTTCATGTGACAACACTGAAGAAATTACACTTTGCTACAATGTAAAGTAATGAGTGTACAGCTTGCGTAACAGTGTAAATTTGCTGTCCCCTCAAAATAACTTAACACACTGCCATTAATGCCAAAACCACTGGCAACAAAAGTGAGTACACCCCTAAGTGAAAATGTCCATGTTGGGCCCAATTAGCCATTTTCCCTCCCCAGTGTCATGTGACTCGTTAGTGTTACAAGGTCTCGGGTGTGAATGGGGAGCAGGTGTTTTAAATTTGGTGTTATCACTCTCACTCTCTCATACTGGTCACTGGAAGTTCAACATGGCACCTCATGGCAAAGAACTCTCTGAGGATCTGAAAAATAGAATTGTTGCTCTACATAAAGATGACTTTATGCAGCGTACACACGAGTGGACTGGTCCGACGAACCGAGTCTGGCGGACAATCCGAACGTGTTTGGGCTTCATCGGACCTTCAGCAGACTTTTCCAGTCGAAAATCTGATGGACTTTAGATTTGGAACATGCTTCAAATCTTTACGTCGTAACTCCGCCGGACCCAGAAATCCGCGCGTCTGTATGCTAGTGCGACGGACAAAAAAACGACGCATGCTCAGAAGCAAATACGAAACGGAAGCGCTCGGTCTTGTAAAACTAGTGTTCGTATTGTAGGTAGCACATTCCTCATGCTGCAAATTCTGTGATCGTTGAATGCAGCACATTAATTGTCTTCTATATAATGCTTGAAGAACGAAGTTGTTTTGCTGTTCCTATTCACACAGAGTTCTCACAAACTGATTTCTGGATTATTTCTCTTTGATCTAATGATCTCACGAATGATATTTTATTTGTTAAAAGCCATATCTCTATACTAATGTTTACACAATTGTATTTTGGAGTCATGTTTTATTATTTTTTATTTCATCAAGATTTTTTTAAGGATTGTTTCCAAATTATTTTCTCTTTATCTCCATATATTTTATTTTTTGGTTTGTAAAGTTACCATAAAGAACCATTGATTTTTATTTGTTTCTATATGTTTTTTTGTTATAAATTTACCACAAATAACCATTTTTTTTATTGATAATGTTTTTTTTATTTTTTTATGTTGTAAATTTACCACAAAGAACCATTTCTTTTGATTTCTTCTTTTTTTTTGTTGTAAATTTACCACAAAGAAGCATTTTTTATTTGTTATTTTTTGTAAAGTTACCACAAAGAACCATTTCTTTTGTACATTTTTCATTTTGGTTTTGTTAGAAAGTTACCACAAAGAACTTTTTTTTTTTTAAATTTATTTTGTTTTTTTATTTTTTTATTTAAAGTTAACACAAGAACATTATATATTTTTTTGTTTTTGGAACCTCAAGGAGGTTGTTGTCCCTTGTTAATTTGACATTGTTTATCAAAAAAATGATGTTAATAAAAACACATAAAGTCTTTTAATTAAATAAAATATCTATTTATTTATGGTAAACAAAATAAAGATGAAGTCAACGTTGGAGAAAATTTTTGAATTAGTGAAGAGTTTTGGCCCTAGTGCACACATCAAGTCTGTGGAAAAGAAAATTCTGATCTTTAGGAGTCCATATAATAGGGAGCACATTCTGGTCCAGGAATCCCAGAGATCAAGAGCATCAGCAGATGACATATATGTCCCCAGGCTGTGGTACTACACCAGCCTGCGTCTTCTGTCAGACCAGACTGAAGCCAGGTCATCACTTTCTTCTCTTCATTCCAGCCTTCCCTACACGCTGGCCTGCACCCTTCCCTGGAGCCTTCCTTGTAGGCTGCTCTGGTGTTTGACTTGTGGCAGGAGGAGGAGGAGGAGGAGGGGCTTGCGCGTTGATTTGTGTGTAAACAGTTAACTCTCCCTTCAGCCCCTTGTGAAGGACATCAGAAAAAAAGTTTTTCACACAGGAGGCGTTGTCCCTTCTCCATTTCCAGCAACCTGCTGGCTATATAGGAGCCATGGGTCTCTTCAGCTTCGGGGGGGCTCTTAAGGAAATTAGTTGCTTCCCTCATGAGGCGCAGTGATGCCTCCTCTGTCACCGTCACCTTTCTGGGCCTTTTTGTATGAAGGTGAAGGGGAGGACCCTGGGATTGTGTGAGGCCCCTACTGGGCCCGGCCACCTCCTGGCTGACACTAACCCCTGCCTCCTCCTGGATGACACTGGGCCCGGCCTCCTCCTCAATGACACTGGGCCCGGCCTCCTCCTCAATGACACTTTCCACACCTTTCTCCTGGCTGATCTCATCCTGTGTATAAAAAAGGGACATAGTTTGAGCTTTTGTTTCATCACTGACAGACAATTTTCAGCTCACGACTTGCAAATTCAAAAAAGAGTATCAATCTGACAACAGCATTTATTAACGCTGGTGACAAACATTTTTGGCCACTACTGTCAATAGATATGTAGACATAATTTTTAGGATAAAATCCTGAATAATAGTAATCAATTATAACATCTAGTTAACATCATTAATATTAGGACACTAAATATGTATAAAACGAATTTACCTGACTCCAGATGGTCACATCCGGTTCTTCCAGGATGGAAGTCCCAGCTTGGTCCTCATCAGCCTCTGCTGGGGTAGAGGGAAGGGTGGAGGGAAGGGTGTATGGAAGGGTGGAGGGAAGGGTGGAGGCAAGGGTTGAAAGTGATGCCCTGGCTTCAGTCTGGTCATCAAGAAAACTTAGTTTATCGTAGTACCACAGCATGGGTACATATACATCATCTGCTGATGCTCCTGATCTCAGGGAATTCTGGATCTTGTTATGCTCCCTCCTATACATATTTCGCAAGATCCCAATTTTCTTTTCCAAAATCTCAGCAGTTGCTTCTGGGATGAAAGTCTGCACAAATGCGAGAAGTCTCTCAAGCGTTGACTTCCTTAATGGTTTAATGTAATATTGAGGGTGTTTGACTTCCCACAGATTCCTCATCTCCCTGTACTTATCAATAAATGCTATCAAAAATCCTGGGTCCTTAAATTTGGCATTCATGTTTTCTGTAAAACATAATACACAAGACAAAAACACTAATGTTTCAGCTAAACTCTCATCATCTTATCTCAACATAGGCCTCATCAATCTTTAAGCAATATAGGCTGCTACAAAGTTACAAAAATTTACCTTCATTTTGGACGCTCGTAACTTTAGTTCCTCTATCCTCCACGCACAGAACATACGTATGACACATGCGTAATATCTTTATATACACTGCGCATGCGTGAGATTCCGCCTGCATCGATCATCCCTGATGTTCTTTTTTAATGAATATTCTCTGCCCCTTCTCTCCACGGTGTACAGTAGGAGCAACAATGGCGGAGACACAGCAGGTGTTTATTACCTCAGGTAACAAGGAAAGCCCGGAGCCCGGAACGTCTCGATCCACGAAGAGGAGAATTAAGGCCTCCAATATGGCCTTTGAAGAGATGGTGGAGATGGTGGCAATTTTAAGAAGAAAAAATTATGATGGGAAGCATGGACCGTACGCATGGCCTAATTTCTGAAAGGCACAAATAATGGCGAAAGTGGTGAAGACCTTGCATCTTAGTTTTGGGGTACGGCGCTCTAAAGATCAGCTGAGGAAACGATGGTCCAACCTAAAACTCCGGGAGCTGGATCAGTATAGACAAATCCATAAAGTGCTTAAAAAAGTAAGTACTTGTTGTGTGTTAATATTCTGTTTATTACCTTGCTTACTGCTCCATGTGCTTTTCTTTAACGTACTAGTTTAGAACGTTAAACGATCGTAGTAAACATTGTTCGTAGTAAACACTATATATATATATATTGTGACATTGGGGATTGTTCAGCTCAAGTGGATAGATGCGTTTTGGTGCAGTGAGTCCACATCAGAGAGGCAATTATAGTTAAGGGCCTGGTAGCCCACGTTTATTAAAAGGGAAAAACAAAACAAAAGTCCATCCAGGAATCCCACGCAGTGGTCCAAGCTTCAATTAAACACACAAAATCCAAATGAAAATGCTAGTCCACCTGGCTACTCTTCAGCAGTAATGCTGCTATAGGGAACAGGCCCCTCAAACAAGCTGCTTGGATGCACACAGTCTTAGGCTCCTTGGTCACACACAGTTTCAAGAGCTTCAATGCACACAGCTTCTGGCTCCTTGGACGCACACAGCTTTGAAGCCCTTCAATGCATACAGCTTCTGGCTCCCTGGACGCACACAGCTTTGAAGCCCTTCAACGCACACAGTATCTGGCTCCTTGGACGCACATAGCTTTGAAGCCCTTCAATGCACACAGCATCTATTCTCACACAGAGACACTTACTAGCAGCCACTGCTCCAACTCCACCTTTCTCCACTCTCTGCTCTCACTAGCCCCTCGTTATATGGGCTGGGCTGTGTGCACCTGGGCACACACCCTGCTGGCTGTCCACAAGACCCGGACACAGGGTTGGAGATCCCGTCCCACCCAAGACTCTGAAGGATCTCCAAATTACAGAGCCCCATAAGGAACTAGCAAAACCTAGAGAAAACTGACAGAGCAGTTTTCTCCATTTCAAATTTACACTCTGCAGCTCTGCACTCAGCCAATATGCAGACTCTGTGTCCACTTTAACCCCATTTTCATAGGGACAGAGCCTTGCTCTGCCACAATATATATATATATATATATATATATATATATATATATATATATATATATATATATATATACACACACACACTTGTTGGGGTGTCTCTATCTGTGAAACGTGGCCAAAAAAGGTAAAGTATTCCAGCTTGTTTCAAAGGGAATTTTAATTATGTCTTCAACTAGGAACTCTGCCCAAACAGACAATTTGTACACCACTTCACTACAATGTTTCATATTACTATTTCTGGACTTAAATATCTGTTTGCTAAGTATAGCTTTTGTTTCATTCACATAGGGGAGAAAAGACTCAGACAAGCTGAACTCAGTGACCCCCGAATGCAACACCTGGATTGGGAAATCAGCCTAAGCCCCACAGAGGATGTTGAGGAAGGAGAGGTGGGCGACATGGGCACCCCACCAGGTGAGTGTCTGACACACCAGCTTACGGTAATCTATGTATGGCTGCATATTTTAAAATACATTTTTTATCATCTAATTTAGGTGATCTGGTTGTGGAAGGGGAAGAAGCAAGCACCAGCGCCACACCCAATGATGTGTTTGAAGGAGAGTTGAAGGAAGTAGGCGACATTTGCACCCCACCAGGTGAGTGTGTGACATACCAGCTTACGGTAATCTATGTACAGCTGCATATTTTTAAATACTTTTTTTATCATCTATTTTAGGTGATCTGGTTGTGGAAGGGGAAGAAGCAAGCACCAGCACCACCCCCAAGGATGTGTTTGAAGGAGAATTGGAGGAAGTAGGCGACATGGGCACCCCACCAGGTGAGTGTGTGACACATCAGCTTACTGTAATCTATGTATGGCTGCATATTTCTAAAAACATAATTTTTTCCTTTAATTTTAGGTGATGTGGAACCTTTTAGCACAGACAGTGCCCAACGCTTAATTGGACAGATCATGGCCTGGAATGGGGATATTGATGCCATGCGCACTGCTTTAGACCGAATGCGGAATTGGCTGGACAATATGCAGCAGGAAATGAAGAACATGATCGATGTTTTAGGGAGAATCTAAATCCCTTTTTCACCCCAAAAAACATTGATCATGTTCTTCATGTCCTTGTTTGCTGACCCCATTCTGGGCCTTTGATTTTTTCTATAAAAGTTTAGGCCTGTTTCTAAAAAATATTTTATAAAACTTTAAAAAAAAATGAGGCCTGTTTTAAAAAAAAAAATATATAAAAAAAATATATAGAGGCCTGTTTGTTAAAATAAATAAATAAATAAAATTTAAAAAAATATATAGAGGCCTATTTGTTAAAAAAAAAAAAGTTATATAGAGACCTGTTTGTTTTTCTAAAAATCAAAAAAAAAGGCGTTTGTCAAAAAAAAAAAAAAACTCTAAAATTATTTTTACAAATAATTATGAATGATATTGTTTAAAACTAAAATATATATATTTTAACATATAAAATTTGACTAAACGCACATGTGAATGTGCACAGATTAATAAGAATCATGTTATTAATCAACAAGATGTGTGGCTTCTTCTTTCAATGCTCAATACCAGTTTTGGAAGTTATTTGTTGTTTACAGTGGCAATGGTGCTTATTTACTAAAGGAAAATACACTTGGCACTACAAGTGCTCTAGGATAACCTAAGAGAAAGTCAAAAGGAAAGGCAAGCAATAAATATAATTAGAAATGTTATCTGATCAGTATTTTTTATTAAGATAAATTGGAGATTCTGTGGCATTGCAATGGCCCCCCTACCCATAAAAAATTCAACATATTGATCCCAAACTTGACGGGCACTTTGGGGGGTCAAGCCAGTACGGCCAGTATCCAGGCATGTCAGAGATTTCTCTATAAGTCCGGCCTCAGGCCCAAGTGATACCATATAATTGGTCGAATGTTTGTGTAAATAATTGTGCAGGATGCAGCACGCTAGGACAATGTGATTTATTTTGTATTCCGCCATGTGGATAGCTGTCTGAAACAGGCAGAAGCGGCTGGTCATAATCCCAAAAGCATTTTCCACAACTCTTCTTGCTCTAGCCAGCCGGAAGTTAAAAACCCTCCTCTCCGGGGTGAGGTTCCTTTGGGGAATGGCCTCATGAGGTGCTTGCTCAGACCGAAGGCTTCATCTGCTATGAAGACAAAGGGGAGTCCTTCCACGTTATCGGCATCAGGTGGCAATCCCAGGCCACCACTCTGGAGACGCTGGTAGAACTCCGTCTGGGTGAAGACTCCTCCATCCGACATCCAGCCATTTTTCCCCACGTCCACATACAGAAATTCATATTGTGCCGACACCACCGCCATTAAGACAATACTATGGAACCCCTTATAATAAAAATAGTATGACCCCGAATGGGGTGGTGGCACAATGTGGACGTGTTTCCCATCTATATCCCCTCCACAGTTGGGAAAGTCCCAACGGGTGGCAAAATGGGATGCCACAGTCTGCCATTCCTGTGGCGTTGAAGTAAACTGGGGGGTCAAACAAGAAAAACCAAAAATCTGTTATTTTGAAAATAACATTGAATGCACATTACACAAAAAACATTAGTGCCCAGCATCAGTATAACATTAATTGTAATATTATTTAAATACTAAAATATAAAGGCCCACTTATCAGATTCCTCACCCCCTCTGATGGCACATTGATACATTTTAGGGGGGGGGTGGAAATTTTTAATCAAGTTAAGGACACACGGGTTGATTTACTAAATGCAAAAAGACTCTGCACTTTTCAAAGTGCAGTTGTTGCACTCTGCAAGTGCAGTTGCTTAGAGCTTAGTAAATGAGGTAAGGCTTCATGTTGCAAAGAGTACCCAATCACATGCAAGGGAAATTCAAAAAACATCATTTTTGCTTGCACATGATTGGATGATGGAAATCAGCAGAGCTTCGGCTCATTTACTAAGCCCTGGAGCAAATGCACTTGCAGAGTGCAACTGCATTTTGCAAAGTGCAACATCTATTTGCTTTTAGTAAATCAACCCCACAGAACATTTTAATACATTTAGGGGGGAATCTAAATCAATTTAAGGACACACAGACCATTTGGATACATTTTAAAGGGGGGATTCTAAATCAAGTTAAGGACACACAGACCATTTGGATAAATTTTAAGGGGGGGGGGGGGGATTCTAAATCAAGTTAAGGACACACAGACCATTTGGATAAATTTTAAGGGGGGATTCTAAATCAAGTTAAGGACACACAGACCATTTGGATACATTTAAAGGGGGGGGGGGATTCTAAATCAAGTTAAGGACACACAGACCATTTGGATAAATTTTAAGGGAGGGGAGGGGATTCTAAATCAACTTAAGGACACACAGACAATTTTGATACATTTTAAGGGGGGAGGGGATTCTAAATCAAGTTAAGGACACACAGACCATTTAGATACATTTTAGGGGGGGGGGGGAATTCGAAATAAAGTTAAGGACACACAGACCATTTGGATACATTTAAGGGGGATTCTAAATCAACTTAAGGACACACAGACCATTTGGATACATTTTAAAGGGGGGATTCTAAATCAAGTTAAGGACACACAGACCATTTGGATAAATTTTAAGGGGGGGGATTCTAAATCAAGTTAAGGACACACAGACCATTTGGATAAATTTTAAGGGGGGGATTCTAAATCAAGTTAAGGACACACAGACCATTTGGATAAATTTTAAGGGGGGGATTCTAAATCAAGTTAAGGACACACAGACCATTTGGATACATTTAAAGGGGGGGGGGGATTCTAAATCAAGTTAAGGACACACAGACCATTTGGATAAATTTTAACGGAGGGGAGGGGATTCTAAATCAACTTAAGGACACACAGACAATTTTGATACATTTTAAGGGGGGAGGGGATTCTAAATCAAGTTAAGGACACACAGACCATTTAGATACATTTTAGGGGGGGAGGGAATTCGAAATAAAGTTAAGGACACACAGACCATTTGGATACATTTAAGGGGGGATTCTAAATCAACTTAAGGACACACAGACCATTTGGATACATTTTAAGGGGGGAGGGGATTCTAAATCAAGTTAAGGACACACAGACCATTTGGATAAATTTTAGGGTAAAGTACTACAATGGAGCTGACAAAATACATTAAAGTGAATAGACTAGGTGGATATGGGCCCAGCATTGCATGCTGGGGAGGTTAGTGAAGGCAAATATGCATGCAGGACAAAAAAGAGCATTAAAAAATTACAGCATGCATGAGAACAAAGGGGACATTGACACTATATTGCAATCATGGAAATTAGTGTTGGAATAAAGAAATACATTATATTAGCAAACATTAAATACAATAAAATGTTATGTTAAAGGATAAATCTTACCTTAATATAGTCCTTTTGCAGGACCTGAATTATGGCAGAACAGGTCCCTGGGATAATGATCCCCAGAGCCTGGGGGGAGATGCCTGTCGAGAACTTAAGCTCCTGCAGGCTTCTCCCTGTTGCCAAGTAACGCAACGTGGTGAGTCGCGACTAGCCTCTGCTCCGCAGTGATGGCTTGCCTCATGCAGGTATCCTGCCTGGTGATATAAGGGGTCAGCAATGCCAACAAACAGTCAAAAACAGGGTCCGTCATCCGGAGAAAGTTCCTGAAATCCTCAGGATTATTCTCACGGATCTCACGGAGCAATGGTATGTGAGAGAATTGGTCACGCTGGAGCAACCAATTCTTCGTCCATGAACTCCTCCTCGCCCTGTTCATGGACTGAGCTTTGGCTGAGGAATGAACTACAGCACCAAGCACATACAAAGCACAAACTCTACGACGAGTACGTACACGCAACATTGCTTCAAAACGTTCGGCTGGTCAGAACACACTTAACAGAACGCACTGAAGAACAGCAAGACCTGTGAAGAGCGAGCTGAAAATCAGCAACGAGCGGACAATAAGACACTGAATGAATCAATGAGAACTGACCACACGCACTGAAAAGCAGATACAAACCTCACTAGCACAAACTGAACAACAGTTAAATGATCTGAAAAATATGAGTCTCACAAGCGCGAATCGTCTCTCACCAAACTTTTACTAACACGAGATAAACACGAGATTAACAGAAGGAGCCCAAAGGGTGTCGTATGAGCTATTGAACTTCCGTTTTATAGTCTCGTCGGACTTGGTGTACGTCACCGCGTACTAGGCTGTCGGATTTTTGTGTGATCATTTGTAGCCATGCCCGTTCATTGGAAAGTCCGTCGGAAGTCCGTCAAAAGTCCGTTGAAAGTTTGTCGGACAGGCCGTTGGACTTTTGTTGCTGAAAAGTCCGAGCCTGTGTACACGGCATTAGGCTATAAGAAGATTGCCAAGACCCTGAACCTGGGCTGCAGCATGGTATCCAAGACCATACAGCGGTTTAACAGGACAGGTTCCACTTAGAAGAGGGCTCGCCATGGTCAGCCAAAGAACTTGAGTGCATGTTCTCGGCATCATATCCAGAGGTTGTCTTTGGGAAATAGACGTATAAGTGCTGCCAGCATTGCTGCAGAAGTTGAAGGGGTGGGGGGGTCAGCCTGTCAGTGCTCAGACCATACGCCGCACATTGCATCAAATTGGTCTGCATGGCTGTCGTCCCAGAAGGAATCCTCTTCTAAAGATGATGTACAAGAATGCCTGAAAACAGTTTGCTGAAGACAAGCAGACTAAGGACATGAATTGCTGGAACCATGTCCTGTGGTCTGATGAGACCAAGATAAACGTATTTGGTTCAGATGGTATCAAACGTATGTGGTGGCTACCAGGTGAGGAGTACAAAGACAAGTGTGTCTTGCCTATGGCCAAACATGTTGGTGGGAGTGTCATGGTCTGGGGCTGCATGAGTGCTGCTGGCACTGGGGACTACAGTTCATTAAGGGAACCATGAATGCCAACATGTACTGTGACATATTGAAGCAGAGCATGATCCCCTCCCTTCAGAGACTGGGCAGCAGGGCAGTAGTCCAATATGATAACGACCCCAAACACACCTCCAAGACGACCACTGCCTTGCTAAAAAAGCTGAGGGTGAAGGTGATGGACTGGCTAAGCATATCTCCAGACGTAAACCCTTTTAAGCATCTGTGGGGGATTCTCAAACAGAAGGTGGAGGAGTGCAAGGTCTCCAACTTCCACCAGCTCCGTGATGTCGTCATGAAGGAGTAGAAGAGGACTCCAGTGGCAACCTGTGAAGCTCTGGTGAACGCCATGCCCAAGAGGGTTAAGGCAGTGCTGGAAAATAATGGTGGCCACACAAAATATTGAAACTTTGGGCCCAATTTGGACATTTTCACTTAGGGGTGTACTTACTTTTTTTGCCAGCGGTTTAGACATGAATAGCTGTGTGTTGAGTTATTATGAGGGGACAGCAAATTTACATTGTTATACAAGCTGTACACTCACTACTTTACATTGTAGCAAAGTGTAATTTCTTCAGTGTTGTCACATGAAAGATATAATAAAATATTTACAAAAATGTGAGGGGTGTAATCACTTTTGTGAGATACTGTATATACAGCAAGTAGGTGTATATATAAATGCATAGGCATGCTATATATAATAATAGTACCCCTACCCATTCACCTGGGGAAAAAAGTGTCAATAAAAAAACACTACACAGGTTTTTAAAGTAATTTATTAGACAGCTTCGGGGGTCTTCTTCCGACTTTGGGGGTCTTCTTTTGACTTTGGGGGTCTTCTTCTGACTTTCGGGGTCTTCTTTTGACTTCGGGGGTCTTCCTTTGACTTCGGGGGTCTCTCCGGTCTCTTCTCCCAGTGTTCGACCTCTTCTGCCAACTCCTCCGTTATCTTCTGCCGCTCTTTTGCTAGCTGTGGCCCGGACTTCTGCCTTCTTCCTTCTTGTCTTCTTCCCTCTTCTCTTTTTTGACACGACGCCCTCTCCGGCTGTAATACTCTCTGAGCGCTCCGCTATGACTTATATAGGCGGTGACCCCACCCCCTTAAGACGTCAGAGTCCCTGGGCATGCTGGGACTATGACATTTTAAGGGGGCGTGGTCAACATCACCCCCCTTAAAACCATATATTATATAGGCAGTGACCACGCCCCCTTAGAACGTCATAGTCCCAGCATGCCCAGGAAAGAAGACCCCTGAAGTTGGAAGAAGACCCCTGAATTTGGAAGAAGACCCCCGGAGCTGTCTAATAAATTACTTTAAAAACCTGTGTAGTGTGTTTTTTTATTGACACTTTTTTCCCCAGGTGAATGGGTAGGGGTACAATGTACCCCACACTCATTCATATAGGGTGGGGGGCCGAGATCTGGGGGCCCCCTTGGTAAAGGGGGCTCCTGGATTCCGATAAGCCCCCCGTCCGCAGACCCCGACAACCAATGGCCAGGGTTGTCGGGAAGAGGCCCTGGTCCTCATCAACATGGGGACAAGGTGCCTTGGGGTGGGGGGGCGCAGGGCGCCCCCTCCCCCAAAGCACCCTACCCCCATGTTGAGGGCATGCGGCCTGGTACGACTCAGGAGGGTGGGGGCGCTCGCTCGTCCCCACCCCCTTTTTTGACCAGCTGGGGTCGGATAGGGGTCTGGTATGGATTTTGGGGGGACCCCACGCCATTTTTTCGGCGTAGGGGTTCCCCTTACGATCCATACCAGACCTAAGGGCCTGGGTTGCCCCACGACGGGGCTTGCAAGGTGTCAATCTCGCCGATAAAAGCGGCGAGACTGACTTCCTTTTCTAGTCCCGTTGTACCCGAGTCACGTTCAAAATGAACGGACTTGTCCGTGTGTGGGCAAGTCCGTTCATTCAGTAAGTCCACCGTAACTCCGTCGGAAGTCCGTCGGGAAGGCCGGCGGACCTAGTCTGCCGGAAAGTCCGGTCGTGTGTAGGCAAGTCCGTCCGTTCAGAAAGTCCGCCGGAAGTCCGTCAGGAAGACCGTCGGACTAATGCCGCGTACACACGGTCGGACTTTTCGTCTACAAAAGTCAGACAGCCTGTCCGACAGACTTCCGGCAGACTTTCGGCGGACTTTCGACGGACTTGCGGCGGACTTTCTAACGAACAGACTTGCCTACACACGATCACACAAAAGTCCATCGAATTCTTACGTGATGACGTACACCGGACTAAAATAAGGAAGTTCATAGCCAGTAGCCAATAGGTGCCCTAGCGTGGCTTTTTGTCCGTCGGACTAGCACACAGACGAGCGGATTTCGGGGTCCGTCGTAGTTACGAAGTAAAGATTTGAAGCATGTTTCAAATCTAAAGTACGTCGGATTTGAGGCTAAAAAAGTATGTTGAAAGTCCGGAGAAGCCCACACACGATCGGATTACCAGCCAGCTTTAGTCCGTCAGCGTCCGTTGGACTTTTGTAGACGAAAAGTCCGACCGTGTGTACGCGGCATTAGTTTCTCAGAAAGTCTGGTCATGTGTACGCTGCATTACTATTTGGTATATCTTGCTATATATACTCCTCTATACACTGATCCTTTCCTATGTTTAAATAGAGCATGAGGATTTCCTCAGTGTTATAAGAAGCCCTCCCGTGTATTGACACAGTGATTTTGGGTTTGGCAGTGATTGGCCACACACACCTGTTATGGACTATAAAATGAGTGCTTCAGCACTCCATACTCCGTCCATCTCCCACTTGCCTGGCTACATCTATGCTGTGTGCTCCCTCTTCTGTGGGGCTAATTTACAATGTTCCATCGCCTTCTTGATCAGGTATTTTTTTTTTCTTTGGTTCCTTCAGACTACCAATTAAGGGGAGTGGTTAAATGCTCACAGGTGCTTGAGGCCTATATAACCTGGTGTAGGACTCATACTGAGCCTTCTCATCTGCTGTTGGAACTCTGTGTAAGTGGAACCAGTCTAAGTGGTGAGTTAAAACAAGAGGGGAGACCTTGAGTGGAGAGGGAAAAAGTCTGGCTTTTTAAATGCTGGGTTGCATTTTTGGGGTTTTTCCTTTTAGCTTTTCTATCACCTTTTTCTGTCACTTTTTAAATAGTTTTTTTTTTCTTTGGTTCCTTAAGACTACCAATTAAGGGGAGTGGTTAATTGCTCACAGGTGCTTAAGGCCTATATAACCTGGTGTAGGACTCATACTGAGCCTGCTCATCTGTGAGGCTGTTGGAACTCTGTCCAAGTGGAACTGGTCTAAGTGGTGAGTTAAAACCAGAGTTAATGGAACTGGTCTAAGTGGTGAGTTAAAACCAGAGTTAATGGAACTGGTCTAAGTGGTGAGTTAAAACCAGAGTTAATGGAACTGGTCTAAGTGGTGAGTTAAAACCAGAGTTTAAAACAGGAGGTTATAACAGGGGGCATAGTACCTGTGTAGTGTGAGTACCTGAGTGTTGTCTGAGTAGTGTGTGTGGATCGTTAGTACTTGTGTATTGTGTACTATATACTTGTGTATTGCGAGTGCACATAGGTCTGTGAGTGGCCTGCGAGTGCACGTAGTTCTGCGAGTGGCCTGCGAGTGCACGTAGGTCTGCAAGTGCACGTAGGTCTGCGAGTGGTCTGCGAGTGCACATAGGTCTGCGAGTGGTCTGCGAGTGCACATAGGCCTGCGAGTGCACGTAGGTCTGCGAGTGGCCTGCGAGTGCACGTAGGTCTGCGAGTGCACGTAGGTCTGCGAGTGGTCTGCGAGTGCACGTAGGTCTGCGAGTGTACGTAGGTCTGTGAGTGGCCTGCGAGTGCACGTAGGTCTGCGAGTGCACGTAGGTCTGCGAGTGGCCTGCGAGTGCACGTAGGTCTATGAGTGCACGTAGGTCTACGAGTGGCCTGCGAGTGCACGTAGGTCTGCGAATGGTCTGCAAATGCACGTAGGTCTGCGAGTGGCCTGCGAATGCACGTAGGTCTGCGAGTGGCCTGCGAGTGCATGTAGGTCTGCGAGTGGCCTGCGAGTGCATGTAGGTCTGCGAGTGGCCTGCGAGTGCATGTAGGTCTGCGAGTGGCCTGCGAGTGCACGTAGGTCTATGAGTGCATGTAGGTCTGCGAGTGGCCTGCGCGTGCACGTAGGTCTGCGAGTGGCCTGCGAGTGCACGTAGGTCTGCGAGTGGCCTGCGAGTGCACGTGAGTCTGCGAGTGGCCTGCGAGTGCACGTAGGTCTGCGAGTGCACGTAGGTCTGCGAGTGGCCTGCGAGTGCACGTAGGTCTGCGAGTGGCCTGTGAGTGCACGTAGGCCTGCGAGTGCACGTAGGTCTGTGAGTGGCCTGCGAGTGCATGTAGGTCTGGGAGTGCACGTAGGTCTGCGAGTGCACGTAGGTCTGTGAGTGGCCTGCGAGTGCACGTAGGTCTGCGATTGGCCTGCGAGTGCACGTAGGTCTGCGAGTGCACGTAGGTCTGCGAGTGGCCTGCGAGTGCACGTAGGTCTGCGAGTGCACGTAGGTCTGCAAGTGGTCTGCGAGTGCACGTAGGTCTGCGAGTGCACGTAGGTCTGTGAGTGGCCTGCGAGTGCACGTAGGTCTGCGAGTGCCCTGCGAGTGCACGTGGGTCTACGAGTGGCCTGCGAGTGCACGTAGGTCTGCGAGTGGTCTGCAAATGCACGTAGGTCTGCGAGTGGCCTGCGAGTGCACGTAGGTCTGCGAGTGCACGTAGGTCTGCGAGTGCACGTAGGCTGTGAGTGGTCTGCGAGTGCACGTAGGTCTGCGAGTGCACGTAGGTCTGCGAGTGGTCTGCGAGTGCACGTAGGTCTGCGATTGCACATAGGTCTGTGGGTGCACGTAGGTCTGCGGGTGCACATAAGTCTGCGGGTGCACGTAGGTCTGCGGGTGCACGTAGGTCTGCGAGTACCCGTGTATTGTCTTGTTGTGTACCTGTGTATTATCTTAAGTATTAGTGCCAGGAAGCTAGCTGTTAGGTAATTTGGACAGGGTATAATCCCCAATCCTCACTAAATTTATTAGGTACGATGCCCGGCGGGTGTGGAGAGGCGACTCTTTGTACATCTTGCTGCATGTATGGGTTCCTTGATCATCCGATCGAGGGCAAATACTGCTGTGCAAAATGTAAGCACATTGTTTCCCTGGAAGCCTAGGTTCTGAACATGGGGAAGCAACTGTCAGCACTGAGAAGTCCCTCCATACTAAAGGAGAGCCAGGAACGTACACGGCAGGGGTCGGCAGGGGCCAGCACAGAGGCGGGTGGAGACAAAGAGGTGCAGGCACTAGCAAAGAGTAGATGGATGACAGTCAGGAAGAGTAGAGGGGGAAGTGCCAGGGAGGCCGATCCAGGACTGGAGCATCCCAATAAGTACACTCCATTGAGTGATATTGGTGAAACCAGATATATGTATAAAAATGCAGCGCTAAACATAAAAATCAGTATTAGCTACCACGATATAAATATGTGACAACCAAACATTCAGCGTGATGGTGTAGAAACCATATGTGGAAAAAAACAAAAAGGGTGATTCTCAAAGAGAAAAGTTACAGTTCATGATCATATAAATGTCCAACTGTGTAAACATTATGATTCGTGATCATATAAGTGTCCAACAGTGTAAACAGTGTGTGTTCTTCAGTGACAAGGAAATTATCATAGGTGCCATACACAGAGGTAATTTTCCCGTACTCGGTATCCACAGATGAAAGTAGAAGGAGCAAATACGCTTACCGAAAAGGGTGGACACGTTTGCCATATGGCTAGGTGTCATACAGGCTTATGGATCAGCCGATCCAGATAGATGCTTGTGGGAAGGCGTATGCGGCAGGTTCCACTGGTTCCTTTCTGACGATCGTAGACGACCTGGGGAAGTCTGATGTTCTGAGTATAGGTGCAGACACCTTCCCAGCAAATGTATGGCCAGAAGGTGTGACTTTCACTCAGCCAGCGTAGGAACATGCAAAAGGAGGAGAAGACCCCACATAGTGCTTGAATCCGTAAAAACAGATTTATTGCAAACCAAACAAAATAAAAGTCCAAACAGCAGCAACAAGTTAAAAGGTTAAAAGTGATCACAGTAAGAATAGTGTGGTACCAAAGGACAAATAGCTAATCGCAACCCGACATGTTTCGGACAAGAGGTCCTTCTACTGGGGCATGGTGAAACCAGTCAGGGACCAGCACTGCTGGAGCTGAGGGACTCTCCTAGCTGCCGGGGGAATAACTCCTCCAGTGAGAGTGGGGGGCAGCGAAGGGAAGGGAAAGACAAATTCTGGTGGTAGGGGACTCAATTCTTAGAAGGACAGAGAGGGCAATCTGTAACCAATACCTGAAGCACCGAGCAGTATGTTGTCTACTGGGCGTTCGGGTTCGGCACATCACGGATCTTGTGGACAGATTACTGAGAGGGGCTGGGAAAGACCCAGCTGTCATGGTGCATGTGGGCACCAATGACAAAGTCAGAGGCAGATGGAGTGTCCTAAAGAACGATTTTAGGGACTTAGGAGCTAAATTGAGGAAAAGGACCTCCAAGGTAGTATTCTCAGGAATACTACCGGTACATCGAGCCACACTGGTGTAGTAAGGAGGGGTTTGGGTTCCTGGAGGACTGGGCCGACTTCTCAGTTGATAACCGGTACTATAGAAGGGACGGACTGTACCTAAATGAGGAGGGTGCAGATCTGCTGGGAATGAAGATGGCCAAAAAGTTAGAGGGGTTTTTAAACTAGGCGATGGGGGGGAGGGTCCAGAGGTATAGATAGTCAGCGTGGAAGATATTCCAGAGGGTAGTATTGGGGGCATTAGTGGTAGGTTGACCAAAGCACAAAAACACAAGGTAAGTATGGTAGCAAGTCCTAGTTGCAATCTCGAAACACCCAATACGAGGACAATATGCGACCGGTCTAAACTATGTGGCATGTTCACCAATGCCAGGAGCATGGCGGACAAGATGGTTGAACTAGAGATACTGTTGTATGAGGATTTGGATTTTGTGGGAATTTCAGAGACCTGGTTCAACAGCTCTCATGATTGGCTGGCAAACATTCAAGAGTATACCCTTTACCGCAAGGATAGAGAGGGTAAAAAAGGGGGAGGGGTATGCCTATATATCAAGAATAATGTACAAGTGAATGTGAGAGATGACATCACTGAGGGAGCTAGGGAGGAGGTGGAATCGTTATGGGTAGAGCTCCAAAGGGATGAAGCTAAGGGGAAAATAATACTGGGTGTATGCTATAGGCCCCCTAACCTGAGGGAGGAAGTGGAGACAGATCTCCTATCACAATTTGGATTAGCAGCAAGGATGGGAAGTGTTATCATAATGGGGGATTTTACCTATCCAGACATAGACTGGGCGGAGGGAACCGCGCATTAATTTAAGGCTCGCCAGTTCCTTAATGTCTTGCAGGACAATTTTATGGGTCAGATGGTAGACGCACCAACTAGAAATAAAACATTACTGGATCTACTGATTACCAACAATACAGACCTGATCACGGATGTGGATATACGGGGCAATTTAGGTAACAGCGATCACAGGTCAATTAGTTTCAGTATAAATCACACAAATAGGAAACATAAAGGGAATACAAAGACACTGAATTTCAAAAGAGCCATCTTCCCTGAACTACAAACCTTGCTAAAAGGCATAAATTGGGATAAAATATTAGGAACAAAGAAGAGAGGAGAAGGAGAGATGGGTTTGCTTTAAGAGTATATTAAATAAGGGCATTAGTCAATGTATCCCATTGGGTAATAAATTTAAAAGGGCGAACAAAAGTCCTGGATGGCTTAACTCCAATGTAAAAATGCATATAAAATCAAAGGAGAAGGCCTTAAAAAAATACAAGTTTGAGGGATCATCCTCAGCATTCAGACTTTATAAAGAATGCAACAAGAAATGTAAGGGTGCAATTAGGACGGCTAAGATAGAACATGAAAGACACATAGCAAGGGAGAGCAAAAAAAATCCCAAGAAATTCTTTAAGTATGTAAACAGTAAAAAAAGGGAGGACTGACCATATTGGCCCCATAAAGAATGAGGAAGGACATTTGGTTACAAAGGATGGGGAGATGGCGAAGGTATTAAATTTATTCTTCTCCTCGGTCTTCTTGAGTGAATCGGGGGGCTTCAGTAACCAAAACTGCAGTGTTTATCCTCATGACACAACACAGGAAGCACCTCCATGGTTAACAGAGGACAGAATTAAAATTAGACTTGAGAAACTTAACATTAATAAATCACCGGGACCAGATGGCTTGCATCGAGGGTACTTAGGGAACTCAGTCAAGTGATTGCCAGACCATTGTTCCTAATTTTTACTGACAGTCTACTGACTGGAATGGTACCAGCTGATTGGAAAAAAGCCAATGTAGCACCAATATTTAAAAAGGGCCCAAAATACATCCCTGGGAATTACAGACCAGTTAGCCTAACATCAATAGTATGTAAACTCTTGGAGGGGATGATAAGGGACTATATACAAGATTGTAGTAATGAGAACTGTATCATTAGCAGTAATCAGCATGGATTCATGAAGAATCGTTCTTGCCAAACCAATCTACTAACCTTCTATGAGGAGGTGAGTTGCCATCTAGATAAAGGAAGGCCCGTAGACGTGGTGTATCTGGATTTTGCAAAAGCATTTGACACAGTTCCCCATAACCGTTTACTGTACAAAATAAGGTCCGTTGGCATGGACCATAGGGTGAGTACATGGATTGAAAACTGACTACAAGGGCGAGTTCAGAGGGTGGTGATAAATGGGGAATACTCGGAATGGTCAGGGGTGGGTAGTGGGGTTCCCCAGGGTTCTGTGCTGGGACCAATCCTATTTAATTTGTTCATAAATGACCTGGAGTATGGGATAAACAGTTTAATCTCTGTATTTGCAGACGATACTAAGCTAAGCAGGGCAATAACTTCTCCGCAGGATGTGGAAACCTTGCAAAAAGATCTGAACAAATTAATGGGGTGGGCAACTACATGGCAGATGAGGTTCAATGTAGAAAAATGTAAAATAATGCATTTGGATGGCAAAAATATGAATGCAATCTATACACTGGGGGGAGAACCTCTGGGGGAATCTAGGATGGAAAAGGACCTGGGGGTCCTAGTAGATGATAGGCTCAGCAATGGCATGCAATGCCAATCTGCTGCTAACAAAGCAAACAGAATATTGGCATGCATTAAAAAGGGGATCAACTCCAGAGATAAAACGATAATTCTCCTACTCTATAAGACTCTGGTCCGGCCGCACCTAGAGTATGCTGTCCAGTTCTAGGCACCAGTCCTCAGGAAGGATGTACTGGAAATGGAGCGTGTACAAAGAAGGATAACAAAGCTAATAAAGGGTCTGGAGGATCTTAGTTATGAGGAAAGGTTGCGAGCACTGAACTTATTCTCTCTGGAGAAGAGATGCTTGAGAGGGGATATGATTTCAATTTACAAATACTGGACTGGTGACCCCACAATAGGGATAAAACTTTTTCGCAGAAGAGAGTTTAACAAGACTCGTGGCCACTCATTAAAATTAGAAGAAAAGAGGTTTAACCTTAAACTACGTAGAGGGTTCTTTACTGTAAGAGCGGCAAGGATGTGGAATTCCCTTCCACAGGCGGTGGTCTCAGCGGGGAGCATCGATAGTTTCAAGAAACTATTAGATAAGCACCTAAATGAACGCAACATACAGGAATATACAATGTACTACTGACACATAATCACACATAGGTTGGACTTGATGGACTTGTGTCTTTTTTCAACCTCGCCTACTATGTAACTATGTAAGGTAACATTTGAAGGCATGCGGCCTGATACGGCTCAGGAGGGGGGGGGTGCTCGCTCGTCCCCACCCCCTTTCCTGACCGGCCAGGCTGCGTGCTTGGATAGGGGTCTGGTATGGATTTTGCGTTTTCGGCGTAGGGGGTTCCCCTTACGATCCATACCAGACCTAAGGGCCTAGTATGCCCCGCGATCGCCACAATAGGAAAATTTGTTTTTCCTATTGCAGTGAGCATGAGATGCAGTACCCTGCCCTTGCGTCGTATCCGGTCCGGACCAGCATACAGACAAACGGGCTTTCCATCAGGAACTGAGTCCGGCGGAGTTACGACGGAAAGATTTGAAGCAATTTTCAAATCTAAAGTCCATCGGATTTCCGACCGAAACGGTCCGGCGGAAGTCCGATGCAGCCCACACACGGTCGGATTGTCTGCCGGATTCGGTCCGTCGGACCAGTCGGGTCGGAGAGTCCACCCGTGTGTACGCGGCATTATTGTATATTTTGTTTTGACATATATACAGCGAGTAGGTGTATATATAAATGCATAGGCAGGGACCATAGTATATAATGCATGCCATCCATATAGATGCTACTAAAAGCAAAAGGGAAGTGCTGCTGGAATTACTATCCGCCCTGGTTCACATTGGTACAATTCAACATGTGACCCTACATGTCAAATTGCATGTCAAATCGGCGGCAAAGGCACCGTCCTAATTAGTGAGACGCCGCACCAATTTCAAAAATTGTTTCTGTACTACTCCTTGCGACCTCGGGCTGAGACTACGAGAAACCTGCACAGATGTCTCTGAAATCGTGAGCTCAGCTGAATTTGCACGGCTTCACTCCTGCAGCTCAGTGTGAACCCGGGCTCCAGGGCAGATGAAACACCTGGTATTGAAAATTGAAGAGTAGTTGGATAAGCAGGTGCACATAAAGCTGAACTCCAGCTTTTATTACATTTAAAAATGTTTGTAGTTCAGCTTTAATTGAACGAGCAAGTTAAAATCTGATTGGCTACTATGCACAACTGCACCTACTGGAATGGTTTCCCTTTAAACCCTATCTTGCACTGTTGTCATTAGCCCAGGAAGTGAAGGAAATCTTCTCAATGGATATGCAACAATAAAAACCTAACTTAAGATTATTATCCTTCCCTACCGTATTCTGTTTGATGTCCACTTTACAGTTTACACTTTACATGTATAACCACTTCAGCCCCGGAAGATTTGGCTGCTCAATGACCAGGCCATTTTTTGCGATATGGCACTGCGTCGCTTTAACTGACAATTGCATGGTTATGCGACGCTGTACCCAAACAAATTCAACGTCTTTTTTACCTACAAATAGAGCTTTCTTTTGGTGGTATTTGATTACCTCTGCGGTTTTTATTTTTTTGCACTACAAACAAATGAAGAGCGACAATTTTGAAAAAAACACAATATTATTTACTTTTTGCTATAACAAATATCCCAAATTTTTAAAAAAAAAAACAAATTTTTCCTCAGTTTAGGCCAATATGTATTCTTCTACACATTTTTGGTAAAAAAAATCGCAATAAGCGTATATTGATTGGTTTGCGCAAAAGTTATAGCGTCTACAAAATAGGGGATAGATTTATGGCATTATTATTATTTTTTTTTCTAGTAATGGCAACGATCTGTGATTTTTATTGGGACTGCGATATTGCGGCGGACAAATTGGACACTTTTGACACATTTTTGGAACCATTGACAATTATACAACGATCAGTGCTATAAAAATGCACTGATTACTGTATAAATGTCACTGGCAGGGAAGGGGTTAACACTAGGGGGCGATCAAGGGGTTAACTGTATTCCCTAGGTGTGTTCTAACTGTAGGGGGGATGGGACTGTCTAGGGGAAGAGAGAGATCGGTGTCCATACTTAGTATGGAAAAACAAAAAATACTGCGCTACCTATAGAAACTATCCCCCCAAAAAGCAGCAGTTAAACAGTGAGATGTGCACTAAAATAACTAATAAAAAAGAAATAACCGCGCTAAATATAAGTGAAACACGTGAAGCAATCTCAAAGACTTCCGTGAGGAAGTACATATATAAATACAAAAATGTTGAAAAATACTAAAAATTTAATTATGAAAAGTACATGGGTCAACACATGTATGTATGAATCAAACATGAGTGTCCATATGTAATATTTGCGAATAAAAATAAGTGTCCATATATAGTAACAGAAAATAAAAATGTGAAGTAATGATCTGAAATCAGTCCAAGAAAGACCCCTTGGGTGAATCCAACCAGAGTCAATGGTGTAAAAAATATGAGTGACAACCCATACAGTATCCGCAAATACCCAATAATTGCGCTTACCGCAAGGCAAGCAAACACCAGCCTGTATCACGTCTTGGTGTGGAGAATCCAGATGGTGCTCTTAGACTGTATACATCGTAGCTGAAAGGATGTAATGAGGACACCAAACTTCCATCTCATAGACATGTAAATAAAAAGAAACTGGCCATAGTGTAATACTGCCAAACTAATCAAAGTTTAGAAAAGGTAGAAAACTTACACTAGTGCATAAAGATACAGCAGGAAAAAAGGGAACTTAGAGTGAACACTAGCAAACTCCGTAGTGAAGATGAGACCCCACACTCCGTGCAAATATTGCGCTTACCACAAGGCAAGCCAACAACAGCTTTTGTTCAGTATCAGTTAACCACACCACATTAAGTGATCCACCACCAGGCAAATAATGCGCTTACCGCAAGGCAAGCCAACAACAGCTTGTGTTCAGTATCAGTTAACCACACCACACGATCCACCACAAGGCAAATAATGCGCTTACCGCAAGGCAAGCCAACAACAGCTTATGTTCAAAAGCAGTATGAGAGATCCATTGGTGTTCTGGACTGCTTGCGGCAGGAACTGGGGGATACAGCAGAGACTCCAAAATGACATCTCACAAGCATGTAAATAAAAAGGAACTGGCCATAGTGTAATACTGATAAAAACGATTTAATAGATAAAGGTAGAAAACTCACATGAGTATGTAAAAATACAGCAAACAGCCGGCCGGCATAGCGAGCACCCGTCCACACTGAAAATGGCGATGACGTCAGGGCGTCAACCTCCCGACGTACGTTTCACCACAAATGGTGTCGTCTGGGCAGATGATGACTTCTAAGTCGAAACGCGTCGGAGGGATATACATGTGTTGTACTTTTCATAATTTAATTTTTAGTATTTTTCAACATTTTTGTATCCATACTTAGTATGAACACACGATCTGTCTCCTCTCCACTGAGAGAACCAGTTCTCCCTATGTCACGAGCGATCGTGGGTGCCTGGCATTCATCGCACCCGCCAGGCACTCACATGAGCTCTGGGCACATGCTGCAGGCACGTGCGCGCACCCCTAGTGGCCAAAAGGTGAAGCGATGTAAGGTAACGTTGATTTGCCCAGCCGAGCCAACCTGCAGCAGTAAAACTGTGGCGGCTGGTCCAGAAGTGGTTAATGAAGATAAATAAGCAACTTGTTTGTTATAAATCCATCAAAACAGTCCCCATAAAGTGAGACTAAAAAATATTCTTATTTAAAAAAAAAACATTCATACCTAATGGTCCTGTAATCTATTTTTCATAAAATATGTTTTACTGTGTTTTTCTGCCTCCTTGTAACTTCCTGAGGAGTTCAAAATGGGACAAAAGGATAGGGCAGACTATGGTCTTCACCTATTGGTATAAAAATGTGTTTAATGGTATCAAAATTAATATGAAAAGATAATAGACAGATTATTATAATCTGCTTATTATCTTTTCAGATTCATTTTGATACCATAAAACAAATTTTCATACCAATAGGTGAAGACCGCAGTCTGCCCTATCCTTTTGTCCCATTTTGAATTCCTCGGGTCCCTTCCCTTCCTTTTCTCTACATGTCTGTTTCAGTTCGGGGCCTAAGGAAAAGGCACCACCCCTACTGATTGAGTAAGTATCCCCCAAATGTACTGAATGTCCGACTAAGTCAATACATTGGTCCCTTGAAATGATCTGAAGCTCTCCTTTTCCTATATCCTTGTAATTTCCTCCATGAGTTTACCAAACCTCTCCTCCCCCCTCACTTCCAATGGCTTGAAACAAGCTGTGCACATCGGTTGTGGTCAATGGCATTGTTCCATGCACACTACACATCTCATAGTCCTTAGTCCCTAGACCATTTAAGGGGTGAGAAAGAGTGAGCGACAATGCTCTTACTTACATTGGGACCACAGAGAACGTATGCAGCCACCCTCTAACTGGAAGTTGGATCACAGCAGCAAAAAAAAAAAAGGAATTTGGAGAGCAATAGAAGGTTCTATTTTGAGTTGGGAATGCATACCTGAATAGAAAATATTTTTTTTAACTAAATATTTTTTTTTAACCAGAGTTTAGTGTCACTGTAAATATAGTTAAATCGTTTTGAAAATTGTTTGGCTTAAGGCTTTAAGAACCTGCAAATACAGTAATAAAATGAATCTTACAGCCTTTGAATACCAGCCATCCATATAATGTCAGTTTATTAAAGAACAGTTCAAAAGTCACAATTTGTATAAAATTTTCAATATAACATTAAGCATAAATGACAACAGCTTATTACTGAGGCAAAAAGCATTTTGACTTTGGTGCACCAGAGAGTAAATATAAAATGATAGGACACTGTAGATACATTGTGAATAGATATGTCGAAACATTATTCAAGTATATAATTATAAATATAGCAGTTGGTGCTGTGCTGTTCTTGACAGGATGAGAAAGTATACTGCTAAAGGTAGCAGTCCAAATATAGGTAAAAAAGTGAATAATACACAAAATAATCAAAATCGAAAAAATATATAAAAAATATATAAAACCACTATTAAAAAGCTTCTATAAAACAGTAGGTGCAATGTGGTGTAACACAGTAATAGGTGATAATGACAAAGTGCAGAGTTCAAAGGTAAATCAGTGATAACATAGAACCAGATGTGATACGTATCTGACTGGAATGGGTATGGAAAGTATACAGTCACTACAAACCTCAATAAACTGTGCAAGTAGGCAAAAAAAATGTGCAAAAACAGCAATAGTAAACTTTCCTGTGCACAGTGCAATAAATATGTGCAAAAAAATGCAAAAACGGTGTATAACAAACATATAGCCAAAAAACAGTGTTCACTGTAGAAACTAATGAAAGTCCAAACAGATCGAAGGTGTGCAAGGTATAATAGGACTGGGAGTATAGTCCAATGCAATTAAATCCTCTTTCTGTGGCTGAGCATTACAATGTGCAAAATAGTGCAATAAAGTGCTGAAAAAAGGGGGGGAGTCTCCTCTTTGTGCACAGGACACACACTAGTGAGAAGTGGCCTCTTACCTTGCAGTAAAGAGGTAACCCCATATGATCGCTGGTAATGGCTGCCTCTCCCTTATGTTCCTGACTGCCTCTCCCTTATGTTCCTAAGGAGCAGGAGGGAGGGTAAAGGAAAAAAGGGGCCGGATAGTGTAGTATTTTCAATCAAAAATGTGTGTTTATTATACAACAGTGTGGGTACTCACATACATATCAAAGCAAGCAATACACTTATCTCCTACGAGCGGCGAGCTCGTTAGCATACATCAGTCTGGAGTGCCTATCCCGTCCCTACGCATGACGTCACGGTCACGTGACTTCATCAGGGGATATAATTGTGTTGCTTAATTTAGATGGGATCACGTGTTGTTTTCAATAAGCTTTAGAAATAGATACATTCTGTGAGTTAAATGTATCACTTCAACATTGTTGAGCAGGGCCATAAAAAAATCATGTTTGCAAGTAATTTTATGTATCCTGGTTCTTTATACTGTGCTGCAGTGGTTCCCAACTATTATTAAATTGTGGAATACAACAACAAAACTTTTTTTTTTTTTTTTTTTTACGAGGTAGCTACTGGTCTGGTCAATCAAGATGACTATAGTTGTTGCATTTATATGTGTTCCAGCAGTTAGGCAGGTGTAGCAACAGGACCCTTAAGCCCTGTGATCGCATCTTCCTTTATGTCACTTTGCGTCCCTCTGTTTTCAATTTCTCTCACCAACAGATGGTCAGGAGGCTTAGACAACTAAGCAAGATGGTAGGTAGCAGTTTAAGAATGTAATAATAAAGAAGAATTACTACAAATTAGAAATCCCTATGGAATTTCCAAGGGGACTTAGTGCATGGAGCACCTGGTCCTTTTATGATTATAGGCAACATTGTGTACTAAAAGGACTTCTTTCTCTATGTTTCTATTGGCCAGTGGCGTACTAAGGACAGTGTGGTCCGCACTAGGTGTGGATTCACTGGGGTGCTGCATCCACCTGACAATGATGCTGGGGGTTATTATTGAACTCACTGACACCAATGCCAGAGGTTATTATTGTGTCCACTGACACCAGTGCTGGGGACTACCATTGCGTTCATTGACACCAATGCTGAGGGTTATCATTGCATCCACTGACACCAATGCTGAGAGTTATTATTACATCCACTGACACCAATGCTTGGTGTTATTATTGCATCCATTGACACTAATGCTGGGGGTTATTATTACATCCACTGATACCAATGCTAGGGATTTTTTAATTGTACTCTAACTTCAAGGTGCATTACGATTCCCTGCAAAAAATGCAAAAAATGCAGCAGGGGCAAAGTTTTTGTATGTTGAGGTGCAAAAATGTACCTCAACATACAAAAACTTTGGCCCTGCTGCATTTTTTGCAGTGAATCGTAGGAGAGGGGCCAAGAGCAGTGAAGAGGCACCCAAGAAGAGGAGAATCCAAGCTGCTCTATGCAAATCCACTGCAACAGAGCAGGTAAGTATAACATGTTTGACTTTACAATCACTTTAAGAGCAGATCTGGGCAACAGAGTACAATAGTTAGACGTATAAAATGTAAACCACAGTCCACTATGAACAACCTGCACTAAAGACACTTAGGGGAATTTATCAAAACTGGAGCAGACAGAATCTGGAACAGCTGTGCATGCCAACTAATCAGCTTCTATCTTCAGCTTGTTCAGTTAAGCTTTGAAATTGAAAGCTCTAAGTTGATTGGTTACCATGCACATTTGTCTCAGATTCTGTCTGCTCCAGTTTTGATACATTCCCTAGCATGGGGGTCAGAAGCACATAACGCACAGACCACTTTACAGAGTACAGCCAAAAATGCCCCCTCTACCCAGTTAAAATCTTTCCTGCCCTCAAGGTCACACCCCCCCACAGTACAGATCTAGCCAAACAACCCTAAATGCCTCCCTGTTCATGTATGAAACAGAAATAAGAGACACTGGGGTTGATTTACTAAAGGATATAGACTGTGTACATTGCAAAGTGCAGTTGCACTCTGCAAGAGCAGTTGCTCCAGAGCTTAGTAAATGAGCATCATGTGCAAGTAAAAATGCTGTTTTTTCAATTTTCCTAGCAACGTAATTGGATATTCTTTGCAATGTGAAGGTTCACCTCTCTTACTAAGCTCTGGAACATCTGCACTTGCAGAGTGCACAGTCTATATGCCTTTAGTAAATCAACCACAAAATTTCAGAAAGTAAATTCTTACTACCCAACTTCTGACCTTGTGAAGTGGTCTATATGTACCGTAGATGCAGTGAATTATAGAGAACAGAGATTACAGATTGATATTAATTGGGTGATAGTACATATCAGCATTCCTGAATCAACTAATAGCTCACAATTGGTTTCACCTGTTGCCCATATCTGCTCTTAAAGTGATTGTAAAGTCTTGTTTAAAAAACAAAAACAAAAAACAAATATGTTATACTTACTTGCTCTGTTTCAGTGGATTTGCATAAAGCAGCTTGGATCCTTCTCTTCTCAGGTGCCTTTTCGCTGCTCGTGGCCCCTCCCTCCTGTCGAGTGCCCCCACAGCAAGCAGCTTGCTATTGGGGCACCTGAACCAAGCTGCTGTTCCCTGTGTCAATTCGGACACTGAGCTGACATTTGGCCCCACTCCCTCTCTCTCCTGATTGGCTAACTGACTTTGATTGACAGACGTGGGAGCCAATGGCGCCGCTGCTGTGTCTCAGCCAATTAGGAGGGAGAGTCTCAGACAGCCAGGGGACTCGTGGACATCACTGGACAGAGATGGGACTTAGGTATATATTAGGGGTGATGGGGAGGCTGCTGCACATAGAAGGCTTTTTAACCTAATGCATAGAATGCATTAAGATAATAAACCTTCTGCCTTTACAACTCCTTTAAATTATCATACATCTCCATAAAGTGTATATATAGTCAAAATGTAAAATCATATATTCATTTCCACATTGTATTTCAATAATTTCTAGCCTACTCCTATTACTCTGAATGAACTTGAAGTCTGTAAAGATACACATTTACTTCCTTGAACACTGTAACACATATTCACTATGCTGTGATGTGTCACAAAATCCCTAAAGTCTGTCTTCTGAACTACAGGTTGCTGAGAGGAGAATGTTCACAAGTGCAAGAATCACTGCTAGAACCATGGGATATGTCCTTAGAAACTAAAAGTCAACAGCAGAGAAGAAGCTGCAAAGCATGCAGGGAATCCAGGAAGTTGTGGAAAGAGATGGCCAGTCGATAGGCAGCACTCACTGCATAAAAGGAGATTATTCAAGTAAGCTTATATTGGAATGTCATTATTAATTATTGCTTGCAATGCTATTATATGCTAAAGTTAAAGGATATGCCATGACCATAGATTTTGTTTAAAATTGCCTACTGAGAAGTATACCTAGTAGGTAGACTTCTATTCTTATAAAAAGGTAATTTCAGTCTAGAAAGCTTTGCTTCTAAGTGAACTGATTTACACTTTAACTTGCACAAATAATATGTTTTGCTTACATTAGGAACAATCTCTTATTTGTGGGACCCCTTAGTTAAGATCTTTAGGCCACTATGTAAGGTAACTAACAATTGGACAGGTAAAAACTGCCCCATCACCATTTTTCTTCACAAAAAAGCCTAGACTCACAACATAACTCTACTTCCCATCCACCACTCACGCTATCCATTTATATGAACTTCTAAGATTGGAAAAGTTGAACCTACAAGTTTATGAAGTGCTCTACAGCATTCAACAAGCAACTTGCCTTGTGTGACCAACTGTCCTGTCAAATCTAACAGCTAGTTCTCCAAATATTTACATTGAATGCCACAGTTAAAAAATACTGACAGCTTAGTTGGCCTCCACATTAAAGTGGTTGTAAACCCTGTTACACTTGTACCTACAGGTAAGACTATAATATGGCTTACCTGTAGGTACTGTAAATATCTAATAAACCTGCACGGTTTAAGAGATATTTACCATATACATTTGCGCTGACATCATTGGCGCATGCACACTGAAGAAATGGCTCGATCGTGCCATTACTAAAGGGCCTATGCCGTGATGTCTAAAGGGCCTGTGTGAGTGATGTCATTGCAGCTCAGGCCAATCACAGCGACCTGGATATAACTCTGGGAGACATGTCGCCGGTCACATCTGTGTACGAGGACCGCTGCAACAGCTTCGATCTAAGGTAAGTATTTCATAATGAGCTAGTATGCCATGCATATTAGCTCATTATGCCTTTGTCTTGCAGTTTTTCTTCTTTTTTTTTCTTTTTTATATGGGTTTACAACCACTTTAAAATGTTTTATTATTTAAGAATATGATCCCCAAAAAATATACTTCTAGATAGAACACAGAATGATCAGCTCTCAAAACTATCAGCTACTCTACTTTATTCTGCTACAAACAAAATGTATAGGAAAATGTCTACAATATATCATTATTGATGATTTTTTTTATCAGTTCATTAATTGTGTGCTCAGGGAAGTTTAGTTGGGTATTTATTTCTTTGCCTTGCCCCAAAAAATGAATAACATGGCAGACATAAGTCACACAGTGATATTAATTTGCCCAGCAGTTAATTGTTTATTTTTCAGATCTTGCAAATGTTTAAGCATTTAGCAGGTGTCAGAGCGGATCTGCAGAAGTTTACTTTAGAGGAAGCTATGTCACATATAAACATTCACAGATTTCCAGGATAATGATCTTGACAGTAATGGAACATTTTCTGTTTGCATTCATTTTCCATTCAGTATCCCCAGACAAATATCATGTGGAATAGCTATTTCATTATAATACATTAGTCAGTAGGCTATTTAATTTGATGATCAAACAGGAGATAAAAGTTTCTTTCTATGTATAACCTAATGCAGACTAATGTGTTTTTTTACAAGTTACATTCATCATTAGCACCAACTGTTTCTCTTCATAGCTGTGCAAAAAATCCTTAGAAAAGAGAATAAAATGAAATTGTAATTATCAGGAATTCTTTTCAGAAAATAAAGAAGATAAGCTTTAATTTTTGTCATATTGTGTTTGAAAATAATTGAATACAAACACATATGCAAACTCCTCTTTATTATTTAACTGAATAGAAACAATGGGTGTATGCTTGATGGTAGGCAGGGGGTAGGGGGTTAAGTGAAAATCACTTAAAGCGCAGTTCCGCCGAAAAAAATAAATAAAAGACAGCAGCTACAAATACTGAAGCTCTTGACTTTTAATATATGGACACTTACATGCCCAGGGCGCCTGCGATGTCCTTACCCGAAGCCGATCTGTCTCTGGGCTCCGGGTGGAGGGACCATCATCTTCGGTAAAGGAATCAGGAAGTGAAGCCTTGCGTCTTCACTGCCTGGTTCCCTACTGCGCATGCACGTGTCACGCTGCACAATCTCACTGGTCCCTGCTGTCTTCTGGGACCTGTGTGTTTCCCAGAAGACAGTTGGGGGGACGGAGGAGGGACCTGACATGGTGTAGTTAGCCATGCCATAGCCATGGATTATACAGGTATTTGCTCTCCCCTCCCCCCTGAAAGGTGCCAAATGTGACATCGGAGCGGGGGAGGAATTTGAAAAGTGGAAGTTCCATATTTGGGTGGAACTCCGCTTTCAGCTGGCCTTACATGGAGCGGAAGTTGGCCAGTTTAAAAAGTACCAGCTGAATTTCAATCCATGTGGTTGAACAGAAGCCGATTTACTGATCAACTTCTACTCAACCGGTTGGTCCCGGTGGTATGGAGAGAGGGCGCGCTGCGTGAGCGTGCGGAGGTTCCCGGGCTCTGAGAGACACGAGGAGCAGTGAGCTCGAACGATAGCCCCTTCCTCTCTGCCCCTTTCAGCCGGGGGAAGAGCCACCGGAGACGCCGGCACAGGGACAGCGGATACAGAGATGCCCTGGTGGTAGCTTCTCTATCCCCTTTGTCAGCCACTTTTAAAGGAGAGAAAGAGTCGGGAGAGAGCAGCCAGAGATGCCGGCACGGAGGGACGGGAAGTGGAGAGCATCGGTGTTGTAGAGCAACCCCTCCCCTCCACGATATTTCCCCACTCAGCCAAGAGATGTCGGCCCGAAGACGCAATGCATTACCTCCCTGTGGAAAGGGGAAGGCACAGTCTGGCAGTATAAAAGCATACCTGTCACCGCAGAACACGGAACAAAGTAAAGCTGAAAGGAGGTTGTCAGGACATGGAGGGGCGAGGTCTGTGGTGTCAGACGCCCAAAGCAGCCAGAAACAAGGTGAGGAGATGCCATTGAAGGGTCAGCGGAGCCTAAGGAGGATGGGAGACCTGGCTGAGGGGGGAGCGGAGAAGGTTGAAAGCGGGGTATGCTATGAGCAAGGCAACCATGAAGTGGTGGGACTGAGTTATAATGAGAACCACAGAGACGGCCAAGAGTTGGAAGGAGGACGGGGTGGACAAGACACAAGGGGAAATGGGGGATTGGAACCTAGAACTGTGTCGGGAGAGAAGGCTGGGGAGGGTGGAGGTTGGAGTGAGCTGCATGAAGGAGAAATGGAAGCTGCTAATAGTAACATAATAGCACAGAAACAGCAATGGACCCCTACGACCCCCATGACCCAATCCCCCAATACAGAGCAAGAAACATATCAGCCTGAAATAGTGAGGATAAACCTGGACAAGGAATTTAGAGAGCACTTGAGATCTCTCCCCACTAAAAATGACATACAACTACTTATCTCTATGGTGGAATCATCCTGCAAACAAATGGTTGAAGAGGTCAGGGAGGATACAATAGCTTTGGGACGCAGAGTGGAGGAAATTGACATGACCCAGGATGATCTTAAGCAAGCGGTGGTGGATACTCAAGAAGTAGTAAAGGAATATGAGGAAAAACTAAATTCACTATTAGATCAAATGGATGATCAAGAAAATAGAACACGCAGGCAGAATATCCGTATAAGAGGTTTACACGAGAGAAATGGGGCTGCAGATCTAGCACAATTGGTGACAGAGTTGTTCCGTCAAATACTGGGGGCACAATGCCCAGAGATTATCGAAATAGACAGAGTGCACCGTACAACGTCTCTCGCCAATCAGAGTATGGACAGGCCCCGAGATATTATATGTAAACTGCATAAATTTACTTTGAAAGAGGCAATTATGAATGCAGCACGCAAAAACCCAAGGATAGTATATGAAGGGCACCAGATCTCTCTGTATGCGGATTTATCATATCAGACATTATTGCAACGCCACACGGTTAGACCTCTATTGGAAGCTATGCGAGCGGCTGAAGTGAAATATACATGGGGATTCCCCTTTTGTGTAAAGGCTTCCCGAGAGGGAAAATCTGCAGTTCTGAGAACTAAGGACGATTTAAAAAAATTTACAGAAGTTTTGAGATTACCACCGGTCGATTTCCCAGATTGGAGATTGAATAGCTCCAGAGCTCCTTTGCCACGCCCAGAACAGTGGAAACAAGTCCCAAGTAGAAGCAGAGGAAGGAAGAATAATAGAGATGGACAAATATGATTATAGGACTATAAATAAAGGAATGGTGTTGGGTGGCTGGGCGGGGGGGATGGGCGGGGGGATTGGGGGGGGTTTCCCCTGTCTGGTCTTTCTCTCCCCCCCCCTCCCCCTTTCTCCCTCTTATCTCTGGATCCCTGGGCTGGGATAACCTTTCCGACTTGCAAGCAGAGTCCCAGTTATATGTCTGTCTCTTGTCCTTAGAATTAATATTACTTATGGTGTAAACGGCTCCTCCTGCTCTTGGGGCCCAGGGAGAAACCGGATTTCCGTAATCCATACCGTGAAACATCTTTGCCCCAATAGGAAAGTCCCAAAAGAGGGACTAATTTTTCTGCAGTTTGGCAGAAGGGAGGACAATCTCAGGGATGGGAGGTATACCTATAGGGAGATTGATCCACCAATTAGGGGAGATAATAGGAAATATAAGGTGTGTATGTGTATGTGTGTCTGTTGGGGGAGGGTTCGGGGGGGGGTTTGGTTGTTTGTTTGTTTTTTTCTCCCTCTCTCGCTCTTCTTCATTTTCCGCAGTATGTTTCATCCAACCCGGGCATCGTACATTTTCTTACTTTCAGAGTGGGGATATATACGGAGAAGAAAGGGGTCCTCCTGGAGTATCGTGGAGACAGGTACAGGGGGGTGTATATGGATAGATTGAATGGCAGAATTGAAGATAGTATCGTATAATGTAAGGGGCTTAGGAGCACCAAATAAGAGGGGGCGCCTCTGGTGTGAACTGCGCAGCCAGAAGGCAGATGTTATATTCCTCCAGGAGACGCACTTCACAGCAGGGTCGACCCCCAGATTGCCATGTTTTCCATTTAATCAATGGTTTCCCTCGCCCTAACCTATTCGCGGAGCTAGAGGTGTTACAATAGCAATTAATAGAACAACTCCTTTCCTACTTGTAGAAGTGGAGAGGGATCTGGAAGGGCGTTTTTTGTGTGTAAAAGGAAGAATACAGAATCAATGTTACACGTTTGCATCAATTTATGCCCCTAATAATGGTACAGTAGAGTTTATATCAAAAACAATGAAAAAACTGGAAAAGTTGAGGGAAGGTATACTGATATTGGGAGGGGATTTTAATCTCACTCTAGACCCTGAAATGGACACCTCATCCGGTAAGACAGTACTATCTTTTAGAGCTCAGAGACACTTAAAAAAGAGTTTTAGAGCGCTACATTTGGTAGATAGCTGCAGGATTTTGCATAGCCGTGAAAGGGATTATAGTTACTATTCAAGAATACATAATACCTATTCACGGATTGATCTATTATTGGTTGATCAATTTGATTTGCATCTTGTGAAATCCTCGGTAATTGGTTCAATTACGATATCAGATCATGCGCCAGTTGCTTTGAGCTTACGAATGGGTGGTGAAGGCAAAAAAGAAAGGAACTGGCGACTAAATTAATCTATTTTGGACGATAAAAGGGTCTTTGAAACCCTGAAGGGGGGTCTGATATCGTATTTTGAGATCAATAGAACAGATGAGGTGTCCAATCAAGTAGTGTGGGAAGCACATAAAGTGGTGATTAGGGGGGAGATGATTGCGCAGGGGTCACGCCTTAAGAAAGAAAAACAAAAGGAAATCAAGGATATCTTAGAGGAGATACATAGAAAAGAGATAAAACATAAAAACAGTCGGGACTCGGAGGATGACAATAAGCTGCTGGAGCTGAGGCTTAAGTTAACCAAGTGTTTAGATCTGAAAGTTAAAAACAAGCAAAGATACTTTGCGCATAGTTTTTATGAACAAGGTAGCAAGGGGGGAAAACTGCTAGCGAGACAATTAAAAAAACAACAGGAATCAAGGCACGTTCATAAATTAATAGTAGGTAACAAACAGGTTACTGATTCCCATAAAATAGCAGCAGAATTCCAAAGGTATTACAGATCCCTATATAATATATAGGGGAAAAGCCGGGGCCCTGACGGTTTTACGAACGTATATTATAAAAAGTTTCTCCCAGAGCTGGCCCAGCCCTTCTGCGACTACCTCAACTCTATAAAAACTTCTAGCCCATTGTCAACAGAGGCATTGATGGCACATGTGACGGTCCTCCCGAAGGAGGGGAAGGACCCTCAGGTGTGTGCTAATTATAGGCCCATCTCCCTCCTGAACTCCGACACGAAGATCCTATCCAAAATCCTGGCCCTTAGGATGCAAGATCATATAGCAAAAATAATACAACTAGATCAAACGGGATTTATAAAAGGACGGGAAACCAGAGATAATACAATTCGTGCCTTACAGATATTGCACTGGGCTCAAAATGGACCAGAGCGAATCTCAAGGGTACTGATTTCTATGGATGCTGAAAAAGCATTTGATAGGGTTGATTGGGTCTTCTTGTCGGAAGTTCTGAGGGAGGTGGGCCTGGGAGAACGTATGATGGGATGGGTCCTGGCATTATATAATAATCACAGAGCAAGGGTCAAGGTAAATGGAGGGTTATCGGAGAGTTTTGAGATCCGGAATGGGACTAGACAGGGGTGTCCATTATCACCCCTGTTATTTGCCTTGATCCTTGAACCCTTCTTATGTAAAATAAGGAGGAATGGAGGGATTAATGGGATCCGTATTGGGGCAGTTGAGCATAAGGTATCGGCCTATGCGGACGACCTCTTATTTTATCTATCTAAACCACAGGAATCCTTAAAGGAATTGATGGGGGAAATAGAGAGGTTTGGAGCCCTATCTAATTTTAGGATAAACCCTGAAAAATCAATTCTGATGCCAAGCCATGTCCCCCCCAAGATTAGGAAGGCCATACAAGATGGCTTCCCTTTTTTTTGGAACACGGACTCTCTGAGATATTTTGGGATAAATATAACAGCGAACTTAAAGAAGTTATATGAGCTCAATTATGGCACACTGTTAGCAAATATACAGAGAGATCTGAAAAGCTGGAAAGGGCATTTGATGACTTGGTTTGGAAGAGTGAATGCAATAAAAATGAATGTCCTACCGAGAATTATTTACACCATCCCTATAACACTCCCACAAGCTTTTTTTAGGCAGATAAGAAGGGCCCTCACAAAATTTGTATGGGGGGACAAACAACCAAGAATATCATATGATATACTCAGGAGACACAAAGAGGAGGGAGGGCTAGGATTACCAGACTTAAATTTATATTATAAAGCTATGGCGCTAGTCCGAATTTTAAACTGGCGCCATGACTCTGCAAATAAGATATGGGTAAACCTGGAAAAACAACAGCTGGTAGAGATCTAGAAGGGGCACCCTGGATTCCAACTGCGAATAGGGGATTGTCGGAATGGACATCACCTATAACCAAAACAACATTATCAGTATGGGATAGGGTAAACGCCCAAGGTAAAATTGCACCTATGATTTCCCCACTGGCTCCACTTGAGGGATTTCCGTGGTTTCAACCAGGGGAGGATAAGAAGAACTTAGAAGGGTGGGGAAGAGAAGGAGGGGTAACCTGTGCGAGGATAGCGCCATCGTGCAAACTGATCCCCTTAAAGGACCTGGTAGAGGATTGGGGGGATATCCCGATGTCTATGTGGAGATATTTCCAAATTACAGATTTTTATAATAAAAGGAAGTCCCTGATTAGACCTCTGAATACCCTCACAGTTTTTGAATCCTGGAACTTGAAAATCCCAGAAGCTAAACATCTATTGTCCAGGATGTATAAATTAATACTTAACATCAATAGTACTACAATTCCCTATTTTATTAAGGAGTGGGAGAGAGAAATAGGAGGGAGGTTCTCAACTTTACAGGTAAAGAGATTGTTTAAAACAACTCATTCCTCCTCAATAAGCTCACATACTCAGGAGATGGCATATAAATTCCTGGCCAGATGGTACCGTACCCCTGCCCGCATTGCACAAATGCTCCCAAAGGGAGAAGCACGTTGTTGGAGGGGATGTGAGGAGAGAGGCACATATCTCCACATATGGTGGACATGCCCGAAAATTAAAAAATTTTGGGAGGCGGTGGCCCCTTGGATCAGGAGGATGACAGTAAAACATATAGAATTCTCAGTATTGCACTTCCTGTTCCATGGGATGCCATCGCCGAACAAAGTATACAAAAAGAGTATCACCCCCCATTTGTTGAATGCGGCAAAGGCACTGGTACCAAGGTACTGGAAAAATATTAGATGCCCAACAATGTTAGAATGGAAAAAAGAAGTAGATAAAATAATGGAGGCGGAAGAATGGGTATATAGGATTAAGGATAGACAAGAGGAATTTGAGGAAATATGGAAAATCTGGAAACAACATTCAGCTGAGATAGTATAAACCGGAAGAAAGTAATTGGATAGAATAGGGTTGCTCTGATTAAAAAGTGAGAAAATGGATCAAAGATATTAGTGGGGGATGCTCGAGATGAGAATGGGGAAGGGGGATTGAGGCAAGGCATGGACTTACTCATATATTGGAGATTGGAGAAGAGTAGGGGGAGGGGAGGGGTTTGAGTGGGGTTTTTTTTTTTTTTTTTTTTTTTTCTTTACCCTGCTTTCTTGGAACTCTATCCTTCTTGTCTTTTTTTTTTTTTTTCTTATAGGGCTAAGCCCGAGTTTGAGTATGATACTCACATAAAAGGATGGGGGTGAACAATTGCAACACTTTTTTTGGACACAAGGGGGGAAAGAGAATATTGTAACCGGAATAAGGGTGGGGTAAAGGGGTAGAGGGAGGGGGGTATACAATATACTGGGGTTGGGGAAAGAAAGGGTAAAGGGGAATGAAGAAATAAGATGATCACAATGCACATTGGGGAATGGGGGAAAGAAAAGGAAAATTTGGAATGTTGAAATAGTGTGAACACAAGGAAAAGGAATGAATATAGAATCACAGGGGTAACTAAAGAAGGATTGGGCTTTAAAGGCTATGAGCAATGGTAGTGGGGAGTGTAATTTTGGTTGACACTGGAAAATTTGATGTGGGGTGGGTTTTTTTTTTGTTGTTGTTGTTCCACTTGTAGAATACTAGGTGATTTGGTAAAAGTGAAATATGTGAACACATTGATTTGGAATGTAGATAACTTAAGGGGGTGAATGTTTTGGTTGGAGGTGATGAGAGGGAGGGGGGGGGAGAGGGGGGGATTAAGGGGAAAATATATATATATTTAAGTATGTATACATCCAATATTTATTTATTTATTTATTTATTTATTTTTTCTTGGGGGGAGGGAAATACCCAACAGAGTGTGTGCATATATATTATGTTTATATATTAAGTAAGTAGGATGAAAGGCTTTGTAATGTATTTAAGATTGGAATGTGATAAAAATTTAATAAAATATTAATTATAAAAAAAAAAACTTCTACTCAACCACCGTGTCAGTATATTTCCACTCAATCAGCACTGCAGGCAATAGGGTGCAGAGCTGATCTGTGTATTCTGATGGCCGGAAAGTCTCCCCACTGTCAGAATACATTAACACGGGGGGGGGGGGGGGATTCCTGCATACACATTGAATTTATGGATGGGGAATGAGGTCAGTTTTTTTTTTGTGCGGCTGGCTGTTTAAAGGGAAAATACTGACCTCTGTATGTCAGTTTTACAGTCATTTGAACATAAACAGATACTGTGCTGTTTCTTCCAATATTATCTCTTGAATTATAGTTGGATTCTAGTGGATTTTACTAATTGACCCTCAGAAACTCAAATAATAACATTGAAATAGACAACAAGAAGATAACCCCATAGCAGGATTATAGAGGCCTAAAACTATACTTGTTCACAAATATCAAAAAGTACTAAAGAGTAAAATCACAGATACAATTTTTATTAAATAAATTCATTTAAAAAGAGACAGTTTTTTGGTTGGCGCAATTGTTTGATCACCCAAAATCAAAGTGCACAATGTTCTACATTTACTGTTGATGTCATGAGCAATGTGCAGTGACTGATGCATACAGAATCAGCTGACGCAATTCAGAAAATATTTCTTTCTTCAGGGGTGCATGAAGGTAGACCATGATCACTTTTGCTATTCGGTGAGAAAGTACTTGTACATCTGCCAAATAAAGTTAAAAACCTGCAGTAGCATCCATCCAGGCAGGGGGATAGCAGGGAGGTCAAAACGAGAACCACTGAATTGCACACCAGTGGCAGCCACCAAGAGCCCCAGCAGGCCGAGAAGGGCACAGGGTGTGCTGGAGCGGCCTGCCTCATGTGTCTCCGAAGTGGATGGAGCCTCCAAAATCCCACTGGGGGGTATCTTCCTGTTGTCTATTTCAATATTTAGGAATGATGGCCTAATTGCTTCCTTTCCTTACTGTACCCCTTTCTCCTTAGTTCAAGTAATACCATTTCTCCTGCCTTAGCTTGAATCATCATAAAATCTCTATCTGACTGGTGTAACAGGAGCCTTGCTCCTTTTTCCTAATTTCACATATAGAAAACATAAAGGCTAAGTTCACCTTTTTTTTCTAAATTCCAGCTCCCCTATGTACCAATATAGCATTCATGTACTTTTTTTGCAAAAATATCAAAGCTTTCCATAAAATCTACAGACACTTACCTTACTGTCCTACATCCATGATTCCAAATATATCTATTGCTTCTGTCTTATGTCCTTACAGACTGTAGGTTAAGACACAGGAAGGAGTTGACCAGCTGCCCTCATTAGCACACACCCTGCATAATCTACCCTCCCACTCCCAGCTGCACATTTTTTAAATGAAATGCAATCAATCAGTGATCACCCTTTTCACTAAATACACAATCAGATTCCATAGGGAATGGCCATCTTTATACAAGTACATAGGAGGGAGTGGACAGAAACACTCAGCTGTCAAGCCACTTTCACATCTCTGCATAGGGGGAACACGCATTCCCACATGCGTTTTTTTTTTTTTTTTTAGCGAAGTGGGGAGGCGTTTTGGAGCATTTTCACTCATCACACATAGGGCAACCAATCCACCTGAATGTGCTGCCCTACACGCAGCAATCACCCCAAAGAAGCTTCAGAACTTTTTTTAGAGGGGAGCTTTTTTTACTGCGATTTTTGGTGCAGCACATTTCTGAAATGCAAGGAAATGCACAAATGTGACTGAATGCACCAATTTCACTTTCAGGCCCCATTCACATCTAGCATAGTGGGAGTGAAGTCTAGTTTCTCCTGTGACATGCATAGGGCAGCCTGTCGATTTAAATGGGCTGTGCTATATGTGGCTTATGGGACATGTTGGCATTTTGTGGGTTGCGTGTTTATTACTGTGTATGTGTCACCGGCGCAAAAACCCCTAATTTCTCAAAAAAAATATATAAATATTTCAACCATATGTATCAGGGTTGCTGCACTCAAAAAAAACCTTCACTAAGATGGGTAAAAAATGCTAATTAGTGTGTGTGAATGCGCTACTCCCATAATTAACCACCACTTGCAATGTTCATTTTCTGTTAATCCAAATAATCACTTATAAATATTCTCATGTGCATATACTTAGAACTTTAAATCAAAAAAGCATGTAACCATATATTATTCAATACATGAAAAAAACATGAAAAAAAGTCCTTCAAACGTGCTGCAAAATCTTGTAACCATTAATGTGACTGGCGTGCTCCTATGTTCCTTCAATATTCATATGTGACTGAGTGAGACACCTCCACCATTTAGATTGGCCACTCACCAGATGCTTAGTTAAAGATGCGCCTTTGGTTCATTCAAGGGATAACCACTCCACCTAAGCAACACTCCTCACCGGCTAAAAACTTGGACTCTAGTATTCCTCATAGGAAAGCATGGGGACAAAAAGCGATCATAGCGCAATATGTTTGAACTATTTATTTTAAAATTCAAAGTAAGAATAACCATTCACATTTAAAAGTGCCCTCGAGCCGGCACGAAGCTTATCCAGCAGTTACGGACGGGTGTATGGCTGTTTGCATGGTCCGCCTAGTAGTAATGTGCGGTCTCCACGCTCGGCTTGCGCTCCAAGCCTCGTTCCCGTTCACGTCCGGTCACCTGATGCAAAAAACTCTCCCAGCAGCCTCTACGCATTTCGCATCATAGAATGCGTCATCAGGAAGCTGCCGTTTGATTGGTGCATGCTCTATTTATACTACATATGGCCGGAAGTGGATATTCCGCCATTTTAACTAAGGTTATGTTCCCATCTATGACTTCCTTCCTAGTACCGCCATTTTAACTGAGGGCTTTGCCCACTTTGTACATCCTAGATCTACATAGCCATTTCCCCTTGTTATCATTACTTGTATTCAATATTTAGATATATTTATAAACTAAATCCTGATCCATCTATACCTGCTGGAGGGGCTTTTACAATACCTTTAACATATTGCACATTTAAAACATTTTTATACATTTTACCCATTCCGCCCTAGCCGCTGATCCATATGAAATATGGAACAGCAAAAACGGTCATTATTTCTTAAAAAGTCCCTAAAGAAATATGTGTAACCCCTATTTTCCTTTATTACATTACGTTCATATTGATTATATCCATACAAAAAAATATAAATGAAGAAAAAAATGTAAATGAAGAAAAAAATACAGAAAAAATATAGAAAAAAATATATATAAAAAATAAATGAAAATAATAATAATAATAAAATAAAAAAATAAAAAATTGAAAAATAATAATAAAATTGAAAATAAAATTAAGAAGTAAATAAAAATGAAAATAAAATAAAAAAATAAAATGAAATAAAATAATAAAATTAAATAAAAATAAAAAAATGAAAAATATACCTAGAAAATTAATGTTGTACTAATTAGTAATTTTCCAGATAGCAGTTGATGTCGAGTTCCACGTTTAACCCTTTTGGCCTCATAGTGTCCATTTTGTATATCCAGTGGGTTTCATTCCTTGACACCTCCCTTTTCATGTTGGTGTTTCTCCAATCTTTTTCTATTCTGTCTATTCCATAGAACTTTAGGTGTTGGGGGTTCCTGCCATGTACGTCCCTAAAGTGTTTGGATACACTATGATGTATGAATCCTTTTTTGATATTTCTAATATGTTCTCCTACTCTTACTGACAGGGCTCTAGTTGTTCTGCCCACGTACTGCAGTCCACAACTGCACTCCAGTATGTAGGTGACATGTGTACTAGCACATGTTATAAGTTTATCAATTTTATAGGTTTGCTTATTGCTATTCAACATGAAGTTCATTATCTTTCTATCTCTTTTGCTAGTAGATTTACACGCCTTGCATTTCCCACATCTAAAGAAACCCTCCTGGTTAAAAAAAGTTGACATTTTTTTAGGGGGATTTGGCACATTCTTTACTATTTTGTCGCGGATCCTACTTGCTCTCCTATATACGAATGTTGTTTTTTTTGGTAGGACCTTGCTCAATTGTGGATCATTACTGATTATGGGCCAATGTTTCTTTATAATGTTCTCTAATGTTCTATATTGTTTATTAAATCTTGTTATAAATGGCATTTTATCGTTCTGATTATGGTTTCTAGTTTTGTTGATTAGTGTTAGCTCTCTATCCATATTGGCTATTTTTAGACGTGTTTCCTCCAGTGTATCTCTTTTGTAACCCTTGTCTATGAATCTCTCTATTAAGATATCAGTCTGCTGAAAATAATCCTCTATTTGGTCACAATTTCGTCTTATCCTGATAAACTGGCTTTTTGGGATCGCTTTTTTCCAATGGGGGTGGTGACAGCTCCCCATCGGTATATATCCATTCCGGTCCGTTTCTTTGAAGTGTGTCCTAGTCCCAAGTCTATTCTTGTTTTTATAAATTTCTAGGTCCAAAAAATTTATTTTTTGTTGATGTACTGTAGCTGTAAATTTAATATCATATTTGTTATGGCCAATATGTTGGATGAATGCTTCCAGTTGTTCTTGACTACCCTTCCACACTATCAAGATGTCGTCAATAAAGCGTTTGTATAACAGCAAGTGTGGCCAGCATCCCCCAAAGATCTCTTCCTCCTCCCATTTACTTAGGAAGATGTTGGCCACACTCGGTGCATACTTATTACCCATTCCTACTCCTTTGATCTGTCTATAGTAGTTATGGTTGTGCCAGAAAAAATTGTTCCCCATAGCCATCCTTAGTCCCTCCAGTATGAACCTTCTTTGTTTTAATTTTAGATCTGACAGGTTCTTCATTCCCCATGCTACAGCTGCCAAGGCATCTGTTTGTTTTATATTGGTGTACAACGACTCCACATCCAGTGTTACCAGTAATGTGGAGTCGTCCACCTGTAAATCCTTTAAGTTATTGATTACGTCTTTGCTATCCTTGAGGAATGCCTTTCCCTCTCCTGCTATTGGTTGCAGGAATATATCCAAATATTCCCCCAATCTGGAATAGACTGATTCTATGCCGCTGATTATGGGCCTTCCTGGTGGTCTAGTTTTGTTTTTATGAATTTTAGGAACCTGATATATTACTGGTATCCTTGGTACTTCTGTCAGCAAGTACCTACCTTCTTTTTTATTTATAATTTTGTCTGCTATGCCCTTATTCAGATACTCTTTCAATTTCTTTTTAAGTTCTCTATTAGGATTCTTTTTCAGGGGTTGGTATGTGCTAATATCTTTAACTATTCTTTCCAATTCTGCATGTTTATTACTGTGCATTTTGCAGCATTTGCCATTAGTTTTCTTACATGCCAAAATGTGATTTTAAATAAAATGTGATTTTAAGCACATACCGACCAGCGCACGATGATGTACATCGGCACAGTGGCACAGCTGGGCAAATGTGCATACTGGTACGTCCCCTCTAAATCGTGGCATTGTGGTCGCCGCATACTCTGTGACCTGCCCGCGGGTCCCGCGGACTCGATGTCCGCTGGGGCCCATGATCGTGTCACGGCGTGGCAGAATGGGGAGATGCCTTTGTAAACAAGGCATTTCCCTGTTCTGCCTACCAACATGACAGATATCTACTGCTCCCTGTCATCAGGAGCAGTGATCTCTGTCATGTTCTAGTGAGGCAATCCCCCCCCCACAGTTAGAACCACTCCCTAGGACACATTTAACCCCTTGATCACCCCCTGGCATTTAACCCCTTCCCTGCCAGTGTCATTTACACAGTAATCAGTGCATTTTTATAGTACTGATCGCTGTGTAAATGACAATGGTATCAAATTAGTGTCAAAAGTGTCCAATATGTCCACCATAATGTCGCAGTCAAGATAAAAATCGCAGATCGCCACCATTACTAATAAAAAAATTAATAATAAAAGTGCTATAAATCCATATTTTGTAGACGCTATAACTTTTGTGCAAACCAATAAATATACGCTTATTGCAATTTTTTTACCAAAAATATGTAGAAGAATGCATATTGGCCTAAACTGAGAAAGAAATTAGTTTTTTTATATATTTTTTTGGGGATATTTATTATAGCAAAAAGTTAAAAATATTGCTTTTTTTTCAAAATTGTTGCTCTTTTTTGTTTATAGTGCAAAAAATAAAAACAGCAGAGGTGATCAAATACCATCAAAAGAAAGCTCTATTTGTGGGAAAAAAGGACATCAATTTTGTTTGGGTACAATGTTGGACGACTGCTCAATTGTCAGTTAAAGCGACGCAGTGCCGTATCGCAAAAAGTGCTCTGGTCAGGAAGGGGGTAAATCCTTCTGGGGCTGTAGTGGTTAAATAAAATCCTGCATTCAATAATGCTGTTGCAAAACGATAGCCGCTAGTGTCTGTTCAATCCGTATTACAGGGATCCATGCAGTACATCCACACTGCAATGTTTAACCTTGCCAGTGTGGATGTACTTCATGGACCCCCCCCCCGGCTAAATTTCTAATTTCTCTGACTTCCTCTTTCCTTGCTTTGCCAGTGATGATACTATATCTCCCATGATCCTTTGCACCTCTGTAGTTTCAGGGCAGTCTATGGGAGTCACTTGTAGCAGCTGTGGGAGTTGATGTGGGTGGGTCTATGGGTAGGAACTGTTAAGTACTGTTGCCATAGGAGACAGCAATCCTGCACGTGCAGAAGTGGCGCCTTGCTGGGGCCTTTCCCTGTATGGCTGTCCTCCTATTGAAGTCTCGGAGTCTGCTAATTGAAATTGCAACTACTTAAGGGTGCCCGGCCCTAACCCTCTTTCCCTTCAAAATATAAAAGGACTGTTAAAAGAAATAAAACCTCTTTTGCATCCAAGAAGTATCTGGCGCCCAGTGACTTTCAACATCTTTGCACCCACTATGCCCCACAACCCACTACATATGGAAGGATGTCGGCGGTCTTTGGCCTTGAAGGTCCTCATTAGGCTAGAAGAGGTTAAAGACTTACGTAACCTTCCATCAAATCCTACAGACTGGATCTCCTCACATCTCCTATTGATTGATAATGCTCTTACATGCCTGCAAGTTATACTTGATTTTGAGCATTCTATTTGATTGTAGGAATAAAGTGGTATCTTAGGTGAAGCCCGAGTCCATTGTGTTCTGTTTCTTTGTGATTTTAGTGCAATTTAGAGACATCCTAGATCTTCCCAGGCATCTTGTGAACTAGATTAGTGAATGTGAACAATCACTTGTGTTACGGCTAAGCTATAGCCTTTAAATTGTAGTTTGCATCAAACAATAAAAACAGTCTAAGATTATATATACCAGGTAGAGGGATTGCAATGAGTAGTTCAGTTATGATGTTTATATGAAGAACAATGTTTCTTCAGAATTAGTATATTTTATGGCAAAAAAAAAAAAAAACTAAAAGTATAAAGAGATTTACTAAAACTAATGCACACAAAGTCTGGTGCAGCTGTGTAAAGTAACCAATCAGCTTCTAACTTCAGCTTGTTCAAATAAGCTTTGCCAATAAAACCTGGAAGCTGATAACCTTGCACACCTGCACCAGATTCTGTGAATCTCAAAGAGCATCTCTAGCAGACCCATGATATTGGACCAATTACACAAGGCTGCAAAGGCTGCAATGACACAAGGCTGCAAAGGCTGCAATGACACAAGGCTGCAAAGGCTGCAATGACACAGGGCTGCAAATGCTGCAATGACACAAGGCTGCAAAGGCTGCAATGACACAGGGCTGCAAAGCCTGCAATGACACAAGGCTGCAAAGGCTGCAATGGCACAGGGCTGCAAAGCCTGCAATGACACAGGGCTGCAAAGGCTGCAATGACTCAAGGCTGCAAAGACCCTGGGCAAGGCTGCAAAGACCCTGGGAAAGGCTGCAGATGGCCACTGATAAGGCTGCATTGATGGTCATTTAAATGTAAGTTTTTTTCCTTCAACTTCCCTCCTAAAAGTTTTTTTCCTTAAAATTCCCTCCTAAACTTGGGGTGCGTTTTATACGCCGGCGCGTGTTATACGCCGATAAATATGGTACTTTTTTTTTATTAAATAAATATCAAATAAAGCATTTCTCTTCATAAAATTTGACCAAAATGTATTCTGCTGTATGCTAATGTTAAAACCTGTTATGACATTTTTTTTCTACATGATATTTCTGATGGATTTAGGTAGTACTGTGTCATGACATGAACTGAACAACAGTTCAACAGTTTTCTTAGGATTTCATTAGGTGCCTAGTACGGTTAGTCTGATGATATTGGTCCAGCGTTAAAACAGTGACCTCCACTAGGGGTGAGCCAATGGTTTGGTCCGAACGTAGGTTTTGACTGAATTTTGGCTGTTTGGATGTTCAGAATTTTGCCTGATAGACTCTCTGTTCAGTCAGAACATCATACATTAGGGTTGCTCCGATACTGTTACTAGTATCGGTGCCGATACTAAACATTTGCACGAGTACTTGTACTCGTGCAAATGCTCTGATGCTTGACCCGATACCTGGGCAGTCAGGGGTGATCGGTGCAGCAGTGGGGGGAGTTACAAGCGCTGTATAGATTTCAATAAAGCAGCTGACAGCTGCTTCTCCCCCCGCCATGGCTTTCAGCTGCTTTATTGAAATCTATACAGGAAGATCGGTGCTTGTAACTCTCCCCCACTGCCACACCGATCACCCATGACTGTTCCCTCTGTCCTCTTTTGTGTCCTCCTCCGTGCTACTTTGGTCCCCCTCTCTGTGCTCCTCCGTGGTCCTCCAGTCCCCCTCCCTGTCCTCTGTGCTCCTCTAGTATCCTTCCGTGTCCTCCATGCTCCTCCGGTCCCCCTCTGTTCTCCTCCGGTCCCCCTCTGTCCTCCTCCAGGTCCCCTCTTGCCTGGATCTGTCAGGATTGAAAACGGAGAAAGAAGTCGGTAAATCTGTCATTTACCGACTCCTTCCTTTTCTGAATGAACAGAGTCAGTGATCATTGACTCTGTCCATTCATAGCTGAGCATCATAAACTGTGTTTACTCTGCTTCAGTGTATGAATGAAGAGGAGCCTTTGTCTCCTGTCCATTCATCTTCAGTACAGCTGAGGCTGCAGAGAAATGGACTGGGGAATTTGTGTCCTTAGTGCCTTTCCCTGTCTCAAAGGGGAGATGTCAGGGCTCTGTTTAGACCCATGATATCTCACCAAAGTCACCCCCAACAGGGCTGGTTAAAAAAAATTATAATACAAAAAAAAAAATTGTAATAAACATTTGAAAGGTAAAATTGGATTTTTTTTTTAATAAAATAAAAAGAAACACTGACACCGTCCATATCCCCCTTCCACTGTAAAAGAAAATAACAAAAAAACTACAAATTGTAAAAAATAATAAAAAAAATAAATAGTAAAAAATAAAATTGTAAAAAAAAAAAAAAACTACTGACACAGTCCACTGTCACATTAAAAAAAAGTATTGGTAATCGGTATTGGCGAGTACTTGAAAAAAAGTATCGGTACTTGTACTCAGTCTTAAAAAGTGGTATCGGTGCTACCCTATCATACATGAAAGCATTTTTCTACCGCTTCTATACAGTATATGACAGCATCCTGCAACAGCATCTTAGTAATCACTGACATCACTAGGAATCTCTGCCATGTAAGTAAAGGGACAGGAACAGCGGTGACATAATTGCCCAAATATTTAAACATTTGCCTGTTAGGCCCCCTGTTCAGCGACCTGTTGCCAATGGTTTTTAGGAGAGCAGTGAGTGCCTGCAACTGCTGCTTTCTTAGGAACCACTGACATAACTAGGAATATTTATCACGTAAACAAGGGGGCAGGGACAGCCGTAAAAAAATGGTATTGTCCATATTTGGTCAATTATGTCACCACTATCCCCACCCCTTCCATTTTTCAGCTTATGACAGCTCGGGGAGCTGCTATTAACCAACTCCCTACCGGCCACTATATATATATGTCCTGGTAGGGAAGCGGTTGTACTGGGATCATGGTTAAGGGTACAACCATGATCCTGGTATCATTTTTTTCAGCCAGCAATTCTTTTTCATGTAAAAGGATTCTCAAGTGGCTGGGCAGCCACTGGAATATTTTTACAGGTGGTGGAGGGGGGCCATTCCCGCCACCGCTGCCATTACCGGGCTCTCCCGAGTGATCGGGAAGCCCGGGAGCAATGTGACCGGCAGCATCCATGTCTGGCCTCACAGTGAGAGGAACTGAAGCTGTTCCTCCCACTGTGTGACGTCAGAACCGGCAAGCGTCGATTATGTCATCACTTCCGGTTCTGGCTTTTTGTTTACTAGCCACATTGCTGTCAAAAGGGCTGTTTACATTCCTTTTGACAGCAACAAAAGTGATCACATTTTTTTAAACACTGTAAAATAAATAAAATAAATAGCAATTAATTTTTTTTTTTTTTATAGCACCCCGTCACCCTGTGCTCACATGCAATGGCGAACGCACGTGTGAGTCCCGCGCGCATATGTAAACAGTGATCGCATCACACATGTGAGGTATCACCGCGATCATAAGAGCGCAAGGAATAATTCTTGCACCAGACCTCCTCTGTAAATCTAAACTGGTAACCTGAAAAGGCTTTTAAAATGACACCTATAGATAATTTAAAGTGTTGTAGTTTGTCGCCATTCCATGAGCGTGTGCAATTTTAAAGCGTGACATATTAGATATCTATTTACTCCGCATTACATAATCTTTCACATCATGCAAAAAAATGGGCTAACTTTACTGTTATTTTTTTTAAATTTATTAAAGTTTTTTTATTTCCCAAAAAATTGCGTTTGAAAGACCACTGCACAAATACAGTGTGACATAAAATATTACAATGACCACCATTTTATTCTCTAGGGTCTCTGCTTTAAAAAATATATATATAATGTTTGGGGATTCTAAGTAATTTTCTAGTAAAAAAAGTATTTTTTTACATGTACATCAGAAGTGTCAGAATTGACCCAGTTTTGAGGTAGTTAAGCTATGAGTAACATTAGGATCAGTCGTATGCGCCAGGCCATTGTTTTTTGTTGTTTGGGAGTCAATGGGCGGTGGGGATTGTGATTGAAAATAAATATACAATAGGGGACTAATAAGGCAAGGCGCCCCCCCACGTGGCATTGGGGGCAAGACACATATTCATCCAAACCTTCTGTTATGCCTATTCAGGCTCCATGCTCATATAAAAGGTCTGGTATGGATTTTCTGGGGGGACCTCACCCAATCTTTTCCTTTTTTTATTTCTCTTTTTTTTTGAATGAGGTACCCTTTAAAATTAAGACTTAAAAGGGTCTAGTATGTGTTTTGGGGGAAAATATACACATTTTGTTTTTCATTTATGCTGTAGAATGTGCTGAAGCAAAAGTGACATTTACAAAGAAAAAAAAAAAGATACAGTATAAATTTAAAGCAAATGAATTATGCTTTGCTATGTATTTTGGGTACCTTTTGGAGTCAGTATATATATTTTTTCCTTTTAAAATAAATTCATTTTCTGACAATTTAAATACCTGTATTTCCTTTGTAAATGTCAGGGCTTTAAAAATGCACTGCTCCCAGGTGAACAGAATTTGGAAACTCTCTTGCATTGGTAAACATTTCCAGGGCAGCACACCCCTGCCCCTATGCTATTTGACAGATTCAGCTCCCACTGATTTTAACAGGATTTGGGTTCAGCATCCAAACTTCTTTGAGGTTTGCTAAACCCTGCTCATCCCTAATTTCTACACATACGTGAGAGATTGTACCCACAATTTCCTTCTTATGCCCCGTACACACGGTCGGACTTTGTTCGGACATTCCGACAACAAAATCCTAGGATTTTTTCCGACGGATGTTGGCTCAAACTTGTTTTGCCTACACACGGTCACACAAAGTTGTCGGAATTTCCGATCAACAACCACGCGGTCACGTACACCACGTACGACGAGACTAGAAAAGGCCGGTTCAGAACCAAGCGCGGCACCCTTTGGGCTCCTTTTGCTAATCTCGTGTTAGTAAAAGTTTGGTGAGAGACGATTCGCGCTTTTTCAGACTCGTGGCTTTCAGATCGTTTTCTGCCGTTCAGTTTGTGCTTGTGGGTTTGTATCTGCTCTTCAGTGCGTGCAGTCAGTTCGTATCGGAGTTTTCTGTGCGATCTTGTCCGCTCGTTGCTGTTTTTCAGGTCGCTCTTCACAGGCCTTGCTGTTCTTCAGTGCGTTCTGTTACTTCGTTCTGAGCAGCCGACCGTTTTCTAGCCATGTTTCGTATGCGTACTCCTCGTACAGTTCGTGCTGTGCGGGGGCTTGGTGTTGGGGTCCTGACCTTGACACAAGTCCAGTCCATGAACAGGGCGAGGAGGAGTTCATGGACCAAGAATTGGTTGCTTCAGCATGACCAGTTCTGTCATATGCCTTTGCTCCGTGAGAACCGTGAGAATAATCCTGATGATTTCAGGAACATTCTCAGGATGACGGACCCCGTATTTCACCGTTTGTTGGCTTCGCTGACCCCCTATATCAGCAGGCAGGATACCTGCATGAGGCAAGCCATCACTCCGGAGCAGAGGTTGGTTGCTACCCTGCAGTATTTGGCGACAGGGAGAAGCCTGCAGGACCTCAAGTTCTCGACAGGCATCTCCCCCCAGGCTCTTCTTTGTGGACATTTACTGCTTGTGTTTCTTTTAGCTGACCCTGACAGAAATGTGTGGAGTCCAGAAAATGTCGTGATTGTGTAACCTTACAAAGCACTGTTGGCTGTTATTTACTAAATGCAAAGACACTTTTCACTACAAGTGCACTTGCAACTGCACTGAAACTGCACTTGTAGTGCAAAGTAGATTTGCCCTTAGGAAATTACCCCCATTTTCTCATAAAACAACAATTACATCACCCCAAAAATGTTGTAGCGTTGAGACAATAATCCACACATTCTTGATTAACAATCTTTTTAATACCTGCACAATCACATGTGCATTTACCAAAGGTTTTTCTGACAAACCAACATGTTTGTTGTATAACAATTTTTGTGGTGTCATTATCCAAAATCAAAATGTCCATTTTATAGAAAACAGGCCTGTGTAAAACCCACAAGAAAGACACAAATCTTGATCTTACAAAGTTCACATTTGGTAGAACTTGAAGGCAATATCAGACATGAGTATTTAGGAACTGTGTTTGATATTGCGTTCATATGGGGGGAAATCACCCCTGGAAAAGCCAAATTTGGAAGATGCACACAAATTTCACAATGTCAACATGTGCTATCTGCCATCACGGGGGATCAAGGGACGTGTTTTGGGGGAGAAAGCCCTTCCTCACCGTTACTTTATTATTGAGGAAGGGGTTGCACCCCCAAAACGCGTCCATTGATCTCCCGTGATGGCAGATAGCACATGTTGACACACTGTGTGCATCCTCCAAATTTGGCTTAGGGAAAAATCAAAAAAACATTTCGCACATTGTAGCACACAAAAGAAGAAAGTGATTTTGAGGGGCTTTAAACTCGCCCCAAAACATCAATGATGTTTTTATATTTTGGAATAACATCATTGATGTTTTGCTTGATGTTTTCCAGTTGTAAATTACACCCCATGATCTCCCCGATCAGGATCTGGGCACTTTCGGATGTGAAAGGATCTTCACCCACACCCTCACGATCACCTAAAAATAAAGGAAACCCCAAATAAATTAGGTCTCAAAAATATGCCGGCATCCATCTGTTTCCTGAGCCTGTGGTCGCAGACACTCACCTGTTGTGGTGACTAGTTACACCACATCTTCTTCCTCCTGATCATCTTGTGTTGGGGGGATTTCCCCTTCTTCCGGAGGGGGGGGGGCTCTGGTCTCCTCGGATGAGGGGTGTCCTCCGAGTCTTTTCTCCCCTATGTAAAACAAAAATGGTATAATTAGCACACAGATATTTAATGTCAGAACTATAAAGATGAAACATTGCTTGGAAGTGGGGTACAATTGTCTATTTTAGCAGAGTTCCAAGATGTAGCTTTTTTATTGCCCTTTGTCAACCTGCAATACTTTACCTGTTTGGTACAAGCTTCACAGATGGAGACCCCCCTATAGTATACATTGGAGCACCTGTGTGGCCCCTAATAAAAATGGTGTTCTGGGGTCCCACACTAGTGCTCCAGTATCCAGATGTGAAAACAGCTGCTCAGTGTCCTCTCCTTACACACAATCTAGTTTGCATTTCATTCTAGTAACAAAGCCATCTACACAACCCAATTCTTTGAAGACAAGTATAGGGCCTCAAAATGGTGGCCAAATGCATATGGGCTAAACAATGGTATTTTAGAGTCCGAAAAAAAAATGTGTGATCCGAACGAATAATGTGCCCATGAACATGAAAGTTGCCATTTTAAACTGTACAACAGTTCCTAAAAGCACATGGAGCAGCACAAATATAATAAACACAAGAACAATAGGAACACAGCACAACTACTTACTTTTTTGCAGCACTCTCCGGATCTTTCTGTACTGCTCATGTTCTCGTAATTTCAGGTCCGACCACCGCTTCCTGAGCTGATCTTTCGATCGTCGTACCCCGAAATTCTGGTGCAGACTCCTGACCACTTTCGCCATGATCTTGGCCTTTCTGACATTGTGGTTGGGGTAAGGCCCATACTTTCCATCATAGTCGGCCTTCTTCAGGATGTCCACCATTTCCAACATCTCCCCAAAGGACATATTTGAGTCCTTTAATCTCCTTCTGGATCGGGACGTTTCAGGCTCCGGCCTTTCCTCCTCCTCCTCCTCCTCGTTGCTGTAATTAGCACGATCCTGCTGTCTATCCGCCATGTGCTCTTCCTCCACTGCGCCGAACAAAAAGGGGCGGGGAATAGAATAGAAAGAACGTCAGGGGCGGGCGGAGTTATACGCATGCGCAGTGTGTATAAATCGTAACGCGCACGTCTTACGTACGATCTGTGAGCGGAGGAAGGAGCATCGGACACGCCGATCGTGCTAACGAAGGTAAGATCTAAACTTGGGCCTATACTGCTTCGAAATGGAAGCCTATATTGTAACAAGATTAGGGGAGTTTGGCCTGACATTAGGGTTTGTCTTGTGTTGTGTCTTGCAGAGAAAATGGATGGCTTCAATGACCACAACTTCCTTCCCCTGTTCATAGACAAGTACAGGGAGCTGCCCTGTCTGTGGCAGGTCAGACACCCCCACTATAACCACAAACAGAAGAGGCAGGCAGCGCTGGAGAAACTGCTGGAGTTGGTGAAGCCGGTGGTCCCCACAGCAACCATCCCTTATTTAAAAGCTAAAATTGGTGGCCTGAGGAGCACTTATCTTAGGGAGCGCAAGAAGGTCACAGATTCCCAGAGGTCCGGAGCTGCAGCAGATGACGTTTATGTCCCCAGGCTGTGGTACTACGAGAGACTGCGATTTCTGTCAGACCAGACTGAAGTCAGGGAATCCCTCTCCACTCTTCCTTCCACGCTTCCTTCCATCCCAGCTGAGGCTTCCGATGTCCAACCTGGGCCTTCCAGCCAGGAAGAAGTGGAGGAGCCCAGCTGGAGCCAGGTATAGCATTGTTCTACTGATTTCTGGGCAATAAATAAATGATGTTTATTAGATGTTATTATTGATCACTAATTGCTGCTTGAAAGTGTTTTACATATCAATACACAGTAGTGGGCACCCAAAATTGGGACAAGAATGCAAAATGCTGGGCTCAGAAGGATAGTCTGTTATATTTGTTAACATTGAATTTGCAGCAGTCAGGAGGTGAAAATTGTGTGTGATTGATGAAAAAAATACTAAAACTATGTCTCTTTTTCATACACAGGAAGACCTCAGCCAGGAGGAGGCTGTGGAATGTGGCAGTCAGGAGGAGGCGGGGATTAGTGGCAGCCAGGAGGAGGCGGGGCTAAGTGGCAGCCAAGAGAAGCCTGGGACCAGTCGCAGCCTGACTGAGTCTCAGGTTCCTCCCCTCCGCCTGCCATATAAAAGGGCCAGGAAGGCCACTCCCAGTCCTGTGCAGGATTCAGCGTACAGGCTGATCCAGGAGGCTTCGGCGTCCCTCCGAGCCTTCCCCAGTCCTGAAGAGGCCTTTGCCTGCATGGCTGCCACCAAATTGCAGGGCATGCAGAAGAGCCAACGCAGGCTCTCTGAGGACCTGATTTATAAAGTCCTTCGTAAGGGGGAGAGTGGGGAACTGACACCCAAGACGGATGTCATGGAGAGGGACCATCCTCCTCCTCCTCCTGCTGCCACAACTCCACCACCACAGCCAAAGCCTGGAAGGAAGCGTGGAAAGAAGACCAAAGAGTGATTGCCCTGGGTTCAGTCTGGTCTGACAGAAGATGCAGTCTCTCGTATGACCACAGCCTGGGGACACAGATGTCATCTGCTGCTTTCCGGATCTCTGGGACTTCTGGACCAGACTGCCCTCCCTAAGATATGGACTCCTCAGGCCACCAATTTTGCTTTTAAATAATTGATGTCTGCCCTGGGGGTCCAAGGCTTCACCCACTTCTGCAGTTTCTCCAGCATTGCCTCCCTCTTTGTTTATAGTTGTGACCCCTTAATAAAATATTTTTAGGTAAATTCTACTCTCCTGTGTGTGTTTTCATCCAAAAAGGACAGTTTGTTGGTGAGGATTCAGGTACATTTCTAAAGTACAATGTGAAATTAACAAGGGACAACAACACCAAACAATCTCCTCCTACAGATTAAATAGAACAACATATCAATGGTGTTGTGGGAACTTGTCACAAAAAACACACAAACATTTTCGGGAGTACAAATCAAAATCACCAAAAAAAATAAAAATAAAAAGAGAAACACAAAAAAAGATTCTACATTAAAGTAAAAAAAAAAAAAAAAAAAAATATGTCTCGTGTCGGAATTTCTTCTGAGCATGCGTGGCACTTTGTGCGTCGGAACAGGCCACACACGGTCGGAATTGACGCGATCGGATTTTGTTGTCGGAAAATTTCATCTCCTGCTGTCCAACTTTGTGTGTCGGAAAATCCGATGGAAAATGTCCGATGGAGCCCACACACGGTCGGAATTTCCGACAACACGCTCCGATCGGACATTGTCCATCGGAAAATCCGACCGTGTGTACGGGGCATTATTCTTTACACAAACAAAGCCATTGTAAGAGGAAGAGGAGGGATTGATGTTTACTACTATAGCATTTTTGCTGTTGAGATCGCTGTGATTAGTTTACAGTGATTATAAAGCACAAATCCACTTTGATTGGCTCTTTCGATTTTTGCCTGTATCTGCCCTGTCTAATGACAGCATGATTACAGGCATTGTAAGTATGCGTGGTCTGCAATCATGCTGTTATTAGCCTGGTTGTGAGTGAATTAAAGTGGCATACTAGCAAAATATGCCATTGCCTTGCAGGTGTTTTTTTTTTTTTTTTAAACAACATCCGTGGATCTCTTTTAAAGAGATCTATACTCAAATATGAAAGATTTGCTATATTATAGATAATATATAGAAAAGAAAATTTTGCCTTAACAGTACCTTGAAAATTCTACCTGAGTTCCTCTTAATAAACAGTGATGAGTGAACTGGGCAAAGATTGAATTGCAAGACAATCAATGAATGGGAAGTTTTCAGACAACAAACATAGTACCGAAGCCCATTGAAATCCATGGTTATATTTTCCAAAGCCAATTTACACATTTTTGTTATAAAAAAAGTGTATGGTTAGCTAAGCATAACCATGCTGCATGAGGGACATGTACCACTGTAAGCATTAAAAAAATAAAAAAAAAAATAAATAAAATATATATATATATCCCCCCTCCTGCCGCCCTCCGGTGCTTCTCCGGGGCTTGCCCGTGCGATCAGTGAGCCGGAGAACAAATCGGTTACCACCCAAAGTTGATCATAGAGATTTCTGGTGACCAGATGATCTCTATGACCCTTGGAGGCCTGGGCACGATGTTATGACATCACGTCTGGGCCGCCGACAGTAGTAAACATTGCTGGGGACACGGCTGGAAAGGTTGAGACAGTTATTTTTTTATCTCGGTCTTTCCAGCCTGGAGGAGAGATGTGGGGTCTTATAGACCCCGCATCTCTCCATAGAGAGGAACTGTCACGCACTATTCCTATTAGAAAGGATGTTTACATTCCTTCTAATAGGAATACAAGTGATTAAAAAAATAAAAATAAAGAGAAAGTGTAAAAAAAAAAAAAAAGGTAAAATAAATAATACATTTTTTTTAAAGCGCCCCTGTACCCACATGCTCGCGCACAGAAGTGAACGCATACATAAGTTACGCCCACATATGTAAATGGCGTTCAAATCACACATGTGAAGTATCGCCACGTGCGTTAGAACAAGAGCAACAATTCTAGCCCAGGACATCCTCTGTAACTCTAAATTGGTAACCTGGAAGAAATTTTAAAGCGTCGCATATGGAGATTTTTAAGTACCAAAGTTTGGAGCCATTCCACGAGTGTGTGCAATTTTAAATCGTGACATGCTAGGTATCTATTTACTCGGCATAACATCATCTTTCACAATTTTCAAAAAAATTGGGCTAACTAAATACCATGTGAGTTAAAAAGAATCGACCAAACAATCAGAAATAGACTTCATTAGGATGGCCTGAAGGCCTTATGTCCTCTAGTGGGCCCTGTGCTCACTGCCCAGCACCTTGATTGACATTGGTCTTTGAACATCAGAATTGGCAGGTCCGCCACTGGCACCCTGTGCTTTTCACAGATGAGAGCAGGTTCACCCTGAGCACATATGACAGATGTGAAAGGGTTTAGAGAAGCTGTAAAGAATGTTATGCTGCCTGTAACATCGTTCAACATGACCAGTTTGGTGGTGGGTCAGTGATGGTCTGGGGATGCATATCCTTGGAGGGACGCATAGACCTCTACAGGCTAGACAATGGCACCTTGACTGCCATTAGTAATTGGGATGAAATCCTTGGACCCATTGTCAGACCCTATGCTGGTGCAGTCCTGGGTTCCTCCTGGTGCACAACAATGCCTGACCTTATGTGGCAAGAGTGTGCAGTCAGTTCCTGGAGGATGAAGGAATTGATACCATTGAATGGCCCCCACGCTCTCCTGACCTAAATCCAATAGAACATCTCTGGGACATTATGTTCTGGGCCGTCTTTAAGGCAGGGAAAAAGGGGTAGCTGCCCTGGGTCCCATCATTGTTGTGGGGCCCAAAGCAGCTGCCTCATACTTGCCAACTATCCCAGTTTAAATTCCCTTGTCCCTTGAAGTTTTAGTCCCGTGCAGTGTCCCGATAACCCAGTGTGAAGTTCTGTTACTAATGCTGCCCAGCTCTGCCCTATTGCCATGTACAATCACTCACCTGTGTTTACATGTAAATAACCTGCATTAATATGTAAATGACCACGACACTGATATGTAAATAGAGGCGGAATTCATATGTATATCATGTTCCCCAAGGTCATATCCATCATCATCTCCTGAATCCTGCCGACTGGGGAGGTAAAAGTCCTGCATACAACTGTGGTCATTAAGCCTAACATCAGCCTGTTCTACAAAGGTAAGCAAATTGGAGGTGGAACCCTTTTTCAAAATAACATGGTGCCGCAGCACCCTGAATTTTGGTGCATGTGAATATACACATCTCAGCAGAGGCGTGAGGGTGTCATTAACAATTAATGGCACTGCTGTGTATCTGCTAAATGGCAGCACATTTCTTTGGTGTCAGGAAAGCGATTTTTTCTGAAACACACAAATGTGAACGCAGTCTAAATGTCTCAGTTGCCTTGGTGGTCAGTGTTAATCTTCTCATTACTTTGGGACTTTGTGTTTGATCCTTTCATTCACACTAGTGGCCAGTGTGAATGTCCCCCTTTCATTGGTGGTCAATGTAAATCCCTCTTTACATTGGTGGTTACTGTGAATGCTCCTATTACACTAGTGGTCAGTGTAAATCTCCATTACATTGATGGTTACTGTAAATGCTCCTATAGCATTAGTGGTCAGTTTAAATCCTGCTGTAATCTTTAGCAACCAATCAGTGAGCAGTAATGATGTGCACTAACCTCTTGCAACCAATCATTGAGCGGTAAGGATATGCAGTAACCTCAAGCAACCAATCAGTGAGCAGTAATAATGCGCAGTGGCCTCTAGCAACCAATTAGTGAGTGGTAAGGATGTACAGTAACCTCTAGCAACCAATCAGTGAGCAGTATTGATGTACAGTAATCTGTAGCAACCAATCAACAAGCAGAAGTCATGTGCTGTAACCTCTAGCAAATAATCAGTGAGCCATAATGTGTGCGTAACCTCTAGCAGCCAGTCAGTGAGCAATGATGATACACTGTAACCTCTAGCATCCAATCATAATTGCTGCCTGATCTTATTCAGTAAACTTCTATTTTTTTGTATGTCTCAGAGCAGGTGGAGAACAAAATTGCATGGAAGGGGGGCAAGAAAATGTTTGCCCAGGTTTCAATCAATATTAAAGATGGCCCCGATTATGTTTCGGTCCATCCAACGCTGCCAGGTTGCACCTCAGTCTGTTCAGAAGCTCAGTGATGCCTTGGTCCAGATCTGGGAGGAAATACCCCAGGATACCATCCTTAATCTCATTAGGAGCATGCCCCGACATTGTCAGGCATGCATACAAGCACGTGAGGGCCATACAAACTACTGAGTACCATTTTGAGGTGCTGCCATTAAATTTCAACAAAATGGACTAGCCTGAGCCATCATATTTTCACTTTGATTTTCGGGTGTCATTAAATTCAGCCCTCTGTAGGTTGATAATTTTCCTTTCCATTAAACGACGTGGCATCCTTACGTTCCTAAAACATTGCCCAGTCCATATCAGTATAGATATCCAGCATATTTTTATATTTTTCCCCAATGAGATCTGATGTGTTTTCAAAGTGTGTGTGTGTGTATGTATATATATATATATATATATATATATATATATATATATATATATATATATATATATATATATATATATATATATATATACTCATGTGTATGTACCAATGGGTTGCCACCACTCCACAGCCTGTCCTGGTGTCACCTCAATAGTTGAGACGCAAGCTGCAGTACCAGACCTTTATTCTACAATTGTACATGTTTTCAGAAATATGGAAAACATATGTCTGGTAGAAAAAAAAAATGGATTTCTGAAAATGAGTATTGTATGTTATGTCTAGACTTCATCAAAAAGGAAAGAAGAGCAAAGGAGGAGAGGGGGGAGGGGACAAATAAAGGAAGGAGAGAGAAGAAAAGGGAGGACAAAGAGAAGAGAAGGATGGGGTGGGAAAAGGGTAGGAAGGAAAAAAAATGCGTGTGTGTGTGTGTGGGGGGGGGGGGGGGGTATATAGTGGCAGTATTTTAATGTAAAAAAGATTTATAAGCTGTGGGCACTGCGGGGGAGCAGATTAACTATTTTCATATTACTGGGTTTAGTAACACTTTAAGAGCATTCCCCAGACATATTATTTAAAGGAATCTGCTTTTTTAAAATTTTCATTTTAGGCATTATTAAAATGACTGCTCCCCACCAATTTTTTTTTTTGTTTTTTTGCTTTGGTACATATTCTCCAGGGCAGTGTCATTTGTCTTACCTAGCCTAGAAAAGGACCATTACTGGTGTTTAACATTCAACTCCTATGACTACAATGAGGTTTGGATTCAGCACTCTAGGTTTAGTAAGGTCGCCAAACCCAACTTGAACTGTACTCGGTACATTCAGCTTATTCTTACCTAGTGACTATTCCTTTGCCTTTTTGTGAACAGCTGCCTCAGTATAGTATGTCCTCTCAAAAAGGTCAGCATTTCTTTGGTAACATTGCTGCATTTTAATTTTTTTGCTGGACTCCAGTTAAAAGGAGATAAAACGTATTGAAATATATAGATTTAGTTGTTTTATATATTGATGGACTTAAAGAGGAAGTAAACCCTGATGGGTTTTACTTCCTCTTTTGTTCCCTGCAAAGTAAAAGCATAATGTGCTAGTATGCATCGAATACTAGTCCATTATGTGGCACTTACCTGCAAGCGAAGCCCACGCTGCCCCCGCTGGGGGCCGCATCCATCTTTGCCCCTCTTCCTTCCGGGGCCATGGACTCCAGCTCTGTGATTGGCTGGAGTCGCATGATGTCACTCCCGCTCATGCACGTGGAAGCTGCCAGTCATGGCACTCACTAGTGAGGAAATGGTACGGAGTGCCGTTTCTTCACGGCGCATGTGCCAATTACATTATCGGTGCAGTACAGAGTGAATATCTCTTAAACGGTGCACGTTTAGGAGATATTTACTGTACCTATAGGTAAGCCTTATTATAGGCTTACCTATAGGTACAAATGGAAAATGGAGGTTTACAACCATTTTAATGCATTAGTTGAAACAACACAAGAAAATATTTTGAGGTATTAATAACTTCCAGGCAACAGTTTCATATCTAGCACCTCAAAATTATTTCTGTTTGATTAATCAAACAGAAGTATAGCCCACTGATGTAGGTAAACATACTGTCTGAATAATCAGTTAATGTATACTCCGGGTAGGTATTGCTTCAATTAAAGCGGTTGTATAGTCTTTTTGGTAACTTTTACCTACAGGTAAGCCTATAATAAGGCTTACCTGTAGGTAAAAAAAATATCTCCTAAACCTTTACGGGTTTAGGAGATGTGCCGCATGCGCACAGGGGATTCTCGGCTGAAGCCCGGCAGCTGCCGGACCTTGCCGAGTAAGAAATCTCCCGCGCGCATGCGCGGGAGTGATGACATCACGGCTCCAGCCACTCACAGCGCTGGAACCGCGATACCCGGAAGACACGCCGAGGCAACATGACAGCTCCCTCGGCGTGGACCAGGTAAGATACTGACGCCTCGTTCTAAGGTAAGTATTTCATAATGAGCTAGTATGCGGTGCATACTAGCTCATTATGCCTTTTGCTTTACAGGGTTAAAAAAAAAAAAAAAATTTGCGGGTATACAACCGCTTTAAGGAACACAGATTGCTTTAGCTTTCCCTTTGAACCAATGGTAAACATTTTACATTTATAACAAGCTGTACTGCCTTGAGCCACTGACTAAAACAGAGTAGATCCATCCACAATATTGAATACATTGTGTTATTTCTAAAATAAAAACACACATACAACAACATACAGTATCTTCTATTTTATTTTTTGAATGTTTAGTTTTTCATTTTTTTTCCTGTATAACTTACTATTCCACTATGGCATGATTTAAAATTTCCATGAATATCATATCCCAAAGCTTTTTTTTTATTATTCTAAGTGCTGGAAGATTTCCATGAACTTTTATATCAAAGTATTTAAGAGTTGCATTCCAAATCTAAATTTTCACGCAATAATTGTATTTAAGGGGAAAAAAATCAAAGGTGGTTTTATCAATGTCATGGTAACAGCAGGAAGTTATAATCAAGCTAAGAGAAAGAATAATTGATGCTAAAATCTTTACAAACAGCAAGTTCATTTGGGGGACGAGATTATTGTCAATTCATGTGGATGTTTGTTCAATTGACCCAAATAATGCTTCTTCTTGTCTTTTTGTTCTTTTTTATCCTACAATGTAAACCTGCTGTAAATCTTTCCATGAAAAATGATATATTTCTATGAAGAATGGAGTGAATGGAGACCAGCAATGCATGATCCAAATGCCAGACATTTTGAAGGTTAAAGTACTGGATATGTGTAACACCCTCTACTTAAGTAGGTGCTAGAAGTTAGGATCTTTGTAGTACAGGCAAATTTACTGGGAGTAGTAGTCCACCAGAAGGACAGCTAGCACTAGAAACTTCCTATTTTTGCTACACTAGAGGGGCTATACTAGTAAGCTATTCAAGTGGTGCATTTGGTTTCAGGAACACATGCCAGTCCAGACTGTATTTTAAAGGTTTAGCAACCCACATTTATTTAAAGGAAGCAATGTTCAAAGAAAATAACAGCAATTTCCCTCACAGGGGATTCCACCATTACTGTATAGTTCAAACCTTTAGCCTAGGCCTTTGGGTTGCTCTTCAGAGTGTATGCTCACGCTGCCAGTTGCAGCAACTCTCTCCTAGGGAACATGTGTGTCCTCTTGACACTCATTCACAGATGTCCTGTCTGTAGGGCGGAGTCGTCCTGACTCTTTGGTCAGACTTCCTGTCTCCTTGGGTGCAGCTATCTCCAAGTGGGAGCTCTGAGTTCTAATCCTGGGAAGAATATAAACCCAGCCCACAGGTATGTCAGTCTAGTATATATATATATATATATATATATATATATATATATATATATATATATATATATATATATATATACACTCTGCATCCAGTCAGTGTAGCCTAGATCTACAGTCTACAGTGCATTCCGTGGTGTACTATTTCTAATCTACTTCAGGCAGTGTATTTGATATATATTTGTGTATATATACAGCCGGTCTAGTATATATATATATATATATATATATATATATATATATATATATGTATATATATACTCTGCATTCAGTCAGTGTAGCCTAGATCCACATTCTACAGTGCATTCCGTGGTGTACTATGTTTAATCTACTTCAGCGTATATATCTACAGTGCATTCCGTGGTGTACTGTTTCTACTACTTTTCTGGTGGTGTACACAGCACACAGTACAGTGCAACTGTAGTGCAGTTGCTACTACTTTTCTGGTGGTGTACACATTACACAATACAGTGCAGCCGTAGTGCAGTTGCTACAACTTTTCTGGTGGTGTACACATTACACAATACAGTGCAGCCGTAGTGCAGTTGCTACTACTTTTCTGGTAGTGTACACATTACACTATACAGTGCAGCCGTAGTGCAGTTGCTACTACTTTTCTGGTGGTGTACACAGCACATAATACAGTGCCACCATAGTGCAGTTGCTACTACTTTTCTGGTGGTGTACACAGCACACAATACAGTGCAACCGTAGTGCAGTTGCTACTACTTTTCTGGTGGTGTACACATTACACAATACAGTGCAGCCGTAGTGCAGTTGCTACTACTTTTCTGGTGGTGTACACATTACACTATACAGTGCAGCCGTAGTGCAGTTGCTACTACTTTTTTGGTGGTGTACACAGCACACAATGCAGTGCAACCATAGTGCACTTGCTACTACTTTTCTGGTGGTGTACACATTACACAATACAGTGCAACCGTAGTGCACTTGCTACTACTTTTCTGGTGGTGTACACAGCACACAATGCAGTGCAACCATAATGCACTTGCTACTACTTTTCTGATGGTGTACACATTACACAACACAGTGCAGCTGTAGTGCAGTTCCTACTACTTTTCTGGTGGTGTACACAGTATACAATACAGTGCAGTGTGGTGTTGCCAAACAAAATATACACGATTTCCGGAAGGCCACCAAGGAGAGGCAGACGCTCACAGGCCACTAAAAGAGGGTAAGCAGGCTCTGTGTCTACAGTCAACAGTGCTGGTCGTGGACATAGTGCATCCTCTGCAGGTGGCCGTGGGGCACGCTTGTCCCTTTTTTCTGCTGCTGGCCGTGTTATTGAGCCAAAACATGCAGAAGAGTTGGTGGAGTGGATAACAAAGCCGTCCTCGTCCTCCTCATCCTCTGTCACTCAGGCTCAGAGTAGTTTGCCTTCCAATGCAGCTGCCAAAGCGGCCTATTCCACCGGCTCCTTGTCCACAGTCACTCCTTCATTAGCCCCACCATCATGCATGGAGGAGTCCCCCGAACTATTCTGTAAATTCTTTATTTTTTCATTGATATCACAATACAATTCATTACAATCTTACAGTATCTTCTTAATACATCCTAAGTACTTTTATCCATCTGTATATCTTGTATTGCCTTTGACTAATGCCGTGTACACACGGCCGGACTTTTCAACCAAACTTTTCCGACGGAACGAATCCGTCGGACAATTCAACCATGTGTGGGCTTTTTTGGACCTGCAGGGGACCTTTTCTGTCGAAAATGTGACGGGCTTTAGATTTAGAACATGTTTCAAATCTTTCCAATGGACTCGAGTCCGGTCAAAAAATCAGTTCGTCTGTATGCTAGTCCGATGGACAAAAACCAATGCTAGGGCAGCTATTGGCTACTGGCTATGAACTTCCTTATTGTAGTCCGGTCATACGTCATCATGGTCGAATCCGTCGGACTTTGGTGTGATTGTGTGTAGACAAGTCCGATTCGAAAATCCGGTCGTGTGTACACAGCATAACTCTCTAATTCCTTGTGATTTCCCTTTTCTACTTTAACCGCCCTCCCCTATCTAAATTATCATCTACCCCTTTTTTTTCCCAGCGAACTATTCGACCACAGTGTCGAGTACATGCTAATGGAGGATGCGCAGCGATTAGAAGGCTCTGATGTTGGTTCCCAGGTTGAGGAAGGAAGTAATGTGAGCCTAGAGAGAGAGGGTGCCCAAGAAGGACAAGAAACTGGCAGTCATGTTCCCCCAGCCGCAGCATACTGTCAAGATTGCTCCAGTGACGAGGAGGGAGGGGATGATGAAGTCACTGACTCTACTTGGGTGCCTGATAGAAGAGAGGAGGAGGAGGAGGAGGCACAACTCCAACGAAGCAGGATGTCCTCTAGGGGGCAGCTTAAGGGCAGCCACCCTACTGCATCACACCACAGGGCTCTGCAGGTGCAGGGGGCTGCTGACTCCCCGCTGATTTTGAAAAGCTCCTTAGTGTGGGCCTTTTTTGACATGTGTGCAGCAGATCGCACCGTTGCTGTTTGCAACCTATGTCTGAAGTGGATCAAGCATGGCCCAAACAGCAGCCGCTTGGGCACCACATGCTTGACCAGACATATGACGACCTCCCATGAAGTCCGTTGGCAACAGCACTTGAAAGACCCACATCAAAGAAAAAGGCTGACTTCTCCTTGCTCCTCATCTGGGATCTCCAACCCCACTATACCTCCAGTCCTCTCAAAAACCTGCACTGAGAGGAATAAAGGTATAGAAGGTGTCCCAAGTACTTACAGCCAATCTGCTATCAGTACACCTCCATCTGTTTTTAGCAGGCAAAATTTCCCTACACCAGTTGCTAAACCATAAAAAGAAATTTGGTCCCAGCCATCCACATGCTCAGCGTCTGAATGCTAGCTTGGCCAAATTGCACTGCAACTGCCGCCTTTTTAGCTGGTAGACTCTGCCCCCTTTCGTGAATTTGTGGAATGTGCTGTACCTCAGCAGCAGGTTCCAAAACGCCATTTCTTTTCATGGAAGGCCATTCCAGTTCTCTACAGGCATGTGGAAGGCAATGTTTTGGCCTCTTTGGACAGGGCAGTCAGCAGTAAGGTGCATATTACCGCTGACTCATGGTCTTGCAGGCATGGGCAGGGATGTTACCTTTCCTTCACGGCGCACTGGGTAACTTTGCTGGCAGCTGGGAAGGATGCAGGACAGGGTTCAGTATTGTTGGAGCTTGTTCTGCCACCATGCCTCCAAAATGCTAGTGGTCCTTCTGCCACAGCTCTCTCCTCCACCCCTCCTCTTCTTCTTCCTCTATGGCCTCTTCTTCAGATTTGACCAGCGAAGCTCCGTAAGTGGTCAAGGGCCTACGCAAGTACTCAGGCAAAAAGATGTCATGCACTGCTTGAGTTGGTCTGCTTAGGGGACAGGGGCCACACTGGGGCAGAGATTCTGTCAGCTCTGCAGGGGCAGACTCAGAGTTGGTTGATGCCATGCCAGTTTCAGCCAGGAATGGTTGTATGTGACAATGGCACCAACCTTCTCTCCGCCTTCCGACAGGGACACTTGATCCATGCCCCATGTTTGGCACACATCCTGAATTTGGTGGTGCAGCAGTTCTTGAGCAGGTACCCAGGCTTACAGGATCTCCTGAGGCAGGCCAGAAAAGTCTGTGGTCATTTCCGCAGGTCATACAATGCCAGTGCTCGGCTGGCTGACATTCAAAGGGAATGCAACCTGCCCACCAACTGCCTCATTTGTGAAATGCCCACCAGGTGGAACTCAATGTTGCCAATGCTGCAGCGGCTGCACTCGCAGCAGAGGGCCATCAATGAGTACCTGTGTGAGTATGGCACCAGGACAGGGTCAGGGGAGCTTAGCTTTTTTTTGCCACGCCATTGGCTACTGATCAAGGATGCATGCACTGCCCTGTCACCATTTGAGGAGGCCACGAGGATGGTGAGCAGCGGCAATGCATGCATCAGTGATACTGTCCATCTTGTCTTCCTGTTGGTGCACATGCTTCATGGAATAATGGACAGGGCACTTGAGGCAGTATAGCTGGAGGAAGAGGAGGACTTCCTTACCTGTCAAGGCCCCCTTTATCCAGACAGTATTCCTGTTGGCCCGCCAAACACACAGGAAGAAGAGGAGGAGGAAGATTGTGTCAGCATAGATGTAGAGGATAACACTCAGCAGCAGTCTTCAAGGGATGGTTTTCAGTCCCCAGAAACCCAAGGAGTTGTACGTGGTTGGGAGGAGGTAGTTCCTGACAATTTCATCCTCAGTGACCAAGAGGACTCACAATCAAATGCGTCCTGATTCTGCAAACCCTGCGAAAGGACCCTAGGATTTGTTGGTATCAAGGAGAGGGATCATTACTGGCTGGCAACCCTTCTTGATCCACGTTACAAGGGTAAGGTTGCAGAACTCATCCTGCCTTCGCAGAGGGAGCAGAGGATGAAACATCTTCAGAAGGCCATGAAGAAAGGTTTGTGCGAAGCGTTTCCAGACCCTGGGAGGTTACATTTTCCTGGTGCTGGACAACGTGTTTCTGAGGCTTCGTTCAGAGGAAGAGCGGCAGAGAAGTTGGCCAGCTGACCGATGCCTTTAGACAATTCTTTAGTCCTCAGCGCCAAGGTCTGATTGGTTCAAGCAACCATCGCCAACATCTGCATTACATGGTGCAAGAATATCTTGGGGCAAGAGCAGACTTGGAGACCTTTCCAACAGACCATCCACTGGGTTACTGGGTCTTAAAGATGGACCACTGGCCAGAACTTGCTCAATATGCAACTGAGCTACTGGCCTGTCCTGCATCCAGGGTTCTTTCTGAATGCACATTCAGTGCTGCTGGAGGTTTTGGATTATAGAGTGCGGCTGTCCACAGACTCAGTTGATAGGCTCACATTCATAAAAATGAATCAGTCTTGGATCAGCAGCAGCTATCAAGCACCTGATGCTGATGTAATTGATTGTTTTTTTCTATTTATGTGGGATCCCTTGAAGACTGCCTATGCTGAGTGCCTATCCTATTCCTCCTCAATCTTGATGGTGCTAGCTTCCAACAATATTTTTGGTTTAGGGCACCACCACCACTGCCTAAGGGCCAATTTGTCTGCCCCTGTTTAACAGGGGCATGTAATTACAAATTTTTGATGAAATATTTCAGAGCAGGGTCCATTCCTGCACCCAACAAGAGTGTCTGTGAGGGGTTACAGTGTTGTGGCACTGTCACGTCCCTGGTATGTTTTGAGCCCGAAGTGCAGAGAAGGACCTCCCCTACAGCTCCCACTCCTGTTCCTCTGGAATGGAGACAGAAGGCCAGGAGTGAGGAGTGGTATGGGTGCCTGGCAGGATCGACAGTCACCGGAAAGTTCAGGAGTGGTGATACCCTCTGGATCCAGAAGCTGAAGAGGAAGCTGGAATGCAGAGAGGACCCGGAGCCACAGCAGGTAATGAAGCAGGTAAGTAAGCAGGTAAGTAGGCAGGACTGGAACCAGGAACAAAGCAGCAGGTAGTAGCCTGGAACGCTGGTCTGGAACCTGGAACAAGCAGCAGGTAGTAGCCTGGAATGCTGGTCTGGAACCTGGAACAAGCAGCAGGTAGTAGCCTGGTACACAAGGACTGGAACCCGGAACAAGGCAGCAGGTAGTAGACTGGAACGCTGGACTGGAACCAGGAACAAGGCAGCAGGTAGTAGACTGGAACGCTGGACTGGAACCAGGAACAAGGCAGCAGGTAGTAGACTGGAACACTGCACTGGAACCAGGAACAAGGCAGCAGGTAGTAGACTGGAACACTGGACTGGAACCAGGAACAAGGCAGCAGGTAGTAGACTGGAACGCTGGACTGTAACCAGGAACAAGGCAGCAGGTAGTAGACTGGAACATTGGACTGGATACAGGTATCAGACTGATGGATGGTCAGACAAGCCGGAGGTCGGTATCGGTCGATCAGCAGAGGTACCAGGGACAACACAGAGGGATGGTCAGGCAAGCCAACAGGGTCTGGTGCAGGCGGATAGCAGGATGGTCTAACAGGAAGCCGGGTCAGATAGCAGAGTACACAAGCCAGATCAGGTTAAGGCACACAGAACGCTGTAGATAAATAGCCCGCCTGGCACTAGCGGGAGTGCGCGCGTGGGTGCCCGTGCGTGACAGCACCCGTGAATGCGCGCGCATGCGCAGTGGAACCCGCGGCCGTGTCCCCCTGCGTCTGGATCGCTGATTACTGGCAGGATCTTAATGACATTGCCCCCCCCCAAGGGGCAGCCTCCGGATGCCCCTTTGAAGGAATTTCTCCAGATGGGCTCTTTTAAAAGATTGCAAAAGATTTTCAGCATGAATATTATCCTCGGGTTCCCAAGAATTTTCTTCTGGGCCGAACCCCCTCCATTTTATCAGAAATTGATTTTGGTTGCCTCTTCTCCTATGGTCCATGATAGCCTCCACCTCGAATTCTTCTTCCCCATCTACCAAAATTGGATCAGGAGGATCCGTACTTCGGCCTGGAAATGGGTTAGAAACAGAGGGTCTGAGTAGAGACACATGAAATACTGGGTGCACTTTTAATGAATCCGGAAGTTCAAGTTCGTATGCCACCTCATTAATTCTTCGCTTAACAGGAAAAGGTCCATGAAACTTGGGACCCAATTTCTTTGATGGGCAAGCCATCCTGAGATTTACTGTAGACAACCATACCAGGTGCTGGTGAGGTATGATGAGGAACTTTGGGGGTAACCCAAGTTGGGCGAGAAGTTCCCATAGCTCTCTCAGTCCTCCGTTCTCTTAAACGTCGATCGATCTGGATGGTTAGATCGATCAATGCATTCAAAGTCTGTGGGGTACCCACCCTGGCCAATTCATCCTTCAGAGAGTCAGAGAGTCCCATTCAAAACTGATAGCGGAGAGCCGCATCATTCCAATTGGTGTCCGCACTCCACTTTCTGAATTCCGCCACATAGTCCTCTGCAGCCCTGCGACCCTGCTGAAGGGTGTGCAAAGCCGCTTCTGCAGTCACGGACAGCTGGGGGTCATCATACAGCTGACCTAGTGCATCAAAGAAGGTGGAGAGATTAGTCAGGGATACGTCCTTTTGCTCCAAGAGGCGGTGGGCCCAGGTTTGGGGGTCACCAGACAGCAGAGAGATTACGTAGCCCACTTTAGTAGCCTCTAGGGAAAAGGTACGTGGCTGAAGAGCAAAGAACAATTCACAGGAGTTGCGGAAAGCCCTGAATTTGAGGCGATTTCCGAAGAAACGTTCAGGCGTCGGGACCTTGCGTTCTGGAGGGAGCATCACCACAGTTGAGGAAGGCCTGACTGAAGGAGCAGGAGCAGAAGGAACTCCCTGAGCCCCAATGGGATTAGACAAGGTTAACACTCGTTCCTCCAGCCTGGTGTATCCTTGCTGTAGATTCTTGACTGCTTCAGTCAATCCTGCCAGGTGTGCACAAAGTTCCTCCATGGGAGACGTTCCCTGCTCAGGCTCAGACAGGGCTGTCTGCTACTGTCACATACCTGGTAGGTTTTGAGCCCGAAGTGCAGAGAAGGACCTCCCCTACAGCTCCCACTCCTGTTCCTCTGGAATGGAGACAGAAGGCCAGGAGTGAGGAGTGGTATGGGTGCCTGGCAGGATCGACAGTCACCGGAAAGTTCAGGAGTGGTGATACCCTCTGGATCCAGAAGCTGAAGAGGAAGCTGGAATGCAGAGAGGACCCGGAGCCACAGCAGGTAATGAAGCAGGTAAGTAAGCAGGTAAGTAGGCAGGACTGGAACCAGGAACAAAGCAGCAGGTAGTAGCCTGGAACGCTGGTCTGGAACCTGGAACAAGCAGCAGGTAGTAGCCTGGAACGCTGGTCTGGAACCTGGAACAAGCAGCAGGTAGTAGCCTAGAACACAGGACTGGAACCCGGAACAAGGCAGCAGGTAGTAGACTGGAACGCTGGACTGGAACCAGGAACAAAGCAGCAGGTAGTAGACTGGAACGCTGGACTGGAACCAGGAACAAGGCAGCAGGTAGTAGACTGGAACGCTGCACTGGAACCAGGAACAAGGCAGCAGGTAGTAGACTGGAACGTTGGACTGGATACAGGTATCAGACTGATGGATGGTCAGACAAGCCGGAGGTCGGTATCGGTCGATCAGCAGAGGTACCAGGGACAACACAGAGGGATGGTCAGGCAAGCCAAGAGGGTCTGGTGCAGGCGGATAGCAGGATGGTCTAACAGGAAGCCGGGTCAGATAGCAGAGTACACAGGTCAGATCAGGTTAAGGCACACAGAACGCTGTAGAGCAGACAGCGGGGATGGAGTGTGACAGGCCGGGTTTAAATAGCCCGCCTGGCACTAGCGGGAGTGCGTGCGCGCGTGCCCGTGCGTGACAGCACCCGTGAACGTGCGCGCATGTGCAGTGGAACCCGCGGCCGTGTCCCCCTGCGTCTGGATCGCTGATTACTGGCAGGATCTTCATGACAGGCACCACCACCACCACTGCCTAAGGCCCAATTTTCCTGCCCCCGTTTAACAGGGGCATGTAATTACAATTTTTAATCAAATACTTCACAGCAGGGTCTGTTCCTGCACCCAACAAGAGTGTCTGTGAGGGGTTACAGTGTTGTGGCACCACCACCACCACTGCCTAAGGCCCAATTTTTCTGCCCCTGTTTAACAGGGGCATGTAATTACAATTTTTGATCAAATATTTCTGAGCAGCGCTGTTCCTGCGCCCAACAAGAGTGTCTGTGAGGGGTTACATTGTTGTGGCACCACCACCACCACTGCCTAAGGCCCAATTTTTCTGCCCTTGTTTAACAGGGACATGTAATTACAATTTTTGATCAAATATTTCACAGCAGGGCCCGTTCCTGCACCCACCAAGAGTAACTGTGAGGGCTTACGGTGTTGTGACACCACCACCACCACCACCCAAGGCCAAATTTTTCTGCCCCTGTTTAACAGGGGCATGTAATTACAATTTTTTAAATAATATTTGACAGCAGGGCCTGTTCCTGCACACAACAAAAGTAACTGTAAGGGGTTACACCAACAGCTAAGGCCCAATTTTCTGCAGAGTATTTAGGGCAGGCCGTATAGTATATATACTTCTGTTCAGAGTATATAGTAGCTGAGGGCCCCCATGCCATTTTTTTTTCAATTTGGGTGTGGAGTTCCCCTTAATATCCATACCAGACCCAAAGAGCCTGGTAATGGTCTGGGGGGGGGACCCATGCCATTTTTCTCAATGATTTTCCTGTATATTACCGACAATACATTACAGCCGCAAGCAGTGTTAAATTACTTTTTTTCCTTTAGAAATGTCATTTTGCTGTGGTTTTGTTCTAAACACAGGAAAACTGCGCCACTTTACAGGCATACTATAGACACCCCCCAGGCACGATATTTAAAGGAATATTTCATTTTTATTGTTTCACTTGAAGCATTCTTAAAATCACTGCTCCCGAAAAAAAGGACGTTTTTAAAACTTTTTTTTAATTGATACATGTCCCCTGGGGCAAGGACCTGGGTCCCCAAACACTTTTTAGGGCAAAAACTTGCATATAAGCCTTTAAAATTAGCACTTTTGATTTTTTACGTTCATGTCCCATAGACTTTAACAGTGTTTGCATGTTCAAACAGACTTTTTTGCATCGGGGGGTGTTTGGCTCATCCCTACTCTGCAGCAATGCTGGCAGCACTCATACATCTATTTCCCAAAGACAACCTCTGGATATGACGCTGAACACGTGCACTCAACTCCTTTGGTCGACAATGGCGAGGTCTGATCTGAGTGGAACCTGTCCTGTTAAACCGCTGTATGGTCTTGGCCACCGTGCTGCAGCTCAGTTTCAGGGTTTTGGCAATCTTCTTATAGCCTTTATGTAGAGCAATAATTCTCTTTTTTAGATCCTCAGAGAGTTCTTTGCCATGAGGTGCCACGTTGAACTTCCAGTGACCAGTATGAGAAAGTGAGAGCAATAACACCAAGTTAATCACACCTGTTCCTCATTCACACCTGAGACCTTGTAGCACTAATGAGTGACATGACACCGGGGAGGAAAATGGCTAATTGGGCCCAATGTTGGACATTTTCACTTAGGAGTGTACTCACTTTTGTTGCCAGGGATTTAGACATTAATGGCTGTGTGTTGAGTTATTTTGTGGGGACAGCAAATTTACACTGTTATACAAGCTGTACACTCACTACTTTACATTGTAGCATAGTGTAATTTCTTCAGTGTTGTCACATGAAAAGATAGAATAAAATATTTACAGAAATGTGTGGTTCAAAAGCAATCCTTGCTTGTTTGACATCTTTGCCTAAGCACTCCATTGGATCTTGGGTAACTGCAAAGGTTGTCAAGGGATAGTTCATTATCTAGTTGATTTTTTGCTGTTAGAAGACCCTGGTCATCTGCCTAGGGATCTGCAATCTCTTACAGGGCTGTTTTCTGAGTAAAACGCCCCATTGGCTGCACAAAAAGTGGAAGGTCTGGCCAACCTCATCAATTTTTTGGGTATCACTCTCGACTCTAATCTTATGATTGCAAGTCTGCCTAGGGAGAAACTGGTCAGGATACATCAGACCATTTATCTTTTTGTCCGGTCCCCAGTATGTTCCAAAAAAGACTAAAGCCGCGTACACACGGTCGGACTTTTCGACCGGACTTGTCCGACGGATGCCGACGGATCAAATCCGGCGGACAATCCGATCGTGTGTGGGCTTCACCGTACCTTCAGCTGACTTTTCCAGTCGCAAATCTGAAGGACTTTAGATATGGATTATACTTCAAATCTTTACGTCGTAACTCCGCCGGACCCAGAAATCCGCTCATCTGTATGCTAGTCCGACGGACAAAAACCCACGCTAGGGCAGCTATTGGCTACTGGCTATAAACTTCCTTATTTTAGTCCAGTGTACGTCATCACGTACGAATCAGTCGGACTTTTGTGTGATCGTGTGTAGGCAAGTCCGGTCATTAAAAAGTCTGTTGAAATTCCGTCGAAAGTCTGTCGAAAGTCTGTCGGACGGGCTGTCGGACTTTTGTAGCTGAAAAGTCTGACTATGTGTACGCAGCATTACAGTTCGTTTTAGGGATGTTGAATCATGCCATGAGAATCATCCCACAGGGTAGATCTTTTATTTCTAGGTTGCTGTCCCTCCTTCCCCTGTATCAGGACTCTGATTTGGTGTCATGGTTATGCAATAGAGTTTTCTCTGTCAGCTTACCTGTCTCCATGTGTTCATCTCTAGAGACCAGCTGCCTCTCACCTGACTGGTTTTATAACCTCTCCTCTAAGCATGGCCCCACCCCAGGCCCTATCAGGGAACCCTATATTAACCTGTGCACTGCAAGCAAGCAGCGCTGATCAACCCTTGTGTGTTAGCCTCCGTGTGAACTTGCTGTGTTTCCTACATCTGATTCCTGTTACTGACTTTGGCCTGTTCTCGACTCTCCCTGTCTGCTTGTTACCCTGACCTTTGGCGTGTTATGTTTATCCTTGTCTGCTAGTCACCCTGACCTTTGGCTTACCCCTTACTTCCCTGTTGTTCCAGCCTGCTGCCTCCTTCCTCTTCTCCTATAGTCTACGGTGAGTGTGAGCTGTGAGACCCTGGGGGCCGCGACCTGGAACCAGACTGCAGCGCAGTCCATCCTCACCACTAGAGGATCTGGTGAACACCCGCTGGCTCTTAGACTCTGCGCCCTGGGTAATCTATGCTCTAGCTCCCACTGGGATCCATGTTAGTTATTCTGTTGACCTGCTTCCTGAACCTACCAGGGTTCAATCCACAGCAGTCAGTCCTAGGGCCCACTACCTTAGTGGTGCACTTCCGACTCCTACAGAGTGCATCTGTCACCTGGTCCCAGGTGACCTGACATTTGGTCTTTAGGTTACAAGCAGATGAACGGGCCGACCTAAGCGTGTGGGAACGGTTGCTGCGTGACTGGAATAGCATTTCCATGCTCATTCCACAACTTACGAGCAGGTCTCCTGAAGTGTTTTCAGACGCCGCTGCTTCAGTCGGTTTTGCGGACATTTTTGGATGGGAATAGTTGGCCAGCCATTGGCCCCTGTAAGTATTTTGTCTGCTCAAGCTTGCTCATACTTTGGCATTGTTCGAAATGTACCCAATACTGGCAGCAGCAGTCACAAGGGGTCCAGTCTGGTCAGGGAACTCAGTGATTTTCTTCACAGAAAATTTGGCCACAGCCAAAATTATTAATAAAGGTAAATCGGGGTCCCTTCTCATCATATCCTTCATGCGCAGGTTGACATGGCTAGCCCTGTCATACAAGTTTCACTTCCTGGGAGAATTCATAAGTGGGAGTCACAATGGCACAGCTGATGCATTATCTCAACTTAATCTATCACAACTTTTCTTACAACACCCGGAAGCAGAGCTGGTGGGCAAGCCGGTTCCTCTTTACTCACTGCCGGTCATGGATTAGTCACCTTCTGGACACAGGCAATCGATCTAGCGATTATTTCATTATATAGGAACAAACTGAAGGCTTATACCATGGGTTGTAAAACTTTTCGCAGGTTCATGACACTATAACCTTGCAGTTGCCCTGAAGACATCAATTATGTGATGGCTTTCGCTAAATACTGGCACAGCGAATTGGCCTTGTCCAGCAACACCATCAAGTTATAACTGGTGTCCAGCACTTCAGGTCCCTGCAGAATCCTGACAGTCCTTCCAGTTTTGCGGCTCACCCTCTCAAAGCCATGCTGACGGGTATTCAGAGAACTCAGGGACGGTCACATATGTCACTTCTACTAGTCACTGGACAGATTTTCTGTGGTATTTCAGACCTATTGTCTCCTTCCCCTTTTGGGGCAGGTCCCAGTCTAGTGCTCAAGGCAGCCATCTACTTGAGTTTTTTTGGCTTCCTCAGACCCAAGGAAGTGTTCCAGGCCAGCCGTCATATTTTTCTCAAAGGCAGTCTTACCAGGTTCCCTGACCACTACACTTTGCAACCTCCTAACAACAAGAATAGACAGACAGGTCAGGGGTTTGTGGTAAAATATTACAGAACCAACAGTAGCCAGTGTCCGATTGAAGTGTTAGACCTTCTCTGCAATCAATTCACAGCGGCTCCTCTGGACAGCACTTTGCTCCCCTTTCGCATGCATCCTCTTACTTCTAAGCAGTTTGTTTCTCACGTCAGGATTTCACTTGCCAAATTAGGCTTACATTTTCTGGACACTCCTTTAGGATCGGGGCAGCGTCCGCAGCTTCCAAACAGGGGGTCCCTTCTTATATTATTAAGTATGTAGGGCACTGGAGTTCCTCCTGTTATAGCAGATATATACCGGAACCCCATACTGAAGTCATCCAGGCATTCACTACGTTACTGGACTGATTTTTGTTACCTGCCCTTCATTAAAGCATTTCATATCACACCTACTTCCATGTCTTTTGCCCTCTTTTAGGCATACTGACCAGCTAGACCAGGGGTCGGGAACCTTTTTGGCTGAGAGAGCCATGAACACCACATATTTTAAAATGTAATTCCGTGAGAGCCATACAATATGTTAAAAACTATATACAAGTAAATGTGTGCATTTTATGTAAGACCAACACTTTTAAAGTACAATAAGTCTCTGAATTCTTTTCTTTTAACAATCAGGTGTTCTTTATTAAGGGATAAATCACAGAACAAAGAAATACGGCAAAGTTGCCGAACATGGCATGACCTCTGAATTCTTTTTAATAAAGTTGTTATGCTGTTGCTAACGGTAGTATGCCTGTAAAGGGGCGCATGTTTCCCGTGTTTAGAACAGTCTGACAGCAAAATGACATTTCTAAAGGAAAAAAAGTCATGTAAAACTACTATCGCTAGCGCTGGCTATAATGAATTGTTGGTCCGGCAATACACATAAAAGTTCATTGATAAAACGGCATGGAATTTCCCCACAGGGGAACCCTGAACCAAAATGTAAAAAAAAAATGCATGGGGGTCTCCTTAAATTCTATACCAGGCCCTTCAGGTCTGGTATGGATATTAAGGGGAACTCCGAACCAAAATTTAAAAAGAAATGGCGTGGTCGTCCCCCTCAAAATCCATACCAGACCCTTCAGGTCTGGTATGGATTTTAAGGGGACCCCGTGCCAAATTTTATTTTTAAAATGGCGTGGTGTCCCCCAAAAATCCATACCAGACCCTTATCCGAGCATGCAACCTGGCAGGCAGCAGGAAAAGAGGGGGAGACGAGAGTGCACCCCCCCCTCCTGAACCGTACCAGGTCACATGCCCTCACATTGGGAGGGTGCTTTGGGGTAGCCCCCCAAATCACCTTGTCCCCATGTTTATGGGGAGAAGGGTCGCATCTCCACAACCCTTGCCCGGTGGTTGTGGTGTCTGCGGGCAGGGAGCTTATCGGAATCTGGAAGCCCCCTTTAACAAGGGGAGGCCCAGATCCCGGCCCCCTGTGTGAACTGGTAATGGGGTACAAATGTACCCCTACCATTTGTCAAAAAAGTGTCAAAAAGGTTAAAAAAACACAAGAGACGGTTTTTGACAAGTCCTTTATTAATTTCTTCTTCTTCCATCTTCTTTCTTCTGGTCTTTCTTCAGTGTTCTTCTTCTTCCTTAATTTTCTTCTTCTCCATCTTCTTCTTCTCCATCTTCTTCTTCCTCTGCTCTTCTTGTCCCGCATCTTCCTCCGGCTTCTTCTCTGCTCCGTCCGCACGATCCGCCTCAGTGGGAGTCTTCCACTGTGTGACACTTCGGTTCTTCTGACACATCTTATATAATGGAGGATGGGGCCACCGGGTGACCCCGCCCTCCTCTGACGCACGGGGACTTCACGGGGACTTCACGGGGACTTCCCTGTGGCTTTCCCTGTGTTGTCATTTGTACCCCATTACCAATTCACACAGGGGGGTGGGATCTGGGGGTTCCCTTGTTAAAAGGGGCTTCCAGATTCCGATAAGCCCCCGTCCGCAGACCCCCACAACCACCGGGCAAGGGTTGTGGGTATGAGGCCCCTCTCCCCATCAACATGGGGACAAGGTGCTTTGGGGGGCTACCCCAAAGCACCCTCCCAATGTTGAATCATGTGGCCTGGTATGGTTCAGGAGGGGGGGGCTGCTCTCTCGTCCCCCCTCTTTTCCTGCGGCCTGCCAGGTTGCGTGCTCGGATAAGGGTCTGGTATGGATTTTTGGGGGCACCCCATGCCATTTTTTTTTTAATTTTGGCACGGGGTTCCCCTTAAAATCCATACCAGACCTGAAGGATCTGGTATGGGTTTTAAGGGGGACCCCCATGCCATTTTTTTAAATAGTAGGACGCACTGACGTATCGCGTGCTGTTCCCGGAGAGTCACGGGCACTCGCAGGCCGGCCGGCTACTCGTTGCTTGATTTTATATTCCATTCTGTAAGTGTTACTCTTTTTTACTAATAAATCCTATTTACGGTATTACACTATGGGAAGTCCTTTTTCTTTCATGACCTGATGTCACGGCACCGGAGGGCCCTTTCCACCCATTGAATGTATACCGATCCTGGATCAGTGTTCCCTGGGAGCTTGTTTCCTGACATTTCCTAGAAAGGCCCTGGCTGGGTTTTAAGCCGCAAGCTCTTTCTTGCTTGCCTCTGGTAAGCGTGCATTTCGTTTGGTGTTCAATATCACTGGTGATGGAAGATTGCACTTTTTTACTCTGAACCCAGCTCATGGCATAGTGTTTGGACTTTTATGCATTTTTTTTTTCCTTTTGTTATCACTTAATTTTTGTGCACGTATTATTATTTTTATCATTATCAATGTGACAATCACACTTTAGATCATCTTTTAGCACAGCTATTATTTACCTAGCTACTGTGCATATGTTTGTATTCCATATGTTAGCTGCTGCTCCACACATTTTTTGTATACATCTTTTTTTATTTTTGTTCATTTTGAGCGCGGTATTTAATCCTTTTTTTCCCCTTAATATCGATACCAGATCTGAAGGGCCTGGTATGGAATTTAGGGGGACCCCCACGCATTTTTTTAAACATTTTGGTTCGGGGTTCCCCTGTGGGGAAATTCCATGCCGTTCTTATCAATGAACTGTTATGTGCATTGCCGGACCGACAATTCATTATAGCCGACGCTAGCGATAGTAGTTTTACATGACTTTTTTTCCTTTAGAAATGTAATTTTGCTGTCAGACTGTTCTAAACACAGGAAACATGCGCCCCTTTACAGACGTACTATAGACACCCCCCAGGTACGAAATTTAAAGGAATGGAGAAAAACCAGAGGTGGTAGTAGGCTAGCTACTCCACCTATAGAGGGAGATGCTGGGGGTGTCAGCAAGAGTCCAGGAGAACCGCTGTGTGGGGACGAAAAAAGGAACGAAGACCACGGGGTATCCACAAACCAGGGAGCGAGAATAAGAGAGTTTTTGGAATTGTGTAAAGGGATGTAGTGGAGAACCATCCGAACAGAGGAGCATTTAATAACTTATAAACCACAGTTTAGAAATCATCAACATTAACAATATTTCAGCCATAAGATAGTTTTGTCTTATCTGGATGTTTCGACATATTGCAAGTGTCCTGATAAGGCAAGAAGTTCAGCACCAATTAACCCAATGAGGATGTAAAATATGACTTCATAAATGAGAAAAAAAAAGAAAAAAGAAAAAAAGGGGGGGAGGGGGAGAGGGCGTAGAAAGGGAGGGGGAAATTGGGGGAGGGGAGGGGAGGGGAGGGAGGGGATTAGGTGGGGGGTAGGGGAGGAGCGTGAGGATGGGGAGGAGGCATGAGAATACTTTAGTTGATGTTTCCCGGAAACTTGGTTATGCTATGGTTGTTATTGGTATTTAGAGGCATTCTAGATAATATCTCCGAAGGCAGGGGTGTCATAATTGTATCGGCGTTACCGATTAGAAGTGTATGGGGATTAAGAGTGCGAAAAGTTACAGAGATCACCAAATATTCGGGTGGTCAAGCTTGCGATATGCATGGGTTAGTAAATGCTTGGGGTATCTAATGTAATAGTGAGAGCTTGGTGTTTGGTCAGGATCCATCTAAGGTTCCCCCTGGGCTCACAAGTAGGGATGAGCTTCGTGTTCGAGTCGAACCCATGTTCGACTCGAACATCGGCTGTTCGGTCGTTCGCCGAATTGCGAACGATATGGGCCGTTCGCGCCAAATTCGCGTGGCGCGTCGCGGCCCATAATTCACTGCGGCATCGCAGTGCATTGCTGGCTGATGATTGGCCAAGCATGCACTATGACCCGCATGCTTGGCCAATCACAGCGCCGCCTGAACAGAGAGCCGTAATTGGCCAAAGCCAAGGAGGCTTTGGCCAATTATGGCTCAGGGGATTTAGTACACGCCCCACACTATATAAGGCCGCCTGCACGGCGGCCCTGTGTAGTGTGTGTTCCGGTGTGCTGAGAGATAGAGAGAGAGACAGTGTCATTTGATTTGAGTTAGATAGATTAGGCAGAACAGTCAGTCAGTTAGCTGCACTTACAGTGTATTGTGTATATATATGCATCCCAGGTGTTGCATATATATATATATACACTGTATTCAGTTTAGCTAGATCCGTTCCTGTTATCTTCTAGACTATTTACATTTAGTGCAGTGCGTCCTGCTCACAGTGTTCAGCTAGATCCGTTCCTGTTATCTTCTAGACTATTTACATTTAGTGCAGTGCGTCCTGCTCACAGTGTTCAGCTAGATCCGTTCCTGTTATCTTCTAGACTATTTACATTTAGTGCAGTGCGTCCTGCTCACAGTGTTCAGCTAGATCCGTTCCTGTTATCTTCTAGACTATTTACATTTAGTGCAGTGCGTCCTGCTCACAGTGTTCAGCTAGATCCGTTCCTGTTATCTTCCTACTGACAGGCAGGCTTGTCTGGTTACAGTATATAAAGCTACCTGAAGAAAATTACAGGTGTTCTATTTGATCCTATTAGTACCACGGTCAGGCAGCTAGACTATTTACATTTAGTACAGTGCGTCCTGCTCACAGTGTTCAGCTAGATCCGTTCCTGTTATCTTCCTACTGACAGGCAGGCTTTTCTGGTTACAGTATATAAAGCTACCTGAAGAAAATTACAGGTGTTCTATTTGATCCTATTAGTACCACGGTCAGGCAGCTAGACTATTTACATTTAGTACAGTGCGTCCTGCTCACAGTGTTCAGCTAGATCCGTTCCTGTTATCTTCCTACTGACAGGCAGGCTTGTCTGGTTACAGTATATAAAGCTACCTGAAGAAAATTACTGGTGTTCTATCCCAGCTTAGTGCAGCTACAGGCAATTAGTATGTCTGGAAGGCCAAGAAGGAGAGGCAGACAGTCACAAGCCAATAAGAGAGGGCAAGCAGGCTCTGTGTCTAGTGCTGGTCGTGGAGACGGTGCATCCTCATCAGCACGTGGCCATGGGACACGCTTGGCCTTTTTTTCGGCAGCTGGCCGTGTTGAGCCGCAACATGCAGAAGACTTGGTCGAGTGGATGACCAAGCCGTCCTCATCCTCCTCATCCTCTCTCACCCAGGGTGCTTTGTCTGGCAAAGCAGCGGCCTCTTCCCTCAGCTCAATGTCATCAGTGACTCCTTCCCTAGCTCCACCATGTCCTCCTGAGGATTCCCTCGAACTGTTTGACCACAGTGTTGGGTACATGCTCCAGGAGGATGCCCAGCGTTTGGAAGGCTCTGATGATGATACTGAGCTCGATGAAGGCAGTAACATGAGCACGGACAGAGGGGGTGCCCAAGAAGGACAGCAATCTGGCAGTCATGCTCCCCCTGCTGCAGCATACTGCCAGGTTTGCTCCAGTGATGAGGAGGGAGGGGATGATGAGGTCACTGACTCAACGTGGGTGCCTGATAGGAGAGAGGAGGAGGAGGAGGAGGAGGCGGCACATCACCAACGAGGCAGGATGCCCTCCAGGGGCCAGCCTAAGGGCAGCACATTGACTGCATCACACCCCAAAGCTCCACATGTGCAGGGCGCTGCAGTCTCTGCGCGTTATTCAAAAAGTTCTTTGGTGTGGGCCTTTTTTGAGACCAGTGCATCAGATCGCACCGCTGCTATTTGCAACATATGTCTCAAGCGTATCTCGCGTGGCCAAAACATCTCCCGCTTGGGTACCAGATGCTTGACCAGACATATGTTGACCTGCCATGCAGTTCGTTGGCAAGCGTATCTAAAAGACCCACACCAAAGAACAAAGAGGATCTCTCCTTGCTCCTCATCAGCTGAGATTTCCAACCCCACTAGACCTCCAGTCCTCTCTGAGACCTGCAGTGAGAGGAATGAAGGTGTAGAATTAGGTGTGTCACAGCCAAGTACTTGTGGGCAATCTGCTTTTGGTACACCGACGTCAGATTGTACCAGGCAAATTTCCCTGCCCCAGCTGCTGCACCGCCGAAAGAAGTTTGCTCCCAGCCATCCACATGCCCAGCGGTTGAATGCTAGCTTGGCAAAATTGCTAGCACTTCAACTGCTACCTTTTCAGTTGGTAGATTCTGCCCCCTTCCGTGAGTTTGTGGAATGTGCGGTTCCTCAGTGGCAGGTACCCAAACACCACTTTTTCTCACGGAAGGCGATTCCGGCTCTCTACCGGCATGTGGAAGGCAATGTCCATGCCTCGCTGGACAGGGCGGTCAGCGGTAAGGTGCATATTACCGCTGACTCATGGTCCAGCAGGCATGGACAGGGACGTTACCTAAGTTTCACGGCGCATTGGGTGACTCTGCTGGCAGCTGGGAAGGATGCAGGACAAGGTGCAGTAGTGTTGGAGGTTGTTCCGCCACCACGCCTCCAAAATGCTGATTGTGACACACCTCTCTCCTCCACCCCCTCCTCTTCTTCTTCCTCCATGGCCTCTTCCTCGGAACCAGCGGTGCTCCGTAGTCGTTCAAGGGGCTACGCAAGTACGCAGGCCAAAAGATGCCATGCGGTGCTTGAGCTGGTGTGCTTGGGGGACAGGAGCCACACTGGGGCAGAGGTTCTGTCAGCTCTGCAGGGGCAGGTTCAGAGGTGGTTGACACCACGCCAACTTAAGGCAGGAATGGTGGTTTGCGACAATGGCACCAACCTCCTCTCTGCCCTCCGACAGGGACAAATGACCCATGTGCCCTGTTTGGCTCACGTCCTTAACTTGGTGGTGCAGCGGTTCTTGGGCAGGTACCCGGGCTTACAGGATGTCCTGAGGCAGGCCAGGAAAGTCTGTGTGCATTTCCGCCGGTCATATAATGCCAGTGCTCGGCTGACGGACCTCCAAAAGGAGTTTAACCTGCCCAAGAACCGCCTAATCTGTGACATGCCCACCAGGTGGAACTCAACGTTGGCCATGCTGCAGCGGCTGCACACGCAGCAGAGGGCCATCAATGAGTACCTGTGCGACTATGGCACCAGGACAGGGTCAGGGGAGCTTGGTTTTTTTTTCCCGATGCCAGTGGGCCATGATCAGGGATGCATGCACTGTCCTGTCACCATTCGAGGAGGCCACGAGGATGGTGAGCAGTGACAGTGCATGCATCAGTGACACTGTCCCCCTTGTCCACCTGTTGGAGCACACGCTGCGTGGAATAATGGACAGGGCACTTGAGGCAGAACAGAGGCAGGAAGAGGAGGACTTCCTTAGCTCTCAAGGCCCCCTTTATCCAGACAGTGTTCCTGCGTGCCCGCCGATCACACAGGAAGAGGACGAGGAGGAGGAGGAGGAGGAGGAAGATTGTGTCAGTATGGAGGTGGAGCCTGGCACTCAGCATCAGCAGCAGTCTTTAAGGGATCAGTCCCAAGAAACACATGGACTTGTACGTGGCTGGGAGGAGGTGGCTGCGGACGTTGTCGTCCTTAGTGACCCAGAGGACTCCGGACCGAATGCCTCAGCAAACCTACGCTGCATGGCCTCCCTGATCCTGCAAAGCCTGCGTAAGGATCCTCGTATTCGTGGTATCAAGGAGAAGGACCAATACTGGCTGGCAACCCTCCTTGATCCACGTTACAAGGGTAAGGTTGCGGACCTTATCTTGCCATCGCAGAGGGAGCAGAGGATGAAACATCTTCGGGAGGCCTTGCAGAAAGGTCTGTGCAATGCGTTCCCAGAGACTGGGAGGTTACAAACTCCTGTTTCTGGACAACGTGTTGCTGAGGCTTCGGTCAGTCAAAGAAGGAGCGGTGGAGAAGGTGGCCGTCTGACCGATGCGTTCAGACAATTTTTTGGTCCGCAGCCCCAAGGTATGATCGGTTCCAGCAACCATCGCCAGCGTCTGTTTTACATGGTGCAGGAATACCTAGGGGCAAGATCAGACTTGGACACCTTTCCCACCGAAAATCCTCTGGGTTACTGGGTCTTGAGGATGGATCACTGGCCAGAGCTTGCACAGTATGCAATTGAGCTACTGGCCTGTCCTGCATCCAGCGTTCTTTCGGAACGCACATTCAGTGCTGCTGGAGGCGTGGTAACCGATCACAGGGTGCGTCTGTCCACCGACTCGGTCGATCGGCTGACCTTCATAAAAATGAATCAGTCTTGGATCACCACCAGCTACCAAGCACCTGATGCTGATGTAACCGAATAATTTTTTTTGAAATCTCAGATCCCTTCAAAGACTGCCTATGCTGATGCTGATAATCCCTGAGTAATTATCCTCTTCCTCCTCAATCATCACGCTGATAGCTTGTAAGAACATTTTTGGTTCTGGGCGCCACCACCAGTGCCTAATGCACAATTTTTCAGCCCCTGTTTAACAGGGGCGTGTAATTACAATTTTTGATGTAATACTTTGCAGCAGGGCTCGTTCCTGCATTCCAACTAGAGTGTCTGTGAGGGGTTGCAGTGTTGTGGCACCAGCACCAGTGCCTAAGGCCCAATTTTTCTGCCCCTGTCTAACAGGGGCGTGTAATTACAATTTTTGATGCAATACTTTGCAGCAGGGCTCGTTCCTGCGTTCCAACTAGAGTGTCTGTGAGGGGTTGCAGTGTTGTGGCACCAGCACCAGTGCCTAAGGCCCAATTTTTCTGCCCCTGTCTAACAGGGGCGTGTAATTACAATTTTTGATGCAATACTTTGCAGCAGGGCTCGTTCCTGCGTTCCAACTAGAGTGTCTGTGAGGGGTTGCAGTGTTGTGGCACCAGCACCAGTGCCTAAGGCCCAATTTTTCTGCCCCTGTCTAACAGGGGCATGTAATTACAATTCTTGATCTAATATTTCACAGCAGGGCCCTGTGAGGGCTTACAGTGTTGTGGCCACAGCAACACCTAAGGCCCAAATTTCTGCTGAGTATATAGGGCAGGACCCTACTTTCAAACATCTAACTTACAAACGACTCCTACTTGCAAACGGAAGGAGACAACAGGAAGTGAGATGAAATCTACCCCTAGGAAGGGAAATTCTCTCCTGTAAGAGTTAATATGGGAAAACAATTTCTCCTTTCCACTGATGCTTTCCAATCTTTGTTCCACAAAAAAACCCAAATTTTCAAAAAACATTTTTCATTGGGACAAAAAGTGAGGTGAAATCTTCTGAAGAGGAGGAAAGACAGCAAAACAAATGTCACAGGGGTGATAACCCTTCCCTATGTTTTCCAAAAAGCTTAAAAAAGATTTTTTGGCTGGAGCTAAACACGTTAAAAATGTACCCGTTCAAAATTACAAAGAGATTCTACTTAACAACAAACCTACAGTCCCTGTCTTGTTTGCACCGCCTGTATACTGCTGTTCAGAGTATATAGGGCCTTTCCTTATTTTAATTTGGGTGCGGGGTTCCCCTTAATATCCATACAAGACCCAAAGGGCCTGGTAATGGACTGGGGGGGTACCCATGCCGTTTGTCTCACTGATTTTCATCCATATTGCCATGACCCGACATGACATTAAACCCGCAAGCAGTTTTAAATGAGATTTTTTCCTTTAAAAATGACATTTGGTGCAGGGACTGTTCTAAACACGGGAAACACGCGCCACTTTACAGGCATACTATAGACACCCCCAGGTACGATATTTAAAGGAATATTTCACTTTTTTTTTTTTTACTTTAAGCATCATTAAAATCACTGCTCCCGAAAAAACGGCCGTTTTTAAAAGTTTTTTTTGCATTGATACATGTCCCCTGGGGTAGGACCCGGGTCCCCAAACCCTTTTTAGGACAATACCATGCAAATTAGCCTTTAAAATGAGCACTTTTGATTTCGAACGTTCGAGTCCGATAGACGTCAATGGGGTTCTAACGTTCGTGCGAACTTTCGGTCCGTTCGCAGGTTCTGGTGCGAACCGAACCGGGGGGTGTTCGGCTCATCCCTACTCACAAGATATTCCACTTCCCTTTTGACTGTTTAAGACACATAGGTATGCGGGCAACATTATATAGGGAGTTGATATAGGTTAACTGTATAGGGAAGGGAATCGTTATAGAACTAGTAATGCAGTTTTTGAACTACTATTTGTGACATAATTGTATGAAAAAAAGTTGTATCTCCTGCATGTAGTTTGGCGTCAGTTTAACATACCAATAATGCAGGTTGGTTACGTTATGCAGAAAAGGGAGGGATAAAGGCAGTTTATTTCTGCATGTGTCTGTTGTTACCCCCATAGTAGTTCACCTGGTATGGATAAAGTACCGTATAAGATTCATTACTCATGGAGGTGCAGATTTGTCGGTGAGAGAATGACTTGGAAGCTTGTATGAAAGAAGTCAAATCAAATCATGCATTGGACAGGTATGAATACACGTAAGGTAACCTGCAGAGTATTAGAGCATTCGCAAAAAGTCTTGCTGTGTCCTGAGCATAAATCAGGGGATATGAGTGCCCTGGGTGTGTGTGGGTAGTGGCTCGATTTAACTCTCAAAGACGGAATAGGTCACAACAGGGTCATTCTCTAGTGGTGACCACAGCTTCAGGGATCGTTAGGATGATGGTTAGGAAGATGCCCGGGTTTACGGTGTAAGCACAGATAGTCCAGAAGAGGATTCCCATTACCCTAGTAACAGCCTTTGTTGGCTGTTTGCTTCCCGCTCCGTTGTAGGCAATGGGTGTAGATGGTAAGGGTATACGTTTGTGCAGAGATTCTGCGGGAGCACACAAGTCTCTGGACGACAAAAGAAAACAAAACAGAAGAAAAGAAAAAAAAAAAAGAGGGCAAAAAAAGAGAAAAATAAAAATGAAGGAGAGGCAGGAGGTTAACTGGTGAAGAAGGCACTTACATGCAAATGTTAGTTTGTGGCTGAGTGGAGGGACAGATCCTTAGGCCGCAAACTGGTCTCTCCTCATAGATGGCGATGATGGAGAGCCTGGGCTGCGCTGATAAAGGTCTCGGTGAGATGAGCAGGCGTTCGGTGAGGGCTGGTCTGCCCTATGTTTGCGGGATCTCTGGCACTGGGCTTTCGGCAATGGGTTAAGTGAAACCAGGAGCCATGGATTAGGAGGGAGATAGAAAGCGTACCACTCCAGAAGTTCGATGCGTGGGAGATCGAGTTGGTCGCAGAACATCTGCAGGTCTTCCGGTGTACAAAGCAGTGCGGAGCGCCCTCTAGCGGAAGCTGACAGGCCAAAAGGGAATTTCCAGTGATACTGTATGTTCCGAGCGCAAAGAATCTCCAGCAGGGGATACATCTCTCTCCTGTTCTGCAACGTGATCTGTGATAGGTATTGAAAGAGTTTGATTTCAGCGCCATTATGGAGGATACGTCCCCTTTCTCTTGCTTTGCAGAGAATTTCTTCCTTCAGTGGAAAATTCACAGTACAGAAGATCAAATCTCTGAGTGGTTAATTTTCCCGGCGTTGAGGGCATAAAGCACGATGAGCTCTTTCCATCTCGATAGGAGAATCTGCAGGGTGGTCAATCAAATCATTAAAGATTGTGCAGATAGTTTGTTGAAGGGTTCTCGGGTCGCCATTTTCAGGGATCCCCTGCCCCCTGTTTGTTGAAGGTGGGATAGCTGGGAGTCATAGGTGTTTTGTACCTAGCGAATGGCTGCCGTTTGGGTCTGGGTCACCTGCTTAACATCTCCGATCCAGTGTACTGCTGCTTGTATGTCGGACCTGAGGTCTGCAATGGCAGCTGTGACTGTATCTTTGATGTCAGAGGCCACCTTCTCCAGGTCAAATAGGCTGGGAGGATAAGCGCAATCAGTGCTGGGTGTAGCTTCCCATCATCAGCGCGCCAGGTTCAGAGCTAGGCGAGCTCGGTGTCTGGGCCTGTGAGGCCGCGTGTGCAGACAGGCGCTCAGCCCGGAACAGCTCCGGTATGTTTCTGCTGAGCTGCGTGCCGGAGTAAGTGGCAGCTCAGGATGTAGAGGATTGGTGTGTGAGGATAGAGAAGGAGAGATCCCTGGAAACCGGAACAATGTTTATACTTGTGACCGGCTGTGATTGGACACAGCCGATCACATGGGTAAACAGCCAATTTAATTGGCTGTTTACCTTGATCGGGGATGCGCTGTGTCTGAAGGACAAGGGACATGCGCCATCCCCGATCGCCACGGTGCACGCCCCCAGCGGTGTGCATTAGGCATGCATCCGATTTGTTTTGACATGTGACCAGGTGTGATTGGTCACAGCTGATCACGTGGTAAACAGCCAATTTCATTGGCTTTTTACCCTGATCGGGGATGCGCTGTGTCTGAAGGACAAGAGTCACCCCTGATCGCCACGGTGCACGCCCCTGGGGGCGCGCATTAGTGCCGCATCCTGGTTGACATCATATGACGTCCGGTCAGGATATTCAAACCACTTTGCCGCCGTCATTTTGTAATAGGGTGGGCGGGAAGTGGTTAATAAGGACAATGTATAAAGATAATCAATTGTGACTCATAATCACTGGACTGCATTAGCACTTTTATCATCAGACATTAATGTGAAGGAATATTTTTACTTTATTGTTTTTATTGATTGTTTATATATATATATATATATATATATTGAAGATACTGTGAATTAGACACATAACTGACACTTCACTTGTGTGCACATCAATAGGGTAAGAAGCACAACAACATATACATAAACTGATGTGCACCAGGGTGTTTATACCCCCTGCACTCTGTACAGTTTCCACTCTTGGTTCTGCACTCTGGAAATTATTTTTGTTTCTGACCATTGCACTTGGTAATTTATCCAATTCTAATCTTTGCACACTTTATGTAAGCAAAAGAAGATTGGTCATGTACAACATGGGGGGGTTGCAGCAGATGATATCTATGTCCCTAGGCTGTGGTCATACAATAGCCTGCCTCTTTTGCCAGACCAGACTGACCCCAGGCCATCACTTTTTGTCTTCCTTACACGCTTCCTTGCAGGCTGTGGCTGTGGTGTTGGAGGTGTGGCAGGAGCGGAAGGATGGTCAAACTCACACAGGTGGGTTTTGGGTGTGAGTTGGCCCCTCAACCCCTTATTTTGGGTGATGACCATAATTTCATCACACAAGAGGCACTGGCCCTCCTCCATTTGCTGCATTTTGTATGCAGTCATGCACGCAAAGGCCTCTTGGAGAGTGGGGTTGGTTCTGAGGGCCTCATTAGCATCCCTAATCAGCCCGAGTGCTGTCTCCTCCACCATACTCCCCTTCCTGGCCCTTTTGGTTTGAAGGCGGAGGGTAGGGACCTGAGATTGTGTGAGGCTCCTACTGGGCACGGGCACCTCCTGGCTGCCACTTCCCCCCACAACATCCTGGCTGCCACATTCCACAGCCACCTCCTGGCTGCCACATTCCACAGCCACCTCCTGGCTACCACATTTCACGCCCTCCTCCTGGCTGAGGCTTTCCTGTGTATGAAAAAGGGACATAGTTTTAGTTTTTGGTTCATCAATCACACACAATTTTCAGCTCATGACTGTTGCAAATTGAATGTTAATAAATAGAAAAGACTATCATTCTGACCCACTCCACTTCTCTCCACTTCATTGAGAGCTGAATGCATAAATAATGTGTGTTACTTTGGCCAGTCCCTCCTTACTTACATTATTGGCAGCCCACTGGACAGGTAAGAAGTGTCATAATCCAAAAATAGAAATACACACTGTACAAATTGAAGCACTTTTTTACATTCTGCAATTACCTATCAAGATAATAGGAGAACAAAACTTTAAACAGTACTATTTGAAAGTATTCAGGCAGGCCCTTTCACTACATGCTTTGGGGAATTCATACAGAAATCTGACCACAAAAGAGGTAGGTATAGTGTGTATGGGTTTGGCAAAGTCAGCAGATAGAGGATTGGTATCAGTTGACTTAGCGGTTGGGGGGAGGGAGAGTTCCAAATGATTTTGGGACCTCAAAAAAAGCCTCTGGAACTCTGCATGAATTTAAGCACACAAATAATATTTAAACACATTTTAGGGGATGTTTAAGGTAAAGCAGTACTATGGAGCTGACAAAATACATTGTTAAGTGACTAGGCTAGGTGTGTATGGGCCCAGGATAGCATGCTGGGGAGGTTAGTGAAGGCAAATATGCATGAAGGACAAAAAAGGAAGTTTCAAAAATTCCAGCATGCATGAGGACAAAGGGGACATTCACAGCATATTGCAATCATGGTAATTATGGAATGATGAAAGAAATACAATACATTAGCAAACATTAAATACATAGAATGTGATGTTAAAGGAGAAAACTTACCTTAATATAGTCCTTCTGTAGGACCTAAATGATGTACTGCAATGAGCCTCTGCTCGGGAGTGATGGCTTGCCGCATGCAGGTGTCCTGCTTAGTAATATAAGGGGACAGCAAAGCCATCATCCTGAGATAATTCCTGAAATCATGAGGATTATTCTCACGGATCTCCCGCAACAAAGGCATATGCGAGAATTGGTCACCCTGGAGCAACCAATTCTTTGTCCATGAACTCCTCCCCACTCTGTTAATGGACTGGGCTTGGGTCAAAGAAAGAACCCCAACACCAAGCCCCTGCATAGCACAAACTCTACGATGAGTATGTAACTGCAACGCACTGAAAAACAGAAAGGCCAGAGAAGAGCGAGCTGAAAATCAGAAACAAGCGGACAAGAACGCACTGCAAATTCAAATACGTACTATAAAATACGCACTGAAAAACAAATGCAAACTAACTACACGCACTGAAAACCAGATACGAACCCACAAGCACAAACTGAAGAGCGGTAACAATCGGAAAGTCGCGAGTCTGAAAAGTGCGAATTGTCTCTCATCAAACTTCTACTAACATGAGATTAGCAGAAGGAGCCCAAAGGGTGGCGCACTTGGTATTGAACTTCTCTTTCTAGTCCTGTCGTACGTGTTGTACGTCACCACGTTCTCGACGTTCGCAATTTCCGACCAACTTTGTGTGACCGTGTGTATGCAAGACAAGTTTGAGCCAACATCTGTCAGAAAAAAAAACATGGATTTTTGTTGTCGGAATGTGTGATCGTTAGGGATGAGCCGAACACCCTGTACATGTATTAATGCAAAAAAAACTTTTAAAAATGGCAGTTTTTTTGGGAGCAGTGATTTTAATGATGCTTAACCACTTGACGACCGCCTCACACCGATGTACGTCGGCAAGGTGGCACGGACAGGCAAAATCACGTACATCTACGTGATTTGCCTTCCGCGGGTGGGGGGTCCGATCGACCTCCCCCGGTGCCCGAGGCGGTCGCCATGTCTTCCCGGGCGATGAGAGCTCAGGGGGAGGCCATCCATTGTTGGCCACCCCCTCCCGATCGCTCCCGGTGAATGAAAACGCTTCCTTTCCCTCTGTAATGTAAACAGAGGGAAAGGAAGTGGGATCGATATCTGATCCGATCAGATCTATACTCCCCAGCAGTTTAGGGTTCCCATAAACACAGTGTTAGCGGGATCAGCCCAGATACCTGCTAGCACCTGCGTTTTGCCCCTCGGCCCAGCCCTGCCCAGCCCACCCAAGTGCAGTATCGATCAATAACTGACACTTACAAAACACTAAGCACACATAACTGCAGCGTTCGCAGAGTCAGGCCTGATCCCTGCGATCGCTAACAGTTTTTTGGTAGCATTTTGATACAGTCGCTGACAGTCAGGAGCTTTTTTGCCTGTGAGTCTCACTAGTGTACCCCTAAATTTAGAGCCCAAGATGGCAAATCGAAGGTACACTAGTGAAGAGGCCTACACGTTTCTGAGCATGACAGATAGTGAAGAGGAAGTCACTCATCTGTCAAGTTCAGGCTCAGAATACGATCCTGTAGAGAACAGCGGCTCCATGACAGATAGCTCTGACGACAGAGTTGTTGTCCCTGCTAGGGTCAGGCGTACCAGACCCCGAACTTCTTCTGTCCTTGAAGTGCAAGAACCGCAGGTCCCTCGTATGGAGCAGAGCAGTACTAGCGCCGCTATTCCTTCTGGTGAACTGGCAAGCACCAGCGGCCTAGTACACCCTGGTTGTACATTCAGCACTGCAGTATCACGTGGTGACGTGGCGAGTCCCATAAGTGCAGTTCAAGCTGGTGAGGTGGCAAGCACTAGTAGTGTCCTGCTGCCACCAAGAAGACAAAGACAGGCCCGTCGTGCCCATAGTGCCCTTCCTGCTGCATTCGCCAATCCGAATTGGGAACCCACCACTTCTGCAGCACCCGTACTTCCCCCTTTCACTGGCCAACCCGTAATTCAGGTGGAAACAGTTGACTTTACGCCACTGGATTTTTATTCACTGTTTTTCACCGAAGATCTCTTTAGATCTATTGTGGACCAAAGCAATTTGTACGCTGGTCAACACATCGTCACTATTCCCCGGTCCTCCCTTGCCAGAGATTGGAGACCAATTACGGTCTCCGAATTTAAGATCTTTCTGGGCCTTTCCCTCCTCATGGGCTTGAATAAAAAGAGTAAGTTACGGTCATATTGGTCCACTGACCCAATTTACCATTCGCCCTTGTTCTCTGCTTCCATGGCCAGGGCACGATATGAGCAGATTTTGCGGTTCATGCACTTCAACGACAATGAACTCTGTCGTCCTCGTGGAGACCCTGCATACGATCGGCTCTACAAAATTCGGCCCCTCGTAAACCACTTCAACCAACGTTTTGCAGACTTGTTTACCCCCCATCAAGTTGTCTGCGTTGATGAGTCCCTGATTAAATTTTCTGGCCGCTTGTCATTCAAACAGTACCTTCCCAGCAAGCGTGCCAGATACGGGGTCAAGATGTATAAGCTCTGTGACAGGCCCACAGGCTATACATGTAGTTTTATGGTTTACGAGGGCAAAGATAGTCACGTAGAGCCGACAAACTGCCCTGACTACATAGGAAGCGCTGGCAAGATAGTGTGGCACTTGGTGTCACCCTTATTCGGAAAGGGGTACCACTTGTACGTGGACAATTATTATATGAGCGTGCCACTTTTTAGTCACTTGTTTGATCATCAGATTGGAGCATGTGGCACCGTGCGACCTAATCGCCGGGGCTTTCCCCAGCGGCTTGTAGATTCCCGTCTTAGCCTGGGGAGAGAGCCTGCTTGAAGTATAATAATTTGCTCGCTATGAAGTGGAGGGATAAGAAAAATGTTTTCGTTCTCACCTCCCTTCATGCAGACACGACGACCCAAATTACTACGGCGACTGGTGTTGTGGAGAAACCCCTCTGTGTCCACGAATATAACCTTAATATGGGAGGGGTGGACCTCAACGAGCAGTTGTTGGCACCGTACCTAGTTGCCCGTAAGGCCAGACGCTGGTACAAAAAAGTGTCTGTTTATTTATTTAGGCGTGACACCCGGTGTTATTGTCCCTCCTGTCCTGGCAATTCTTGGCATTTGCATGGGTGAATGTTTTGAACGCTACCATACACTAGTTGAGTATTAGCGTAGGGTACAGCACTGCACAGACTAGGACACACTTTCACAGGGTCTCCCAAGATGCCATTGCATTTTGAGAGACCCAAACCTGGAACCAGTTACAAAAGTTAAAAGTTACTAAAAAAAAGTGTAAAAAAAAAATAAAAATAAAAAAAATAAAAACACAAAAAAAATATAAAATAAAAAATACAAAAATAGTTGTTGTTTTATTGTTCTCTCTCTCTCTATTCTCTCTCTATTGTTCTGCTCTTTTTTACTCTATTCTATTCTGCAATGTTTTATTGTTATTATGTTTTACCATGTTTGCTTTTCAGATATGCAATTTTTTTATACTTTACTGTTTACTGTGTTTTGTTGGTAACCATTTTATTGTTTTCAGGTACGCCATTCAGTTGCAGCGCAGATTTATTTATCTTGACAGCAACAGTGTTTGCACCCACGATATATAAAGCCGTGACTCCAGCGCTGTCGGAGGTGATTTCACCACCACAGTTACATACTTCAGCATATATGCCGAAGCGTGGGGGCAGCAGTGGGTGGAGGAGCGATTTGCTCCTTCCTTTTGCGGGAGGATGCCCCCATGCTTCGGCATATATATATTTTAGGCACAGGTTGCGTTAAATGTTTTATTTTTTACTATGGTTTTTTTTTGTATTTGCTTTGCAGGTATGGTAAGTCTTACTGTTATAGTGTAATGTTACTTTGTTTTATTGTTAACCATCATTTGCTTAGCAGGTACGCCATTCAGTTGCAGCGCGGATTTATTTATCTTGACAGCAACATCGTTTGCTCCCACGATATATAAAGCCGTGACTCCAGCGCTGTCGGAGGTGATTTCACCACCACAGTTACATACTTCAGCATATATGCCGAAGCGTGGGGGCAGCAGTGGGTGGAGGAGCGATTTGCTCCTGCCTTTTGCGGGAGGATGCCCCCATGCTTCGGCATATATAAATGGTGCATGTATGCCCATCATTAGAAGTGGGTGGATGAAGGGAGGTATTCTAATGGTGCGCATACCCACTGATCAATATCTTTTTTTCGTTCAGCCCACAGGCTGCATGAAAAAAAGTTTACAATATATGCCCAGCAAGGACCAGCAACGTACTGGTATGTTGCTGGACTTTGAGTGGTTATACCAGAATGATGCCTGCAGGTTTAGGTATCATCTTGGTATCATTCTTTTCAGCCAGCGGTCGGCTTTCATGTAAAAGCAATCCTAGCAGATAATTAGCCTCTAGACTGCTTTTGCAAGCAGTGGGAGGGAATGCCCCCCCCACCGTCTTCCATGTTTTTCTCTGGCTCTCCTGTCCCAACAGGGAACCTGAAAATGCAGCTGGTGATTCAGCCAGCTGACCATAGTTCTGATCAGAGACCAGAATGGCTCCAAACATCTCTATGGCCTAAGAAAGCGGAAGCTACGAGCATTTCATGACTTAGATTTCGCCGGATGTAAACAGCGCCATTGGGAAATTGGGAAAGCATTTTATCACACCGATCTTGGTGTGGTCAGATGCTTTGAGGGCAGAGGAGAGATCTAGGGTCCAATTTTTTTTTAAAAGAGTACCTGTCACTACCTATTGCTATCATAGGGGATATTTACATTCCCTGAGATAACAATAAAATTAATTTTAAAAAAATAAAAATGAAAGGAACAGTTTAAAAATAAGATAAAAAGGCAAAAAAAAAAAAAGAAAAAAAAAAAAAGCACCCTTGTCCCCCCCTGCTCTCGCGCGAAGGCGAACGCAAGCGTAGGTCTGGTGTCAAATGTAAACAGCAATTGCACCATGCATGTGAGGTATCACCGCGAAGGTCAGATCGAGGGCAGTAATTTTAGCAGTAGACCTCCTCTGTAAATCTAAAGTGTAAAGGCTTTTAAAGGCTTTTAAAAATGTATTTATTTTGTCGCCACTGCACGTTTGTGCGCAATTTTAAAGCATGTCATGTTTGGTATCCATGTACTCGGCCTAAGATCATCTTTTTTATTTCATCAAACATTTGGGCAATATAGTGTGTTTTAGTGCATTAAAATTTAAAAAAGTGTGTTTTTTCCCCAAAAAATGCGTTTGAAAAATCGCTGTGCAAATACTGTGTGAAAAAAAAATGAAACACCCACCATTTTAATCTGTAGGGCATTTGCTTTAAAAAAATATATAATGTTTGGGGGTTCAAAGTAATTTTCTTGCAAAAAAAAATAATTTTTTCATGTGATCAAAAAGTGTCAGAAAGGGCTTTGTCTTCAAGTGGTTAGAAGAGTGGGTGATGTGTGACATAAGCTTCTAAATGTTGTGCATAAAATGCCAGGACAGTTCAAACCCCCCAAATGACCCCATTTTGGAAAGTAGACACCCCAAGCTATTTTCTGAGAGGCATGTCGAGTCCATGGAATATTTTATATTGTGACACAAGTTGCGGGACAGAGACAAATTTTTTTTTTTTTTTGCACAAAGTTGTCACTAAATGATATATTGCTCAAACATGCCATGGGAATATGTGAAATTACACCCCAAAATACATTCTTTTGCTTCTCCTGAGTATGGGGATACCACATGTGTGGGACTTTTTGGGAGCCTAGCCGCGCACGGGACCCCGAAAACCAAGCACCGCCTTCAGGCTTTCTAAGGGCGTAAATTTTTGATTTCACTCTTCACTGCCTATCACAGTTTCGGAGGCCATGGAATGCCCAGATGGCACAACCCCCCCCCAAATGACACCATTTTGGAAAATAGACACCCCAAGCTATTTGCTGAGAGGTATAGTGAGTATTTTGCAGACCTCACTTTTTGTCACAAACTTTTGAAAATTGAAAAAAGAAAAAAAAAATACATTTTTCTTGTCTTTCTTCATTTTCAAAAACAAATGAGAGCTGCAAAATACTCACCATGCCTCTCAGCAAATAGCTTGGGGTGTCTACTTTCCAAAATGGTGTCATTTTGGGGGGTTTTGTGCTGTCTTGGCATTTTATGGCCTTCGAAACTGTGATAGGTAGTGAGGAGTGAAATCAAAAATTTACACCCTTAGAAATCCTGAAGGCGGTGATTGGATTTCTGGGCTCAGTATGAAGCTAGGCTCCCAAAAAGTCCCACACATGTGGTATCCCCGTACTCAGGAGAAGCAGCAGAATATATTTTGGGGTGTAATTCCACATATGCCCATGGCATGTTTGAGCAATATATCATTTAGTGACAACTTTGTGCAAAAAAAAAAAAATGTCACTTTCCCGCAACTTGTGTCAAAATATAAAATATTCCATGGACTCAACATGCCTCTCAGCAAATAGCTTGGGGTGTCTACTTTCCAAAATGGGGTCATTTGGGGGGTTTTGTGCCATCTGGGCTTTTTATGGCCTTCAAAACTGTGATAGGTAGTGAGGAGTGAAATCACAACTTTACGCCCTTAGAAATCCTGAAGGCGGTGCTTGGTTTTCGGGGCCCCGTATGCGGCTAGGCTCCCAAAAAGTCTCACACATGTGGTATCCCCATACTCAGGAGAAGCAGCTAAATGTATTTTGGGGTGCAATTCCACATATGCCCATGGCCTGTGTGAGAAATATATCATTTAGTGACAACTTTGTGCAAAAAAAAAATTGTCATTTTCCCGTAACTTGTGTCAAAAAATAAAATATTCCATGGACTCAACATGCCTCTCAGCAAATAGCTTGGAGTGTCTACTTTCCAAAATGGAGTCATTTGGGGGGGTTTTGTGCCATCTTGGCATTTTATGGCCTTCAAAACTGTGATAGGTAGTGAGGAGTAAAATCAAAAATTTATGCCCTTAGAAATCCTGAAGGCGGTGCTTGGTTTTCGGGGCCCCGTACGCGGCTAGGCTCCCAAAAAGTCCTAAACATGTGGTATCCCCGTACTCAGGAGAAGCAGCAGAATGTATTTTGGGGTGTAATTCCACATATGCCCATGGCATGTTTGAGCAATATATCATTTAGTGACAACTTTGTGCAAAAAAAAAAAGTGTTACTTTCCCGCAACTTGTGTCAAAATATAAAATATTCCATGGACTCAACATGCCTCTCAGCAAATAGCTTGGGGTGTCTACTTTCCAAAATGGGGTCATTTGGGGGGGTTTGTGCCATCTTGGCATTTTATGGCCTTCAAAACTGTGATAGGTAGTGAGGAGTGAAATCAAAAATTTACGCCCTTAGAAATCATGAAGGAGGTGCTTGGTTTTCGGGGCCCTGTACACGGCTAGGCTCCCAAAAAGTCCCACACATGTGGTATCCCCATACTCAGCAGAAGCAGCTAAATGCATTTTGGGGTGCAATTCCACATATGCCCATGACCTGTGTGAGCAATATATCATTTAGTGACAACTTTGTGCAAAAAAAAAAAAATTGTCACTTTCCCGCAACCTGTGTCAAAAAATAAAATATTCCATGGACTCAACATGCCTCTCAGCAAATAGCTTGGCATGTCTTCTTTCCAAAATGGGGTCATTTGGGGGGGTTTTGTGCCATCTGGGCATTTTATGGCCTTCAAAACTGTGATAGGTAGTGAGGAGTGAAATCAAAAATTTATGCCCTTAGAAATCCTGAAGGCGGTGATTGGTTTTCGGGGCCCGTACGCGGCTAGGCTCCCAAAAAGTCCCACACATGTGGTATCCCCATACTCAGGAGAAGCATCTGAATGTATTTTGGGGTGCAATTCCACATAGGCCCATGGCCTGTGTGAGCAATATATCATTTAGTGACAACTTTTTGTAAATATATATATTTTTTTGTCATTATTCAATCACTTGGGACAAAAAAATAAATATTAAATGGGTTCAACATGCCTCTCAGCAATTTCCTTGGGGTGTCTACTTTCCAAGATGGGGTCATTTACGGGGGGTTTGTACTGCCCTGCCATTTTAGCACCTCAAGAAATGACATAGGCAGTCATAAACTAAAAGCTGTGTAAATTCCAGAAAATGTACCCTAGTTTGTAGACGCTATAACTTTTGTGCAAAATAATAAATATACGCTTATTGACATTTTTTTTACCAAAGACATGTGGCTGAATACATTTTGGCCTAAATGTATGACTAAAATTGAGTTTATTGGATTTTTTTTATAACAAAAAGTAGAAAATATAATTTTTTTTCCAAATTTTCGGTCTTTTTCCGATTATAGCGCAAAAAATAAAATACCATCAAAATAAAGCTCTATTTGTGGGAAGAAAAGGACGCAAATTTCGTTTGGGTACAGCATTGCATGACCGCGCAATTAGCAGTTGAAGCGACGCAGTGCCAAATTGGAAAAAGACCTCTGGTCCTTAAGCAGCATAATGGTCCGGGGCTCAAGTGGTTAAAGTAAAAAAAAAAAGTGAAATATTCCTTTAAATATCGTACCTGGGGTGTGTCTATAGTATGCCTGTAAAGTGGCACGTGTTTCCCGTGCTTAGAACAGTCCCTGCACAAAATGTCATTTTTAAAGGAAAAAATCTCATTTAAAACTGCTTGCGGGTTTAATGTAATGTCGGGTCCTGGGAATATGGATGAAGATCAGTGAAACAAACGGCATGGGTACCCCCCAGTCCATTACCAGGCCCTTTGGGTCTTGTATGGATATTAAGGGGAACCCCGCACCCAAATTAAAATAAGGAAAGGTGTGGGGCCACCAGGCCCTATATACTCTGAACAGCAGTATACAGGCGGTGCAAACAAGACAGGGACTGTAGGTTTGTTGTTAAGTAGAATCTGTTTGTAATTTTGAACGGGTACATTTTTAATGTGTTTAGCTCCAGCCAAAAAATCTTTTTTAAGCTTTTTGGAAAACATAGGGAAGGGTTATCACCCCTGTGACATTTGTTTTGCTGTCTATCCTCATCTTCAGAAGATTTCACCTCACTTTTTGTCCCAATGACAAATGTTTTTTGAAAATTTGGGTTTTTTTGTGGAACAAGGATTGGAAAGCATGAGTGGAAAGGAGAAATGTTTTTCCCATATTAACTCTTACAGGAGAGAATTTCCCTTCCTAGGGGTAGATTTCATCTCACTTCCTGTTGTCTCCTTCCGTTTGCAAGTAGGAGTCGTTTGTAAGTTAGATGTTTGAAAGTAGCGGCCTGCCCTATATACTCAGCAGAAATTTGGGCCTTAAGTGTTGTTGTGGCCACAACACTGTAAGCCCTCACAGGGCCCTGCTGTGAAATATTAGATCAAGAATTGTAATTACATGCCACTGTTGAACAAGGGCAGAAAAATTGGGCCTTTGGTGGTGGTGCTGGTGGTGCTGGTGCCACAACACTGTAAGTCCTCACTCACTCTTGGTGGGTGCAGAAATGGGCCCTGCTGTGAAATATTAGATCAAGAATTGTAAATACATGCCCCTGTTGAACAGGGGCTGAAAAATTAGGCCTTAGGCACTGGTGCTGGTGCCACAACACTGCAACCCCTCACAGACACTCTAGTTGGAATGCAGGAACGAGCCCTGCTGCAAAGTATTGCATCAAAAATTGTAATTACATGCCCCCGTTAAACAGGGGCTGAAAAATTGGGCCTTAGGCACTGGTGCTGTGCCACAACACTGCAACCCCTCACAGATACTCTAGTTGGAATGCAGAAATGAGCCCTGCTGCAAAGTATTGCATCAAAAATTGTAATTACACGCCCCTGTTAAAGAAGGGTTGAAAAATTGGGCCTTAGGCACTGGTGCTGGTGCCACAACACTGCAACCCCTCACAGATACTCTAGATGTAACGCAGAAACGAGCCCTGCTGCAAAGTATTGCATCAAAAATTGTAATTACACGCCCCTGTTGAACAGGAGCTGAAAAATTGCGCCTTAGGCACTGGTGGTGGCACCCAGAACCAAAAATGTTCTTACAAGCTATCAGCGTGATGATTGAGGAGGAAGAGGATAATTACTCAGGGATAGTCACTCAGCATCAGCATAGGCAGTCTTTGAAGGGATCTGAGATTTCAAAAAAAATTATTCGGTTACATCAGCATCAGGTGCTTGGTAGCTGGTGGTGATCCAAGACTGATTCGTTTTTATGAAGGTCAATCGATCGACCGGGTCGGTGGACAGACGCACCCTGTGATCGGTTACAAAGCCTCCAGCAGCACTGAATGTGCGTTCCGAAAGAACGCTGGATGCAGGACAGGCCAGTAGCTCAATTGCATACTGTGCAAGCTCTGGCCAGTGATCCATCCTCAAGAACCAGTAACCCAGAGGATTTTCAGTGGGAAAGGTGTCCAAGTCTGATCTTGCCCCTAGGTATTCTTGCACCATGTAAAACAGACGCTGGCGATGGTTGCTGGAACCGATCATACCTTGGGGCTGCGGACCAAAAAATTTTCTGAACGCATCGCTCAGACGGCCACCTTCTCCACCGCTCCTTCTTTGACTAACCGAAGCCTCAGCAACACGTTGTCCAGAAACAGGAGTTTGTAACCTCCCAGTCTCTGGGAACGCGTTGCACAGACCTTTCTGCAAGGCCTCCCGAAGATGTTTCATCCTCTGCTCCCTCTGCGATGGCAAGATAAGGTCCACAACCTTACCCTTGAAACGTGGATCAAGGAGGGTTGCCAGCCAGTATTGGTCTTTCTCCTTGATACCACGAATACGAGGATCCTTACGCAGGCTTTGCAAGATCAGGGAGGCCATGCAGCGTAGGTTTGCTGAGGCATTCGGTCCGGAGTCCTCTGGGTCACTAAGGACGACATGGTCCGCAGCCACCTCCTCCCAGCCACGTACAAGTCCATGTGTTTCTTGGGACTGATCCCTTAAAGACTGCTGCTGATGCTGAGTGCCAGGCTCCACCTCCATACTGACACAATCTTCCTCCTCCTCCTCCTCCTCCTCTTCCAGTGTGATCGGCGGGCACGCAGGAACACTGTCTGGATAAAGGGGGCCTTGAGAGCTAAGGAAGTCCTCCTCTATCTGCCTCTGTTCTGCCTCAAGTGTCCTGCCCATTATTCCTCGCAGCGTATGCTCCAACAGGTGGACAAGGGGGACAGTGTCACTGATGCATGCACTGTCACTGCTCACCATCCTCGTGTCCTCCTCAAATGGTGACAGGACAGTGCATGCATCGCTGATCATGGTCCACTGGCTTGGGGAAAAAAAACCAAGCTCCCCTGACCCTGTCCTGGTGCCATAGTCGCACAGGAACTCATTGATGGCCCTCTGCTGCGTGTGCAGCCGCTGCAGCATGGCCAACGTTAAGTTCCACCTGGTGGGCATGTCACAGATTAGTCGGTTCTTGGGCAGGTTAAACTCCTTTTGGAGGTTCGCCAGCCGAGCACTGGCATTATATGACCGGCGGAAATGCACACAGACTTTTCTGGCCTGCCTCAGGACATCCTGTAAGCCCGGGTACCTGCCCAAGAACCGCTGCACCACCAAGTTAAGGACGTGAGCCAAACAGGGCACATGGGTCATTTGTCCCTGTCGGAGGGCAGAGAGGAGGTTGGTGCCATTGTCGCAAACCACCATTCCTGCCTTAAGTTGGCGTGGTGTCAACCACCTCTGAAGCTGCCCCTGCAGAGCTGACAGAACCTCTGCCCCAGTGTGACTCCTGTCCCCCAAGCACAACAGCTCAAGCACCACATGGCATCTTTTGGCCTGCGTACTTGCGTAGCCCCTTGAACGGCTACGGAGCACCGCTGGTTCCAAAGACAAAGCACAGGAAGAGGCCATGGAGGAAGAAGAAGAGGAGGGGGTGGAGGAGAGAGGTGTGTCACAATCATTAGCATTTTGGAGGCGTGGTGGCGGAACAACCTCCAATACTACTGCACCTTGTCCTGCATCCTTCCCAGCTGCCAGCAAAGTCACCCAATGCGCCGTGAAACTTAGGTAACCTCCCTGTCCATGCCTGCTGGACCATGAGTCAGCGGTGATATGCACCTTACCGCTGACTGCCCTGTCCAGCGAGGCATGGACATTGCCTTCCACATGCCGGTAGAGAGCTGGAATCGCCTTCCGTGAGAAAAAGTGGTGTTTGGGTACCTGCCACTGAGGAACCGCACATTCCACAAACTCACGGAAGGGGGCAGAGTCTACCAACTGAAAAGGCAGCAGTTGAAGTGCTAGCAATTTTGCCAAGCTAGCATTCAACCGCTGCGTATGTGGATGGCTGGGAGCAAACTTCTTTCAGCGGTGCAGCAGCTGGGGCAGGGAAATTTGCCTGGTACAATCTGACGTCGGTGTACCAAAAGCAGATTGCCCACAAGTACTTGGCTGTGACACACCTACCCTGTTTCCCCGAAAATAAGACCTAGCGTGATTGTCAGTGATGGCTGCAATATAAGCTCTATCCCCCAAACAAGCCCTACCCTGTTTCCCCGAAAATAAGCCCTACCCTGAAAATAAGACCTACAAGGACTTTAACTAGGGCTTATTTGGGGGGTAGGGCTTATATTGCAGCCAACACCGACAATCACGCTAGGTCTTATTTTCGGGGAAACAGGGTAATTCTACACCTTCATTCCTCTCATTGCAGGTCTCAGAGAGGACTGAAGGTATAGTGGGGTTGAAGATCTCAGCTGATGAGGAGCAAGGAGAGGTCCTCTTTGTTCTTTGGTGTGGGTCTTTTAGATACGCTTACCAACGAACTGCATGGCAGGTCAACATATGTCTGGTCAAGCATGTGGTACCCAAGCTGGAGATGTTTTGGCCACGCGAGATACGCTTGAGACATATGTTGCAAATAGCAGCAGTGCGATCTGATGCACTCGTCTCAAAAAAGGCCCACACCAAAGAACTTTTTGAATAACGCGCAGACACTGCAGCGCCCTGCACATGTGGAGCTTTGGGGTGTGATGCAGTCAATGTGCTGCCCTTAGGCTGGCCCCTGGAGGGCATCCTGCCTCGTTGTTGATGTGCCGCCTCCTCCTCCTCCTCCTCCTCTCTCCTATCAGGCACCCACGTTGAATCAGTGACCTCATCATCCCCTCCCTCCTCATCACTGGAGCAAACCTGGCAGTATGATGCAGCAGGGAGAGCATGACTGCCAGATTGCTGTCCTTCTTGGGCACCCCCTCTGTCCGTGCTCATGTTACTGCCTTCATCGAGCTCAGTATCATCATCAGAGCCGTGCTGATGAGGATGCACCGTCTCCACGACCAGCACTAGACACTGAGCCTGCTTGCCCTCTCTTATTGGCTTGTGACTGTCTGCCTCTCCTTCTTGGCCTTCCAGACATACTAATGGCCTGTAGCTGCACTAAGCTGGGATATATATATATATATGTACTGATACTGCAGCTAGCAAAATCAACTGCCTGCCTGTAGTATGAGAACACCTCCAACCTTCTACAGGTAGCTTTAGCTGAACACTGTGCAGAGCTCGCAAAAAACTAACTTGTAGCTTTTTTAGCTGCCTGCGGTAGTGATAGGATCAGGAAAACACCACCAACCTTCTACAGGTAGCTTTAGCTGAACACTGTGCAGAGCTCGCAAAAAAATAACTTGTAGGTTTAGCTGGACACTGTGAGGAGGACGCACCACACTAACTTGTAGTTTTAGCTGAACGCTGTGAGCAGGACGCACCGCACTAACTTGTAGGTTTAGCTGAACACTGTGAGGTGGACGCATCACACTAACTTGTAGTTTTAGCTGAACACTGTGAGCAGGATGCACTGCACTAACTTGTAGTTTTAGCTGAACACTGTGAGCAGGACGCACCGCACTAACTTGTAGGTTTAGCTGAACACTGTGAGGTGGACGCACCACACTAACTTGTAGGATTGGTTGAACACTGTGAGCAGGATGCACCCCACTAACTTGTAGGTTTAGCTGAACACTGTGAGCAGGACGCACCCCACTAACTTGTAGGTTTAGCTGAACACAGTGAGCAGGACGCACTGCACTAACTGTAAATAGTTTAGCTTCCTGACTGTGGTACTAATAGGATCAAAAGAACACCAGCAATTTTCTTCAGGTAGCTGTAAATACTGTAACAAGACAAGCCTGCCTGTCAGTAAGAAGATAACAGGAACGGATCTAGCTGAACACTGAGCAGGACGCACCGCACTAACTGGTAGGTTTAGCTGAACACTGTGAGGTGGACGCACCACACTAACTTGTAGTTTTAGCTGAACACTGTGAGCAGGACGCACCGCACTAACTTGTAGGTTTAGCTGAACACTGAGGTGGGCGCACCGCACTAACTTGTAGTTTTAGCTGAACACTGTGAGCAGGACGCACAGCACTAACTTGTAGTTTTAGCTGAACACTGTGAGCAGGATGCACCGCACTAACTTGTAGGTTTAGCTGAACACTGAGGTGGGCGCACCGCACTAACTTGTAGTTTTAGCTGAACACTGTGAGCAGGACGCACAGCACTAACTTGTAGTTTTAGCTGAACACTGTGAGCAGGACGCACCGCACTAACTTGTAGGTTTAGCTGAACACTGTGAGCAGGACGTACTGCACTAACTGTAAATAGTCTAGCTGCCTGACTGTGGTACTAATAGGATCAAAAGAACACCAGAAATTTTCTTCAGGTAGCTGTAAATACTGTAACAAGACAAGCCTGCCTGTCAGTAAGAAGATAACAGGAACGGATCTAGCTGAACACTGTGAGTAGGACGCACTGCACTAACTTGTAGCTTTAGATGAACACTGTGCAGAGGTCTCACTACACTAACTTGTAGGTTTAGCTGAACACTGTGAGCAGGACGCACAGCACTAACTTGTAGTTTTAGCTGAACACTGTGAGCAGGACGCACCGCACTAACTTGTAGGTTTAGCTGAAAACTGTGAGGTGGACGCACCGCACTAACTTGTAGTTTTAGCTGAACACTGTGAGCAGGACGCACCGCACTAACTTGTAGGTTTAGCTGAACACTGTGAGGTGGACGCACCACACTAACTTGTAGTTTTAGCTGAACACTGTGAGCAGGACGCACCCCACTAACTTGTAGGTTTAGCTGAACACTGTGAGCAGGACGCACTGCACTAACTGTAAATAGTCTAGCTGCCTGACTGTGGTACTAATAGGATCAAAAGAACACCAGCAATTTTCTTCAGGTAGCTGTAAATACTGTAACAAGACAAGCCTGCCTGTCAGTAAGAAGATAACAGGAACGGATCTAGCTAAACTGAATACAGTGTATATATATATATATATGCAACACCTGGGATGCATATATATACACAATACACTGTAAGTGCAGCTAACTGACTGACTGTTTTGCCTAATCTATCTAACTCAAATCAAATGACACTGTCTGTCTCTCTCTCTCTCTATCTATGAACGCCGGAACACACACTACACAGGACCGCCGTGCAGGCGGCCATATATAGTGTGGGGCGTGTACTAAATCCCCTGAGCCATAATTGGCCAAAGCCTCCTTGGCTTTGGCCAATTATGGCTCTCTGTTCAGACAGCGCTGTGATTAGCCAAGCATGCGGGTCATAGTGCATGCTTGGCCAATCATCAGCCAGCAATGCACTGCGATGCCGCAGTGAATTATAGGCCGTGACGCGCCACACGAATTTGGCGCGAACGGCCCATATCGTACGCAATTCGGGGAATGGGCGAACAGACGATGTTCGAGTCGAACACGGGTTCGACTCGAACACGAAGCTCATCCCTAGTGATCGTGTGTATGTGGCATAACTCTGTGCAGCTTACAAGGTAGTTTACTGTTTTTGGTGTAAAGGCTGTGGTTGTCCCAAAGGAATGAAGTGGCCCCATATCAGGTTGTCTAGAACCCTATCACTTCAACACAAGCTGCTTATTTCAGCTGGAAGAGTCTGAGCCCCTGCTTGAACATATGTCACGTGTACTGGCAATACATTTATTTTACACCAAGATCTTTGCAGATATCATAAGAAAATATTTACGCCACACAAAAACTATTCTTGTACGTTTGCTTCCAAAAACCTTCATTAAAACAAACAAATAAAACATAAAACCAATATGTTGGCCAGCAATAATATTTTTAGGCCAAACAACCAGTCTTAGACCAGAACTGTGCAAATCCACTGTATTTACAAGTCATGAGGTATATGCCAAAAGATTGTAGGTGTCACACTGCTAAATATCTCATCATCCTAAGGAAAATGCTCAACATTGTCTAGAATGACAATGGTGGAGATGAACTTTAACTGCAGCACGTACAATTTTACTGGACCGAGTAACCAAGTAAGACAACAATGTTTATCGCACCAAGGCACTCCCAGGCGCAAGCAGGGATGATGATAAAAGCAAGTTAACCTTCTAACCATACACAATGATAAATATATTGCATGGATGGGAAGTGAGAGAAATGGTAAAGGAATTATGTTTACCAGTTAAATTATTAGAATATTAAGATCATTAGAAAATGGCAAAATGATTGATAGATGTGAATAGTCCAAAGTAAAAGTCAATATTTCCTGGGTGATAACCTCGGGAATAGTGAAAATCTGGAAATCCACACTGGAAAGGCAGCTATCTGAGGAGCAGAAGTTACTCTGGTAGTAGGTACATAAAAGACAAAAGAGCAGCGCCAATCTGAGTGTAGTAATTATAAAAGCACACTTTATTCACAAATAGTTGCACCCACTAGATTGCAGTTGTTAAAAGAAATTAACGTTGAAAATCAAAATTTAAAGAAGCAGATGGACAATGATACATGGAGTTATGGGAGAAAAATTATTATTAAATTAATCAATTAATCAGTCACCTGGTGAACCAATTAACCAATCAATTTTCCTAAGAATAAAATCATCTGAAAATAAAATAGAATAATGCGAGGAAAGGATTATAGTAATATGATGAAGAAAAAAATAATAATAATAATGAGAAGAGAAAAGGAGAAAAATGAATGAAATTAATGGTTTAAAAATTGAAAAATTATTATTATACAGTATATATATGCATACATATGCACATATGTATACATACACATATATGCATATATACATACACACATACACGTGCGCGTGCACACACACATATATATATATGGACACACAACGAAGTGAATCATTATTTTTAATATATACAGTATATATATTGTAAAGGACTAGCGTCAAATGTAGAGCTTTAAGGACACCGCCACTCGCTGGTTCTTCTTTTTAAGGGCTTTGTTTGCCCATTTTTATTAAAAGCAAGTTCAGAAAATAACATAGGTTTTCCTCACAGGGGTTTTCAGCATTCCTTTTTCCATCAACAAAAAATGACATACAGCCTAGTTGGCTCTCACTTGCAGCACTGCAGCTCTGGCCTTACACCCCAAGCCCTTGTCTGTCCCGTACAGACTGTTTCACCAACCAACCACCTTGGTGCATATAGCTAGCAGCCTCTTGTTGCTCTGCCTCCCACGTGGAGCCCTCCTGACTCCTGGTACTCAGACTTCCTATCTGCCGAGGTGGAGCCCAGAACCATGGTCAGGTTATTACTAAAAGCCCAACACACACCTGACCAAACAGTATGCTGGCAGTTCTCAAAATCAGGACCCAGGACTAGGGATTTCGTCCCACCCAGATCTCTCAGAAATCCCCGAGCTCCAGGTCCCAAAGTGGACTTTGCAAAACACTGAGGAAACTGAAAGGCCAGTTTCCTCTTCATATTACAAGCTCCCTGGAACCCCACAATCCGTCCGGTTGAGAATTCTGGGTCATAACCTACTTCTAGACCCTGGCAGGGCAACGCACTGCCACAATATATTCTGTTTGCGTGCATGTATCTGTAGGAAGACATATTGAGCAAAAAACAGGTCTATAAAAATCTAAATAATCAGAGCAAAAAGACTATACTATATATGTTGTACTTACTTATGGATGATTCTATGTGTGGATTATTTAGTTTTCTCTAAGACTATAGGGGTACTATGAAGGAATATATAATGAAGAAAAGGGTTATTCGGACAGACCAAAAAGAGTATACATTTCTATACATACATATCTAGTATATGACCTAGTAACCAATCAGCTACTAGGTGTTACTGTCCAAGCGACTGGTTAGTGTGACCAGCTGTACCTGATTCTCTGTGCTCCAATTTTGGTAAATAGCACTCAATGGGTATTCTCCATATTCAAAAAGCACACATGTGCCAAGATATAGCAATTGCTTTGCCAAAAAGAACATCCCAAAGGAAAGTGTAACTAAGGGTAAAACTGTTGTTTTCTTTTCATTTTGGATCCAGTAATGGAGTGTTAGAACCCCTGTCAGTCTGTTTTCGATATCTGTGTCCCATTGGTGAGATTCACCCTTTCTTGTTTTGATGATAAAACAAATGTTATGTTGTTAAAGTCCTTTCACTCTCACTGATAAGGGCAAACAGTAGAAATAGAGAGAGGGAATCTCCCTAACAGGGTACAGACAGTAAGAAACAAAGGACAGATGTTCTAACTCCTCTCTGTTGTATCTAATAGAAACACATATCATCATCAACTACACTTTCTTGCAGTGCAATACAAAAGTCACATGTAAAAAAGACACATTAGTGTGCATGTGTGGCAGCTCCTAGGATGGCGGCGTAGCCCAGAGGCTCTGTTCCACCCCACCGATGCTGCTATTTAGCACTGCCCTGCTTCCTGCTGGCATCCTGAGACAGAGGAGGTACTGAGGACTGCTCCCATGCCTGGAGGTTTGGCCAGAAGAGACCCAACCCTCCAGCTGAACTCCAGCACTCAGACACCTGAGGCTTCCAAAGATGGTGCCCGCAGTTCAGCAAGGAGATGGCATGGAGGGAGAGCACTCTATTGCTAAAATTCACTCGTCCACCCAGAAAGCAAACACTCCGGAGAGCCCCACAATGAGTACCCACTCTCCACATGTACCCTCCCTTTCCTCAACTGAGTCCCTTCTGGAGAGAACTCTAGATGAACTATTAATGTCGCCTATGGGTGATATCTCTGCAAGCCCACTAATGTCAGATCAGAGCACGCCACATACATCTGCTAACCACATAGATCTGATATCTATGGTAGCCACCTTTTCGAAGATGCTGTCATGTGGACTGGCCCAAACTGCGACGCAGATTACCTCTGACATACAGGCAGATTTGCAAAACCTGGGAACATGGATAGAAGCCATAGAACAGAAAGTGGACCAAACCGTGGCCAGAGCCAATCAGAATACTGCTCATATTGGACCTGCAAGACCAGCTAGATGTTGCCTTATCTAAGATTGACGACCCTCAAACAAAGATCTAGACTCTATAATTTTCGGATCAGAGGTCTACCTGCATCTATCAAGGACATTCATGTGGCTATCTGTTTCTTTATTAAAGATCTCATCTCAGACATACCTGAACATTGCTTGGAACTTGACAGAGCTCACAGGGCCCTACAACCACCATGCTCAGATGGTTTACCAAAGGACATGTGATCAAACCCCACTATATAAGCTTAAGGAAGAAATCATGTGAATCTCCAGGAATGCGGAACAACTCACCATTAGGGCCATCCTATTCAGGTCTTCGCAGACCTTTCGCCTACCACTATCCAGAAGTGGCGCTCTCTGAAACGTTTGTTGCTGGCCTTGTCCCAGAAAGCTGTCAAATTCTGGTAGCTCTTTCCATTTCATCTACACTTCATCTTCCAGAATAAAACGCATGGGCTCTCATCATTTGCTGAATGTGAATGTTTTCATCTCCAACAGGGGCTCATTTCACAAGATCCTCATACATCTTCTCATAGAGGCTCCGGAACATCAAAAAAAGGCCCTCTCCTCCGAGAGTGAACAGCCTTAGGGCACAAATTCATTTCTGTTGTTCAATAGTTCTATAATTTTTTTTTTGCTTTTTCTTTTTTTTATCTTTTTGCATTGCCCCTCCTAATTAGGGGGCTGTTATTTGCCCTGGAAGGTTTCCCCCTTTTTTTTTTTTTTTTTTTTTTGTGACGTTATAGACTTTCTCATATGATATTGGGACCTTCTGATAAGAAACCTTGGGAGCACCATAGCCTAGAGGGATCTTGTTTTTGGAAGTCTATGTGACCTCTTGGGGATTCTATTTACTATGTATGTAACCAGGGGTGGAGGTTCCTCTACTGAGGATGCCCTGTACCTTCTGGAGTCCTTCTGGGGTCCTGTTATTATGGTGGTTTGGAGGCTGGAGCGGATTCCACACTCCTCCACCTGCTTCAGCATAGTGCTTCAGCATAGTGTATGTTTCTTCTTGATGTAACAGGTCCTTGTCCCCTCATTTGGTGAACGTTACCTTGATTTTTCACTTCAGCAGGGATAGGCAGATCCTTTCCTGCTACTTTGTGGTTTGTGGGGGTTTTGGTCTTGATGTTATTGTCTCTTTCTGTTCTCTCCTTCCTCTTTTTTCCTCCTCTTTTTCTCTTCTCTCTTTTTTTCTGTCACAGATTGGCAGGCACCAGTGAGATGCTCCCGGGTGCTGGACTTTTTTTTTTTTTTTTTAATTGGAAAACCAACTTTATTAAGAAAATATATACTTGGTACATAGGAAAAAATATATAATGTAAGCCAACATGGCTAGAAAAGTTATACATACATGAGCACATTTAGTTATCTGCATGATATCGGGTGAAATATCCACCGGGCATGAAACCAGTACACAATAAGGAAGAAGAGGGGAAAAGAGGGAGAGGAGAGAGGACGAGAGGTGAGCATATCAACATTTCAAATACATGTTTCACCATCTTCCAACCATCTGTTCCAGACTTGCTCGTATTTAAGCGGGCATCCTCTATGAACATAAATCAGCTTCTTATAGGGGAGAGTGTCATTGATTTCTTTTTTCCAACACTGGATTGTAGGGGGTAGGGCCTGCATCCAATTACGGGCTATCATTTTTCTTGCTAAGAATCGCATTTCATGTAGAAAGGTACGGAGGGGTTTGTCAGCGTCTAAGTTAGGTAGCAGACCGAGTAAGCACATCTTTGGTTCAAGGGTAGCAGGAGAGCCCATCTGATCGTGCAGAAAGCGTATCACTTGTATCCAGTAAGCTTGGATAGTTGGGCAGGACCATATAAGGTGATAGAAAGAGCCTGGGGTGTGGTCGCATAGGCGACAGCCTGGATTAGACATGGGTTTGAAACACGCTATCCTCTGAGGAGTCAGATATGTCCTATGTATAATATACAACTGTGTCAGGTGGTCCGACTGTTTAGGGGAAACTTTTTTCACATCTTCCAAAATCTCATCCCAATCCTCATCCTCAATCACCCCAACGTCCTCCTCCCATCTAGTCTTAGCATTATAGGCCGAGGCTATGGAGTTGGGAAGGCGGATGGCGGAGTAAAGAGTGGAGATTAGTTTGGCTGGTTCAGTACCTGTGACCGTGTCAACTATGGAGGGGACTGTCAGGGATGGGTTGGAGCCAGCAAACTGAGTTTGTATAGCATGGCGGAGTTTTAAGTACCTGAAAAGGAGATGATTGGGAAGTGAGAATTCGTCTTTTAACGTTTGGAATGTTTTAAGTCCCGTAGTGGTCATGATCTGATGTATATACAAGACCCCGTTACTTATCCAAACAGTGGGGTCCGGGATAGATAACAGCTCAGGTAGGCGTGTGTTGTACCAAAGGGGGGTGTGGGAATGAACCTGTGGAGTCCCGAGTTTTTGTAGTGCCAACCGCCACACCCTCCGGTGATGTGCCAACATGCCTGCTTTATGTTGGGGGGTATGTCCTGTCAATGGGGCCCTTGGGACTGACTGAAGTGGGGTATGGGCTGGGTTGTCAGGGTGTTCACAGAGTAGTAGCTGGTATCTTGGTAGCTCGTTCTTGTCAAAATGATAGAAGTGGGACAGTTGGGAGGCAAGATAATAGTCCTGAAAGTCTGGAAGAGCAACTCCTCCCAATGTCACTGGGTTCTTAAGTATTTTCCAAGATAATTTGTGTCTGCTGTGTCCCCATATAAACGAGTTTAGAATAGATTCAATTGTTTTGAAAATTTTTTGTGATATATACAGGGGAGCATGCCACACCATATAGATTATCTTTGGGAGAAGTATCATTTTGACTAGACTGATGCGTCCCATAACACCCAGGGGTAATCGAGCCCAATTTTGTGTCTTAGTCTTGATCAGGGTGTACAGGGGTTCAATATTCAAGAGTGTGTAGTCTACAAGCGATCTAGTAACTTGCACTCCAAGATACTTAATTACAGATACCCTGGGGAGAGTCAGAGGGAGGGGGTGTGAGTGAGGGGGGGAAATGGTCAACTGGAAGTATCTGGGATTTGGACCAATTTATGCTTAGGCCCGAGTGGCTACCAATTTGCTCTATGGAGTGGAGGGCTGCGATGAGGGAGGGACCCGAGTCTGCCAAGTAAGGGAACGTATCATCTGCGTACATCCAAATCTTTTCTTCCAGATTCCCTATCTTAAGGCCTCGAATGTTGGTGTCCGCACGAACCATGATGTCCAATGGCTCCACAGCCAATGCGTACAGCATGGGGGAAAGGGGGCAGTCTTGTCGGGTCCCTCTCTCCAGCGGGAATTGATCGGAGGGCCAGCCATTTACAAACACCTTGGCCTTCGGGGATTGATACAGGAGCTGAACCCAACGAATAAAGTTGGGGCCAAGTCCAAATCTCGAGAAGCACTCCTATAGATAGTTCCACTCCACGGAATTGAAGGCCTTGGCGGCGCCTAGAGCCACCATGACCCTCGAGCCGACTTCATCGTGGGACCCCACAATAAAGACTCCGTGGACACCTCCCACCATCCTCGGACAGACCATCTCTCCAAGCACCAAAGCCAAGAGCCTCAGAGTCATTTTTGACCCAGGAATGACAATGGATGCACAAATAGGATCAGTGGTGAGCGGATCCCACCATCTCCTCCGCCAGCTACGCAGACTAATCCCCTTCATCCCAGAAGAGGACAAAGCGGCAGTTGTGGGAACAATCATCAATTCCCGACTCGACTACGCAAATTCGCTCTATGTAGGACTACCCCAATATCAGCTTGCGCACTTGCAACTCATCCAAAACACGGCGGCAAGACTGTTAACAGGAAAAAAACCCTGGGAATCCATCTCCCCAGCCCTAAAGAGCCTACACTGGCTAACCGTGAAGAATCGGATCACATTCAAGACCCTCTGCCTCACCCACAAATGTATACAAGGAAATGCTCCGATATATCTCCGGGAGAAAATAAAACACTACACACCGAATCGCAGTCTTCGATCAGCCAACCAAAACCTCCTTATCATTCCCAAATACCGCTACAAAGCAAAGGGAGAACGAAGATTCGCAGTCCAAGGACCCCGACTATGGAATGCTCTTCCAACCAACATCCGCATAGAAGAAAACCACCAGGCCTTCAGAAAAAAACTAAAGACCTTCCTCTTCTAACAAGCTGACAACAGAGAATGTATCTCAGTGCCTTGAGGCGATTCAGTTCGCATTTGCTGCGCTTTACAAATCATTCATTCATTCATTCAATGTTCAAAAATAGATGGTGAATATTCATAGCAGTGTTCTTCCCTGGCATAAAGCCTGTCTGATCAGGGTGGATTAGGGAGAGAATGACTTGGTTAAGGCGGGAGGCTAGGATCTTGGCAAGTATTTTAATGTCGACCTGTAGTAAAGAAATGGGTCTATATGACTCTGGGTATTTAGGGTCCTTACCGGGCTTAGGGATCACTACAATTAGGGCTTCTCTCATAGAGGGGGGTAGGACCCCCATATCAAATATGGATTTGTATAGGTCATGAAGTTTAGGGGTTAAAATTTCAGAGTAGGTGGCATAAAATTTAAGTGGTAAGCCGTCTGATCCTGGGGCCTTAGATGTAGCCAAATAGGAGATAGCCTCAGAGATATCTTCCTTAGAGATGGGAGCTTCTAATAGTTCAAGTTGGGCATCAGTCAATCTAGGGAATTTAATTCTCGCTAAGTAATCTTTGGTATCTTGGGCAGTATGAGTGACCCGGGAGGTGTAGAGTGCACGATAGAATTTCGCAAATTCCTCCGCTACTTGTTGCGGATCAGTGATGTTGTTCCCCTGGGGGTCAGTCAGCGACACCACCACCGGGGGACGTGAATCTAAGTGAGCAAGATATGCAAGAAGTTTGCCCCATCTTTCTCCATACTCAAATATCCTTTGCCTAGAGAAAAAGATACGTTGCTTGGCCTTCTCAATATGTAACTGGGAGACCTGTCGCGCCTGAATCTTAAGATTGTTAGCAGTGCTGGGCGAGGGGTCCCGAAGGAACGCCTCCTCCAGCACCCGTAGGTGTTCCGTAGCCTATTGGACAATGAGTTTCGATGATCGCTTAAGTCTGTTAATACGTGTAGAGAGCAGGGAGCGGGCGTGGATCTTAAATGTCTCCCACACTATATCATACGCGGCTGACTCCCTGTTAGCTGTAAAATAGTGTTGCAATTCCATGGGGATGTCATCCTGGTCCTGCAGGGCAGTCAACCAAAACGGGTTTAACCACCAAAGAGGAGCAGAGGAGGCCTGAAGGAGCTGAATCGTAATCCAGTAGGGGGCGTGATCCGAGAGAAGTCTCGGAGCAAAGCCCGCGTCTCCCAGTTTAGGTGTCAGGGTCTTTGAGATTATAATGAAATCAATACGTGACATTGTGTTGTGGCTGGCTGAAAAACATGAAAAGACTTTAGAATGTGGGTGTTTGTGGGCGCCAAGTGTCTCCGGGTGCTGGACTTTTGGTCCCTTTTGATGCGGTCCATCCTGGTTTGTCTATCACACACTGGGTTGGTTTCTCTTCTTTATTGTGGTTCTTCTTACCTCTGTTCCATGACTCCATATGATCCAGATCTTTCTCCTCTCCATATCATTTCCCACAATACTCAGGGATTAAACTCCCTCAGTTAAATGCCGTAAAGTTTTTCTACACTGCCATTTTCAAAAGATTGATGTTCTCCTCCTGCAGGAAACACACTTTCCTAAACAATTCAGTCCTTCTTTAATCCACCAGAAATACCTGTCTTTCTACTCAACTAATACTGATGACAAAACAGGATGCGTATCTACATTTTTCTCTAAACAATTAGCCTTTTCCCCATCACAGGAAATGAAAGACCCTGCTGGCAGATTTATTCTCCTAACTGGGACTTTAGATGGCAAAATGTATACCTTCTTTTCCTATTACGCCCAGAATCGTGGTTTTTCACTTCTGTGTTGGAAACCTTAATTTACCATTTAGAGGTAACGGTGGTGTTTGGTGGAGACTCCAATATAGCTTTAGACCAGTCCCTGGATAAATCTGGAATTGGAAAATCCTGCCTAAAGCACCCCCCCCAACAAAGTTTACATATTGCTAAGTTAGTACATACTCATGGATTGGTGGATACAGCATATGGAGGGAGCTCAACCCGAACTCCAGGGATTATACACACTATTCCTCTCCCCATTAGACTTACACAAGGATTGATCATATTTTCCTTTTATCTTTGGATATTCCATTGGTGACCAAATCTTTGTCAGAGATACTGTTTGACCTGACCATTCCATAGGCCTTCTGATAATTCTGTGGCCCCAGGGGCCCTTTCCATTGCAGCCTAAATGAATCCTTGCTCAGTGACCCTGAGCAAAGCACCATATTGGAAAAGGAGCTAAAGGAGTCCTCCTGTACGAATGATAATGGAGAAGTCTCTCCTAAGACATTATGGGTGGCCTATAAAGCAGGAAGCAGGGGAAACTCCTTCAGATAGCCTCCCAAATTAATCACGAGCATTGAGCGGATATATATAAACTTGAAAAAGAATTTCAGCTGTTGAGTAAGCGTCACAATTGAAATCACACAAGTGACTCCCTATCTCAACTAGAATCTGCGCGTTTGGCAGTGAATATGGCTCTGACTACAGAGTAGGGATGAGCCGAACACCCTCCTGTTCGGTTCGCAACAGAATTTGCGAACAGGCAAAAAATTTGCGAACAGGCAAAAAAACAGGCAAAAAAACAGGCAAAAAAGGCCTTTGATGGTCTGGGGCACATAAATGTTTCCAAAGGGACAAGATTGGGTCCAAACTGGCAGCCAGATTGATGCCTAAACTCTGTTCTTTTTCATTCCCTAAAATCTGTTGCCATCTCTAGATCAATTACCCAAAACCCTAAGCAAATTATGGAAACCTTCCATGAATTTTATTCTCGGTTATATAGGGCATAATAATCCCTTACAACAACCTCACCTAGATGATTTTTACAAGGTATTCCCCTCCCCAAATTAGCACCAAAATACTGATCCAGCCTCGAAAATCCTATTTCTGAATTAGAGGTACAAGATTTCATTAAACAATTAAAGACGGGTTCCCGGTTTGCAGGGCTGCCATTAGGGGGGTACAGGCATTACATCTGTAAGGGGCCCGCATGTCCCCAGGGGCCCGGCCATCATCCCCCCTGATAATCAGCACGTTGCTGGTTGCTGGTGAGAGGAGGAGAGTGACACTATCCTTTTGCCCCTCCCCCCTGCTCAGCAGCTGCTGGACAGAGGAGGAGATCGCCTGAAGGGCTGACACTTTTTCGCCAGCACCCCCCCCCCCCTTGTCAGCTGGCTGCAGGAGGAGAGAACTTGAAGGGATGACACTTTCACCACGGCCAGTGCACTCTGCTCATCCATTCCCTTCAGAGGCAGAGCCTGATGGCTGCTGCAGGATTTGCTCGGACTGTGATTGTGCAGGACAGGGACAGGGGGGGTGGCCAGCTAGTCAACAGTGCACATGTTCACAGACACCAATAACAGATTGAAGAGTGCAGCATGGAGGGTAAGTCAGAAATATTTAATGTGTGCTGCTGACTGTGCCCCCTGTGCTGCCTGTACATTTTAGTGGGACTTTATTTATCTCCTTCTTTTTGGATGGGACACCCTTAGGCTGAATAGCTGCATATAATTGATTTGCATTGTGAAAATGGATGACTCTGTGGGTGCAATTTTGGAGAGGCCGCTGCCCGCCTCTTCACTATGTAACTCTAATCCCCATCCACAGTCACCCTCATCCATTTTCACAATGCAACTCAATCATCTTTATCCGCACCCAGCATCTACTCCATCCCTCCAGTCTCCACAATGCACGCATCCCCACCCACGCTGAGCACCATCCATCCCTCCAGTCTCCACAACTCACGCATCCCCACCCAGACCAAGCACTATCCATCCCCCCAGTCTCCACAACACACGCATCCCCACCCAGACCGAGCACCATCCATCCCTCCAGTCTCCACAACACATGCATCCCCACCCAGACCGAGCACCATCCATCCCTCCAGTCTCCACAACACACGCATCCCCACCCAGACCGAGCACCATCCATCCCTCCAGTCTCCACAACACACGCATCCCCACCCAGACCGAGCACCATCCATCCCTGCAGTCTCCACAACACACGCATCCCCACCCAGACCGAGCACCATCCATCCCTCCAGTCTCCACAACACACGCATCCCCACCCAGACCGAGCACCATCCATCCCTCCAGTCTCCACAACACACGCATCCCCATCCAGACTAAGCACCATCCATCCCTCCAGTCTCCACAACGCACGCATCCCCACCCACGCTGAGCACCATCCATCCCTCCAGTCTCCACAACGCACGCATCCCCACCCACGCTGAGCACCATCCATCCCTCCAGTCTCCACAACACATGCATCCCCACCCAGACCAAGCACCATCCATCCCTCCAGTCTCCACAACACACGCATCCCCACCCAGACCGAGCACCATCCATCCCTCCAGTCTCCACAACACACGCTTTCCCACCCCGACCGAGCACCATCCATCCCTCCAGTCTCCACATCGCACGCATCCCCACCCAGACCAAGCACCATCCATCCCTCCAGTCTCCACAACACACGCATCCCCACCCAGACCGAGCACCATCCATCTCTCCAGTCTCCACAACACACGCATCCCCACCCAGACCGAGCACCATCCATCCCTCCAGTCTCCACAAAACACGCATCCCCACCCAGACCGAGCACCATCCATCCCTCAAGTCTCCCCAACACACGCATCCCCACCCAGACTGAGCACCATCCCTCCAGTCTCCACAACGCACGCATCCCCACCCACGCTGAGCACCATCCATCTCTCCAGTCTCCACAGCACACGCATCCCCACCCAGACCGAGCACCATACATCCCTCTAGTCTCCACAGCACACGCATCCCCACCCTTGCCGAGCACCATCCATCTCTCCAGTCTCCACAACGCATGCATCCCCACCCACGCTGAGCACCATTCATCCCTCCAGTCTCCACAATGCAGGCATCCCCACCCAGACCGAGCACCATCCATACCTCCAGTCTCCACAACGCACGCATCCCCACCCACGCCAGGCACCATCCATCCCTCCAGTCTCTACAACACACGGAATGTTGGAGGTCGGGCCCCGGGGGGCCCAGGCCTAAAGCTTTGTAAGGGGCCCCAAAATTTCTGATGGCTGCCCTGCCGGTTTGTTCCTGCAAATCATTTGCATCAACCCTCTCTCCCTATCTAACATAGTTTTTTAACTCTCCCCTGGATAAGGCTTCTAATTTAGGGTATTTAATGGTCATGCCAAATGTGACATGTCACGGGGTCACCTGCACTTAAAGCGGAAGTTCCATTTTTGGGTGAAACTTCGCTTTAAAGCCTTTCAATGGTGGTTAAACAAAGGACTGTTCAGGATTGCCCATTTTTTCACGTCAGCTAGGCCTCTCTCCATGGGTTTTTGTGTTAGCAAGCTGAATATTCTGGATGCTCTCAAATTTTACATTTTATCACTTACCATGGGCTAACAAATGTGACCTGCCAAGGATAAAGATCTACAAACAGTGGATTGCATGGATTATGGACCAGGGAGGTGGTATCTCCACAATGAATGCTTCCTTAGCCAAGGCTACGAAGGAATGAGGGTCAAGTTTTCTTTCCTTTTGTTGCTTGTACCACATTGACCATTCCCGCAAATATAATTCTCATTACTCTCTTTTATTCTATGTCTTCTAGTTGAATGAATAAAGCATACAATGATTCATTCAGTCACAGTCTTTAACCTTTAATTCATATCTGACTGTGGTCATAGCTCAGTCAATAGTGCCAGCTATGGTTTTATTAGCTACTAAATTACTTTTGGGCAGTTCATTACTTTGCCCTGTGATATATATGATTGGCTTTGCTTCACCTATTCTTATGTTACGATTTAAGGTGTATACTCTAATGGGGCGTACACACGGTCGGACTTTTCGGCTACAAAAGTCCGACAGCCCGTCCGACAAACTTTTGACGGACTTTTGGTGGACTTGCGGCGGACTTTCTAACGAACGGACTTGCCTACATACGATCACCCAAAAGTCCGATGGATTCGTTTGTGATGACGTACACCGGTCTAAAATAAGGAAGTTGATAGCCAGTAGCCAATAGCTGCCCTAGCATGGGTTTTTGTCCATCGGACTAGCATACAGACGAGCAGATTTCTGGGTCCGGCGGAGTTACGACGTAAAGATTTGAAGCATGTTCCAAATCTAAAGTCCGTCAGATTTGCGACTGGAAAAGTCCGCTGAAAGTCCGGGGAAGCCCACACACGATCGGATTGTCCACCGGATTTGGTCCGTCGGTGTCCGTCAGACTTTTGTAGCTGAAAAGTCCGACCGTGTGTACGCCCCATAACTCACCTACGAAAATGGTGTAAGCTGTTGGTAGGATCTCAGTGGTTGTAGGTGTCCGTTCGATGTTATATTATGTTATTATTATTATTTTTTGTTGTCATTTCTTTACAATTTGTCACCAATTGTTAATGTCTCCCTGATCTTTTATGGTTCTGTATATGCATTCTATTTGGAAAAGAGACTGAAAGTAGATTGTCTGTACTCACAAAATGTCCAGGGACACTCCTTCCAACTTCCAAGCGACAATCTCTACCAGTGATACCAGACCAGATCTTCAAAAGACAGCTCTTCAGCCAGCTCTCTGTAGAACCAGGGTCACTCTCTTTGACTTTAGGCCCTCAGGTCACCCACCTGGGCCCACATGGCAGCAGGTGCATGGGAGAGGCAGCATGCCCCCTTCCAGGCTAGAACTCTCCTCTCCAGGAAAGACCTTGTGCTCAGTGAATACAAAGAATAAATACCCTCTCCCAGAATCCCTCAGGTCCACCCTCCCTGGGACTGGCTGGAGTGGCATTAATATTCATGTTGTGTTCTGCATAGCGTCCACCTATTCATCCAGAACCTTCCTATGTTACTTGGATACAGAGGAGGCCAGAGGCAGACAGACCCAATCAGCAGCTGAGCACACTGAGCAGGCTACACTAATCAATCACAGCTCTCTGTTAAGCAGGAGAACTAAAACTATATGACACTAATCCTAGCACCTACCTAGGATGGTGCTACATATATTACCACATACGTATGCAACAGTATATAGTATTGTACACAGTTCACTTCTATAGAAACTATCTCAACTATCTCAACAAGGATTGTCAAAATACAGAAGCAAAATGACTAAAGTTTTAATATGAACAAAGAAGGGAAATGATTAATGATTTCACTGTAAATGTAATTAATTAACATTTGTACATTTATCTTGTTAAAATGTAAGTACTGTAGCTACAAGGGTTTGAAGAGGAACTGATGAAGTTGACATCTGAATAGTCTCAAATTAACTTCATAAAAGAACACAGCATAAATCATTTAAGATATCTTTTAATCTTGACATGCAAATGCACTTATGTATGAGGACAGTTGTTTACATGTGTAAAGACATCACATTTAGTTTAAACCACTTACATAATCAATTCAAATTTCTTTAATCTTTTTTATGTTTTTCAAAAATAATATATTTTCTCTCATTTGAATGGACTCCTTCTTTAACTTTTTACCTATCTTCATTTGTCTCCTGATGAGCAGAAACATACTGTACTACTGTTTTTTTGCTGTTTAGCCCCAATGGCTATCTGAAAAGTAGAATTTTTGTTTAAAAGTTTTTTTATAGTGCTTTTTATGTATTAAGGAACATGTATTGTTTTTGTGCATAAATTGTAAATATACGGTATGTGTACTAGGAGACAGTCACATTTTCTCACTACAACTTCAGACCTTGCTTTGCGCTTAGGCCATACATGGTTCGAATCTCAGCCGGTTCGGCGGGGAACTAGCCGAGATTCGAACCATGCATGGGCAGGCTGAATGTACCAAGTTGATCGATCAATTTGGGTACAGCCAGCATGCCGTGTTTTACCTGCGAAAATGATTATTGGATCTGGGGGGATTGGGTCAAATCAACACTATAAAAATGACTCTCCTGCCACGTATACTTTATTTGTTCCGTTCGTTACCCATTCCAATCGTGAGATCCCACCCAAAAGGTTTCCAATCCAAAATGATTATTTTTATTTGGGGAAACAAGGGCCACCATTGCCCTCCTGAACCTATTGTGGTATTATCAAGCAGCACAACTGACACCGATTTCTATTGTTTACTCACATGGTTTCAAACCAGACTGGGTGCAAATGGAAAGACAATCCGTACCTCAAAAACTATGGATTTTTTGCTTTGGAGTGCTCCTAAACGACGGCCTCCAATTTTAGCCACTACCCTCTCGCATTCTATAACCTTATCTGAAACCCTCCATAGGCAAGCTTTGTTCATCTCAGCATTTCACCCCCTACCACATCTTTTCCATAACCCTTAATTTTCTGCAGGTATGGATATTAAAGTGGAGTTCCACCCATATAAAAGTCAGCGGCTACAAAAAGTGTAGCTGCTGACTTTTATTAATCGGACACTCACCTGTCCCGCGGTCCAGCAATGCGGGCGTCCGAAGCCCCGCTTCTCTCCCCCTCCTCTCTGTGGCGCCGGCGTTGTCACTGTGGGTGCCCGGCTGTGGCTTCACAGCCGGGCACGCACTGCGCATGCGCGAGCTGCACTGTGCACTGTGACTGGCTGGGCAATCATTTAGGACCTGTGACATGTCCCTGATGATTGGCGAGAGGGAGGAGGGAGAGGTGAACTTGCTTCTGGCGCCCTGGTGCCCCAGGAGGAAGTGGGAGCTGGATCTTTCTAAAAAGAGTGTATCCCCCCCCCCAAAAAAATGTGGCATGTCAGGGGGTCACCTGCACTTAAAGTGGAAGTCCCATTTTTGGGTGGAACTCCGCTTTAAAGCCTTTCAATGGTGGTTAAACAAAGGACTGTTCAGGATTGGCCATTTTTTCACATCAGCTGGGCCTCTCTCCATGGGTTTTTGTGTTAGCAAGCTGGATATTCTGGATACTCTCAAATTTTACAAATTTGTCACTTACCATGGGCTAACAAACGTGACCCACCAAGGATAAAGATCTACGACCCAATCAGCAGCTGAGCACACTGAGCAGGCTACACTAATGAATCACAGCTCTCTGTTAAGCAGGAGAACTAAAACTATATGACACTAATCCTAGCACCTACCTAGGATGGTGCTACATATATTACCACATACGTATGCAACAGTATATAGTATTGTACACAGTTCACTTCTATAGAAACTATCTCAACTTAAAAGGATTTTCAAAATACAGAAGCAAAATGACTAAGGTTTTAATATCAACAAAGAAGGGATATGATTAATGATTTCACTGTAAATGTAATTATTTAACATTTGTACATTTGTCTTCTTAAAATGTCAATTTGGGTACAGCCAGCATGCCGTGTTTTACCTGTGAAAATGATTTTTGGATCTGGGAGCAGGAAAATTCAAACTAGGGCAACATCAATGAAATAAACTCTTGTAAAAACACTTACAGGTTGGCCTTTTATGATAAAAGACTCTGTAAGTCAATTCTGTCATGAATGTTTCTTCCTGCCTGTCAGTGTTTTTTTATTTTTTTTATTTGTCTGAGTGTACACTGAGCAGTACATACATTCAGTAGGTACATTTATAATCTGGGCATTGGTTCTATGCCAAATGCCATGGACAAAGTAACTCCCTTGTCCATGTGCAGGATGTATTTCATCTTAGCTTAGCCAATCAAGGTGGCGGAGGGCTGTGAACCGGGAAGAAGAGTGGGTGAAAATGAAAGCACCAGTAACAATCCTACGGCCTTCACATTACTGGAAAAGAGCATTTAGAGGTTAAGCATACCATAATATGCAAATGTGCTCAGTATATTTGCATATTATAACAAAAGCTCCTGGAGCCCACAGCTTTCCTAAATGGTTTACTTCCACTTCTAAGCTAAAGTTTATTATGTTTATATTTTGCTTTCCATGGTTCCTTTTTTCCTCTTAAATGAACATGTTTTTTCAGTTTTAATTACATTATCACTAGGTTGCAATGATTCTTAAAGCAATGAGGGCAAATAATGGCTCGAGGGAGGGGCCAGAAAAATGCTATACCTGGCATCCTGACAACATCTCAAGAGCTCTCAGTAAAGATAAAATCAGTGGGCTGTCCTCTGAGAGGATTTATATAAATATCTAAATGCCTTGGTGAGTGGATGTCAGTCTGGAGGTGTTGAAATTCCTGGACAGACTACCCACACGTGATGCTGGGCCCCCATTATTGAAAGAACAGAAATCCAATGAATGAAAGGGGTTAGTCAGGGACAGTAAAGCTGGGGAGAAAAAGACTAAATTATGTTGGAAGTCCTCCATATAAAAATAATCCAAATAAAATAGGCTCTATCTTACCGGCAATAATAAAACATTAAAAAAATATTCATTACCAGGTAGCTCCTCCTCCATAGATGTGTGGGTTGATGATGGTCATTTAAGATTTCTGAATGTTTATTACAGCAATAAATATAATCAAGCACTAAATATTTCTCATTGTACGGTATTAGTCTTCCATGGAAACCAAAAACGCGAATTACTTTGGCACTTAGGTATCTATGGAAAATGTCAGTCGATATGCCAAAAATGAATTTTAAAGTGTTCATTTTTGTAAATAGGAAACATTTTCTGTACACAATTTGTACAGTAATAATTGCTCTTTATTCATGAAAACAAACAACATCAAGTGGTGTTTTGAAATACAAATTACATTGGCTTGACAACCTTATAAGCATATATTTAGTAGAAAATTCATGACTGTTCCTCTAACCTGGATAACATAATAAAAATGATTGAGAAATGCATGCTGGAACTTATACATGCTAGAACTAAAATCTTATCTGAAATGACTTTGCATTATTAATTGGGCAGACAGCATGCAGCTAGAAACACATCTAGAGGGATCATGTTTCCTGATTGACTTTATTGTTCTGTGTCTACATAACACTGACAATTACACGGAATATAAAGAAGGTTGAATTACATGACAGTGAAAATACTGTTTGTGTTGTGACCTGGTTATCATAAAAATTAACTTTGTCTTTTATATAGCTATAAATTATACAAGACAGGGGTTATAGCATTTATTATTGAACAAATACTGCTATTTTATTTTAATTTAGATATGTTCAAAAGATTCCTTTTCTTAAAGCACAATGCATCCTTTTATTTAAAACTGATCCTCATGCATCTATAAGAAACAAATAGTGGTATTATTGTTAAATAAAAAGTGTTGCACTAAATTTAAAAGTGAGGTTCAGGTTTCATAAAAAAAAAAAAAAAAATATATATATATATATATATATATATATATATATATATATATATATATATATATATATATATATATATATATATATATATATATATATATATATATATATATATATATATATTATATATATATATATATATATATATATATATATATATATATATATATTATATATATATATACAGGGGGGACGAAAAGTATTCAGACCTGCAGACCTGTGATTGGCTACAGCACACACATGGTACAGGTAATCACATCGTACAGGGTGCTGCGAATGGCCCGGGTACCATGTGCCATTGTGATCATGAGCTCTTATACAGAGAACAGAGGTAATGTGATCACTTACAAAAAGGGGAAAAAATGTTTATAATGTTTTTAAATGTATACACAAATATTTTGCTTTTCATCTCTATTTTTAACTAAATGGGTTATTTTACATTATAAAATACATACACTTTAATCACCTGACCCCCCAGACCATTTTTGACATTTCTCTCATAGTTGTAAAAATCTGCATTTTTTACTAGAAAATTACTTAGAACCCCCAAACATTATATATGTTTTTTTAAGCAGAGCCCCTAGATCAGTGTTTCCCAGCCAGGGTTCCACGAGAGGTCCCCAGGGGTTCCGCCACTATCTGTCATTCATCACAAGCAGATGAACGGTGGATCGCATCCCCGCATAGCTGACAGGCTATATATATACAGTGGGGACGGAAAGTATTCAGACCCCCTCAAATTTTTCACTCTTTGTATTATTGCAGTCATTTGATAAAATCATTTAAGTTCATTTTGTTGCTCATTAATGTACACACAGCACCCCATATTGACAGAAAAACACAGAATTGTTGACATTTTTGCAGATTTATTAAAAAAGAAAAACTGAAATATCACATGGTCCTAAGTATTCAGACCCTTTGCTCAGTATTTAGTAGAAGCACCCTTTTGATCTAATACAGCCATGAGTCTTTTTGGGAAAGATGCAACAAGTTTTTCACACCTGGATTTGGGGATCCTCTGCCATTCCTCCTTGCAGATCCTCTCCAGTTCTATCAGGTTGGATGGTAAACATTGGTGGACAGCCATTTTTAGGTCTCTCCAGAGATGCTCAATTGGGTTTAAGTCAGTTCTCTGGCTGGGCCATTCAAGAACAGTCACGGAGTTGTTGTGAAGCCGCTCCGATGTTATTTTAGCTGTGTGCTTAGGGTCATTGTCTTGTTGGAAGGTAAACCTTCGGCCCAGTCTGAGGTCCTGAGCACTCTGGAGAAGGTTTTCGTCCAGGATATCCCTGTTAATAGCCGCATTCATCTTTCCCTCAATTGCAACCAGTCGTCCTGTCTCTGCAGCTGAATAATACCCCCACAGCATAATGCTGCCACCACCATGCTTCACTGTTGGGACTGTATTGGACAGGTGATGAGCAGTGCCTGGTTTTCTCTATACATACCGTTTAGAATTAAGGCCAAAAAGTTCTATCTTGGTCTCATTAGACCAGAAAATCTTATTTCTCACCATCTTGGAGTCCTTCAGGTGTTTTTTTAGCAAACTCCATGCGGCCTTTCATGTGTCTTGCACTGAGGAGAGGCTTCCATCGGGCCACTCTGCGATAAAGCTTGATCTTTGGGTTCTTGTTTACCTCTCTCACCAAGGCTCTTCTCCCCCGATAGCTCAGTTTGGCCGGACGGCCAGCTCTAGGAAGGGTTCTGGTCGTCCCAAATGTCTTCCATTTAAGGATAATGGAGGCCACTGTGCTCTTAGGAACCTTAAGTGCAGCAGAAATTTTTTTGTAACCTTGACCAGATCTGTGCCTTGCCACAATTCTGTCTCTGAGCTCTTCAGGCATTTTCTTTGACCTCATGATTCTCATTTGCTCTGACATGCACTGTGAGCTGTAAGGTCTTATATAGACAGGTGTATGGCTTTCCTAATCAAGTCCAATCAGTATAATCAAACACAGCTGCACTCAAATGAAGGTGTAGAACAGGGGTCTCAAACTGGCGGCCCTCCAGCTGTTGCAAAACTACAAGTCCCATCAAGCCTCTGCCTGTGGGAGTCATGTTTGTAACTGTCAGCCTTGCAATGCCTCATGGGACTTGTAGTTTCACAACAGCTGGAGGGCCACCAGTTTGAGACCCCTGGTGTAGAACCATCTCAAGGATAATCAGAAGAAATGGACAGCACCTAAGTTAAATATATGAGTGTCACAGCAAAGGGTCTGAATACTTAGGACCATGTGATATTTCAGTTTTTCTTTATTAATAAATCTGCAAAAATGTCAACAATTCTGTGTTTTTCTGTCAATATGGGGTGCTGTGTGTACATTAATGAGGAAAAAAATGAACTTAAATGATTTTAGCAAATGGCTGCAATATAACAAAGGGTGAAAAATTTAAGGGGGTCTGAATACTTTCCGTCCCCACTGTATAAGTGGATGCAGCATCAGTCTCTGACTGGCTCTAAGGCCAAGCACTGAGCAATTAAAGACCGCTGATCGCTCAGCTCTCAGTCTTCAGGCTGTAGAGGGCTTATGCCTGTCAGTCACTGACTTTCTGCTCTGTCCCTCCAGCGCTCACTGGAGCATTGGGCTGTGGAGGGGGCAGTTGCAGCTGGCTCAGGCTCTCTCCGTGCCTTCCTGAGAGGCAAAGCCGGTTGCTGGTCCAAGCATCTGGGTGGATCCTGACCATATGGCTCTTTAACGGGCTTTAGCCTGCTGTCAGCTGAAAACCGGTCACAGGAGTGCAGAGCAAACTGCACTCCTGTGATCCATAGGAGAAGTAGGGCTTAAAAAGCTTTGGCTATACTCCTTTTTTAACTGATTACGAAGGATTTACCCCTTCATAACCATGGCATCTTTTGCTATTCAGCACTGTGCTAATTTACCTGCCAATTGCATGAAAATCTTTATGATTTTTTTCACACAAATAGAGCTTTCTTTTGGTGGTATTTGATCACTACTGGGTTTTTAAATGTGTTTGCCATATTAATGAAAAAAGACTGAAAATTTTGAAACTGCTTTCTACTTTCTGTTATAAAACATATTCAATAAAATCTAATTTCTTTATAAACTTAGACCAAAATATGTTAATATGTCTTTGGTAAAAAAACAAAAACAAACAATATGTGTCTATTATCGTTTTTTGTGAAAGTCTACAAACTATGGTATATACTGTATGTTTGAAAATTGCTCAATTCTGAGGCACTTACTGGCTATATAATTTCTTGAGGCCCTTAATGACTTGCGGACCGCCTTCTGCATATATACAAGGTGGCTCAGCTGTGCAAACCAATGTACCTGTACGCCGGTCCATGCATGTGGTAGTGTGGGTGCGCGTGCGCCCTCTGCACACCGGGGGAGCATGCGTGTGGGTCCGGCGGACTCGATGTCCGCCGGCTACCCGCGATCATGGTACAGAGAGGCAGGGGACAACATGGAGATCTGCTGTCACTGTGTATCAGGAACAGCGATCTCTGTGTTGTCCCAGTGAGCCCATCCTTCAAACAGTTAGAACACACCCAGAGAACACAGTTAACCCCTTGATCGCCCCCTAGTGTTAACCCCTTCCCTGCCAGTGTCATTTATACATTGATCAGTACATTTTTTTTAGCACTGATCACTGTATTGGTGTCACTGGTCCCCAAAATGTGTGATTTAGGGTCAGATGTGTCCGCTGCAATGTTGCAGTCCTGTTAAAAATCGCAGATCGCGCCATTACCAGTAAAAACAATAAAAAAATTAAAAGTCCCTAAATCTATCTCCTATTTTGTAGACGCTATAACTTTTGCACAAAAAAAAAATCATTATATACGCCTATTGTGATTTTTTTTTTTCAAAAATATGTAGCAGAATACATATTGGCCTAAAATGATGAAGAAATTTAATTTTTTACATTTTTTTTTTGGATGTGTATTATAGCAGAAAGTTATTTATTTATTTTTATTTTTTTTACAAAATTGTCGCTCTTTTTTGTTTATAGTGCAAAAAATAAAAACCGCAGAGGCGATCAAATACCACCAAAAGAGAGCTCTATCTGTGGGGAAAAAGGACATCAATTTTGTTTGGGCACAAAGCCGCACGCCTGCGCGATTGTCAGTTAAAGCGACGCAGTGCCGTATCGCAAAAAATGGCCTGGTCATTAGGGGGTAAATCCTTTCGGGGCTGAAGTTATTAAGGTGGTTGTAAAGTCAAAAGGTTTTGTATCTTAATGCATTCTATGCATTAGGATAAAATGCCTTCTGAGCGCAGCAGCCCCCCTCAGCCCCTCTAATACTTACCTGAGCCCCCTCTCTATCCAGCGATGTTGAAGGATTGCTAGGTTGCCTGGGACTCCCCTCTTCATCGGCTGAAACAGCAGTGCAGCACCATTGGCTCCCACTGCCATCAATCAAAGTTGGTCAGCCAATGAGGAGAGAAAGGAGACGGGGCCGGGCCGCAACTCTGTGTCGGAATGGATACACGGAGCTGCAGCTCGGCCTGGGTGCCCACACAGCAAGCTACTTGCTGTGGGGGCACTTGTCAGGAGGGAGGAGGGCAGAGCCAAAGAGTGACCAGAGAAGAGGAGGATCAGGAGTGCTCTGTGCAAAGTCACTGCACAGGGCAGGTAAGTATTACATGTTTATAATTTTTAACAAAAAAAAAAACAGACTTTGCAATCGCTTTAAGTGCCAAGACAGTACTAATACCCCCAAAATGATCTCTTTTAGTGAAATTGAAAGTCTGAGGCATTTAATAAGAAGCATGGTGAGTTTTTTGAAGTTGTAATTTTGTTTGTAAAAAAAATTGTGGAAAAAAAAATTTTCAATTTAATTTTCATACTATCACCAGTGCAGTACAGTATCATCATATGACTGGTGTGGTGGCGATCAGGGACAGTGACTTGTGGCAATATTAAAAAAAAAAAAACTTTTTTAATTCAATTATTTAAAAAAAAGAAAAATAATTTTTTAACCTTCATTTAATTTTTTACTATTTTTACTTTCATCAGAGTAGCACAGTGTCACCATAGTAACATGATACTACTCTGAGCAGGTGATCAGGGTTTTTTTTACACAATGTTTGCTGTTACAATGATGAACATTATAGCAGCAATGTATTCAACTGCCATAAATGGGTTACATTCATGAAAGCTGTGATTACTAGTGATCTGTGATTGGCTACAGCACACACATGGTACAGGTAATCACATGGTACAGGGTGCTGCGAATGACCCAGGTACCATGTGATAGCTGTTATGAATGAATTAATTCATAACAGCTTTGTTGCCATTGTGATCATGAGCTCTTATACAGAGAACAGAGGGAATGTGATCACTTATAAAAAGGGGAAATAATGTTTATAATGTTTTTAAATGTATACACAAATATTTTGCTTTTCATCTCTATTTTTAACTAAATGGGTTATTTTACATTATAAAATACATACACTTTAATCACCTGACCCCCCAGACCATTTTTGACATTTCTCTCATAGTTGTAAAAATCTGCATTTTTTACTAGAAAATTACTTAGAACCCCCAAACATTATATATGTTTTTTTAAGCAGAGCCCCTAGATCAGTGTTTCTCAGCCAGGGTTCCACGAGAGGTCCTCAGGGGTTCCGCCACTATCTGTCATTCATCACAAGCAGATGAACGGTGGATCGCATCCCCGCATAGCTGACAGGCTGCAGCACACAGACCATTGACATCACTGTCCCGCGCCGATCACAACCCCCCTCCCCTCCATCGCAGGTGCCTGAATGTGAATGTGTGACATCACTCGGGAGGGGCGAGAGAGGAGAGCGGGTGGGAATTAGGCATTCCATCAGCATTCCGGGCATTCAGCGGCATTCCAGCAGCTTTCCTGAGCTAATCTGCATGAGAAAAAATACTACGGATGCCAGTATTGTGCTCACCAGTTTCCTCCTGGCCCCCCCATACTGTTTGCTCCTGCCTCCCATACTGTTTCCTCCTGGCTCCCCGCAAACTATACTGTTTGCTCCTGGCCCCCCTATACAGTTTCCTCCTGGCCTCCCTTTACTGTTCCCTCCTGTCCCCTTGAACTATACGGTTTTCTTCTGACCCCCTATACTGTTTCCTCTTGCCCCCCCTGAACTATACTGTTCCCTTCTGGCCCCGTATACTGTTCCTTCCTGACCCCCCCTGAACTCTGTTCCCCCCTGCCCCCCCTATACTGTTCCCTCCTGGCCTCCCTATACTGTTCTCTCCTGGACTCCCTGAACTGTTCCCTCCTGGCCCCCTGTACTGTGCTATGCTCTCTTGCCCCCCCATACTCTTACCTCCTGGATCCCCTGTGCTCTGCCCTGTTGACCCCCTACACAGCTTATCTCAAGTTTGACCCAGAACTGTGCAAAAAAGCAAGCGCAAGTTTCACCATAAAGGACATAAGTATTGATATTTATTTTATTGTTTAATGCTATTTCTAAGAATAATTGTTATATCTACAGCTTGCTGATCACATCAATGTTCCGTAAACTGTAGATATGAAAATTATTTCAGCGGTTCCCCGAGATCCCAGACATTTGCCAGGGGTTCCTCGAAGGTAAAAAGGTTGAGAAACACTGCCCTAGAGAATAAAAGTGTTGCAATTTGTTTGTCAAACGATATTTGTGAGGCAGTATTTCAAACACAAACTTTTTGGAAAAATTTCACTTTGATGAATTTTAGTGAACACAAACACAATATAGTACCCAATTTTTTTGGTAAAATATAAAAGATGGAAAGCCGAGTAATAATGCAGAGTAAAGAAACAGGCCACACTTTAAAACTGCACATGCCCATGGAATGCCAACATACTACAGTACATTAAATTATCCATAGGTGACGCTTTAAAATCCTTTACAGGTTAATAGTTTAGAGTTCCACAAGAGGTCTGGTGCTAGAATTATTGCTCTCACTATGACATGCATGGCGATACGTCACATGTGTGGTGTGATCAGAAGTAATTAACAACATCCTTTGTGATAGCATGGGCTGTGACAGGTGCTCTTTTTAGAGATTTGGGGCCTATTAGATCACAGATCTCTCCTCTGGCTTCCAAAGCATCTGGTCAAACCAAGATTGGTTTGATCAGATGCTATTGCAACAAACTGAAACCGGAAGTAACAAAATCCTCGTCGCTTTTGGTGTCCGACCCCAGAGAAGGGGGAAAGAAACTTCTATTTCTTCCATTCTTGGCAGTGTATGCAAACCTAAGTACCTGGTTCATATTTTAAAGCTACACGTTATCTGACCTTTGTGATGGGGGTCAGATATTGAAGGTGAGAGTACACCCAGGAAGGAAGGTGAAGAGTCCACATGGAGAGCACCTCTTAAATATAGTGTCTGCACATGGGATTATGGACTCTATTTTTCCAGTTTGCATTTTTTTTAACTGATGTAGCTATATTTATGTTTTGCATATATATGTAATACCACTTTATCCTTAGCGCAATTTTTTTTTTAAATCTATTTTATTTTTGAGTGAATCTTCTTTTCACTTTGAAGGAGATTTATTAACACTGGAGAGTGCAAAATCTGTTACATAGTTACAAAGTTACATAGTAGGTGAGGTTAAAAAAAGACACAAGTCCATCAAGTCCAACCTATGTGTGTGATTATATGTCAGTATTACCTTGTATATCCCTGTATGTTGCGGTCGTTAAGGTGCTTATCTAATAGTTTCTTGAAACTATTGATGCTCCCCGCTGAGACCACCACCTGAGGAATTGAAATCCCAATTCTTCTTTGTACTTGCTCCATTTCCAATACATCCCTCCTGAGGACTGGTACCCAGAACTGGACAGCATACTCTAGGTGTGGCCGGACCAGAGTCTTGTAGAGTGGGAGAATTATCATTTTATCTCTGGAATGAATCCCCTTTTTAATGCATGCCAATATTCTGTTTGCTTTGTTAGCAGCAGCTTGGCATTGCATGCCATTGCTGAGCCTATCATCTACTAGGACCCCCATCCTAGATTCCCCAAGAGGTTCTCCCCCCAGTGTATAGATTGCATTCATATTTTTGCCACCCAAATGCATTATTTTACATTTTTCCACATTGAACCTCATTTGCAATGTAGTTGCCCACCCCATTAATTTGTTCAGATCTTTTTGCAAATTTTCCACATCCTGCGGAGTAGTTATTGCCCTGCTTAGCTTGGTATCATCTGCAAATACAGAGATTGAACTTTTTCCCCCTTCCTCCTGGTCATTTATGAACAAATTAAACAGGATTGGTCCCAGCGCAGAACCCTGGGGGACCCCACTACCCACCCCTGACCATTCCGAGTATCCCGATTTATTACCACCCTCTGAACTCGCCCTTGAAGCCAGTTTTCAATCCATGTACTCACCCTATGGTCCATGCCAATGGACCTTATTTTGTACAGTAAACGTTTATGGGGGACTGTGTCAAATGCTTTTGCAAAATCCAGATACACCACGTCTACGGGCCTTCCTTTATCTAGATGGCAACTCACCTCCTCATAGAAGGTTAATAGATTGGTTTGACAAGAACGATTCTTCATGAATCCATGCTGATTACTGCTAATGATACCGTTCTCATTACTAAAATCTTGTATATAGTCCCTTATCATCTCCTCCAAGAGTTTACATACTATTGATGTTAGGCTAACTGGTCTGTAATTCCCAGGGATGTATTTTGGGCCCTTTTTAAATATTGGTGCTACATTGGCTTTTCTCCAATCAGCTGGTATCATTCCAGTCAGTAGACTGTGAGTAAAAATTAGGAACAATGGTCTGACAATTACTTGACTGAGTTCCCTAAGTACTCTCGGGTGCAAGCCATCTGGTCCCGGTGATTTATTAATGTTAAGTTTCTCAAGTCTAATTTTAATTCTGTCCTCTGTTAACTATGGAGATGCTTCCTGTGATGTGTCATGGGGATAAACACTGCAGTTTTGGTTACTGAAGCCCCTGATTCCCTCGTGAAGATTGAGGAGAAGAATAAATTCAATACCTTCGCCATCTCCCCATCCTTTGTAACCAGATGTCCTTCCTCATTCTTTATGGGGCCAATATGGCCTGTCCTCCCTTTTTTACTGTTAACATACTTAAATAATTTCTTGGCATTTTTTTTGCTCTCCTCCGCTATGTCTTTCATGTTCTATCTTAGCCGTCCTTATTGCACCCTTACATTTCTTGTTGCATTCTTTATAAAGTCTGAATAAAGGATGATCCCTCAACCTTGTATTTTTTGGAAGGCCTTCTTCTTTGCTTTTATTTTTTTTTTTTTGTTTCAATATTTTTATTGAAGAAATAGCAGGTTACAAATAACTCGACATTGAATTACACTGCATATACACTTGTGGTATATCGTTACAAACAAAAGCAGGAGCATGAACCATAATGTTATATTTATAACACTCTAAGACACGTATATACGTGGCACAAAGTTTCGGATTGAAACTAAGGCACAAGTCCCGGGAGTATTCTTAGGGACCGGGTGTTAAACCTGTGCCACACGCACCCCTGGCGGGAACTAACTGTGCGTGGGCAAGGTTGGAAATGCATTAGGATCATGCCTTAAACTAGCCGGTCTCTCCGGTATAGTCTTCACAGGTATAGGTCCTGTTGTTGCTGTGGATAGTCGATGTGCATCCTGTTTACTAAGGTCTGTCTATGTGGATAGTGAATGCATGTGGAGATGGAACGATTAAAAATAAAAATAGAAATAAAAAAGGGGGCGTTAGGGAAGGAAGGAGGGGGTGGGAAGTTCGAGATCGAGTGTGGTGCTGGTACAGGAGGCATTATGTACCATCTCGTCCCCCAGGTCAAGCTATGCAGGTTTCGACATGATGTTGTTGTAGTCTGTCGTTTCTTTGAAATGTAACCAGCAAGCCCATGTTGTATAAAATTTAGTCGGTGTATCCCTAGCTTGGTGTATTATATCTTCCATCTCAGCTATTTTCCCTATTCTACGGAGCCATTCAGCAATGGTGGGAGGAGAAGTAGTCCGCCAACGCGTGGGAATGCAGAGTTTCGCCGCATTTATGAGATGTATAGTAAGAGTTTTTTTATAGGTCGATGGTGGTATAGATGTATGGTGTAAGAGATATTGGGCCGGCGAGAAGTCAGGGGTATAGGTTGTGATCTGCGAGATAAGTCGGTGAACTTCTGTCCAGTATGGCGTGATTAGGGGACATTCCCACCAAATGTGCAGTAGAGAGCCGTGAGCGGTGTTGCATCTCCAACAAAGCGGAGAAACCTGGGGGAGGAATTTGTGGATTCTGTCTGGTGTTCTATACCATCTAGAGTATAGTTTGTATCCATTCTCTTGTGCGGATACGTTTATAGATCCTTTATGAATGTGAGTATATATGTTATGCCAGTCTTCTTGTGTAAGGTTTATGGATAATTCTCTCTCCCATTTTTGGCGTTTCGTTGCTTCCATGGACGGTGTGTCGGGGAACAGCAGAGAGTACATGACTGAGATGATGTGTCTCATGGGGCTGTGACTCGTGCATAGGGCTTCGAACGGGGTATGGTCTCTGTACCATTGGGATTGTGGATTAGAGCTCTGTAAGAAATGACGAATTTGGAGATATTTAAAGAAGGGTATGTCCGTGTCAGGAAGTCGAGTTTGGATGTGTTGAAAGGATAACAATTTTCCTTTGTCAAAGAAGGATTCTGCTCTGATGGACCTCGGTGTGGGTTCATTATCGGTGTCAAGATGTGTGATGCCTGGGGGAAAATCCGGGTTCCAGTTAAGTGGGGTCAGTGGACCGGGTGAGGAGGCAATGTTCATTTTTTTACAGACTGTGCGAAATATTTGTAACGTGGGGCCTGTTAGGGGATGTGATTTGTGTTCGTGCGGTATTTTGGGTGCGCTTATCCATGGTAAGTGGTGAATAGGCAGAGAGGAAAAGTTTCCCTCTATATCAATCCACGCTTTAGTCCCTGAATGTAAGTGCCAGTCTATGATTCTAGCTAAGTGGCAAGACCAATAATATTTTTGTATGTCAGGGAGGCCGATTCCTCCTTTCAACTTAGGGATTACCAATTTTTTCCAGTGTATACGTGAATGTTTGTCAGCCCATAGAAATTGTAGGCAAAGCCTTTTATATGTATCAAAGAATGCCTGTGGTAATTTAATCGGGATTGTTTGGAGTAGATAAAGGAGTCTGGGGAGAATGTTCATTTTTATAATTGCTACTCTTCCAAACCATGAGAAGGTGCCTCTATTCCAGTTTTGGACGTCCTTCCTTATTGTTTGCAGAATGGGAGCATAATTTTTAAGATAGAGGTCATTTAGGTTGCTGGGAAGCTGGATCCCTAAGTATGTAATGGCTTGTGCATCCCATCCGAACGGAAAGTTGGCTTTACAGAGGGTCACTGTGGAATCTGGTAGGGAAATGTTAAGGGCTTTAGATTTGGAGAAATTTATTTGGAGATTGGACAGTTCCTTGAAAAGGGAAAAGTCTTTTAATAGATTAGAAAGTGTGGTGATGGGGTCTGTTAGGAATAGGAGAATGTCATCAGCGTACGCTGCAATTTTGTATTGTTTGTTGGCTATTTCGACTCCTTTGATGGTTTGATTCGCCTTAATCCTGCGGAGCATTGGTTCCATTGTGAGTATAAATATGAGGGGGGATAAGGGACACCCCTGTCTGGTTCCGTTCGACACGGAGAAGGCATCCGACAGAACACCGTTAACCCTGATTTTTGCAGTTGGGGACGAGTAGAGGGTTAAAATGTATTGAAGCATGCGTTCTTTAAACCCCAATTTGCGTAAGACTTCTGTCAGGTAGTCCCAGGCCACCCTGTCGAATGCCTTCTCCGCATCGAGGGAAAGGAAGAAACCCGGGGTGTTGGAGGACGATAACCAGTGGTGAATATTAATAGCTTTCAGGGTATTATCCCTGGCCTCTCGCCCGGGGATGAATCCTACTTGATCTAGGGAAATCAGCGAGGGGAGTAGGGGGAGTATACGGTTTGCCAAAATTTTTGCGTAGAGTTTCATATCTACATTGATAAGCGAAATAGGTCTGTAATTGGAAACTATGGTAGTGTCTTTACCCGGTTTTGGGATCATCACAATGTGAGCTTCGAGCAGGTCCTTGCATTTGTCAGGTTGGGTATATAGTGAGTTGAAGGTGTTTAGTAACTGTGGTATGAGTGTATCAGTGAAGGTCTTATAGTAGCTGACAGGTAGACCATCAGGGCCAGGGCTTTTGCCTGGTTTTAGTTGTTTAAGGGCAGCTATGAGTTCCTCCTTTGTGAAAGGTTTATCTAACTCATCGGCTTCCGCGGTAGTGATGGGGTGTGGGCCAAATTGCGATAGGAAGTCCTCTATCAGTTTGTTCCTGTCATCAGTCGGGTCAGTCGTTGGGTGAGTCTTCAAATTATATAATTTGGAATAAAATTGTTGAAACTGGTTTGCTATATCGATTGAAGATTCTATTTTGTTCCCTTGTGGGTCTAGGAGATTGTGGATAGTTGAGTTTGCTCTTTTGGATTGGAGGGCTCTGGCGAGCATTTTACCAGATTTGTTCCCAAATTCGTAAAAAAAATTTTGCGATAAGGCGAATTTACGTCTGGTCGATTTCCCTATTTCCTCTAGGAGATCCTCTCTGGCTTTCAATAGCTCTTGGAAATTTTGATCCGTTAACGATTGCTTGTGTTTTCCTTCTAGAGATCGAACTCTGTCAGATAGTTTGTTTAATAGTGCTTGCCTAGCTTTGCGTTGTTGCGACGTTATTGAAATTAATTCTCCCCTAATGACACATTTATGAGCCGCCCATAGGGTCACCAAGTTGGTGTCGGGGGAAGCGTTTTCTTGAAAGTAATGGGACAAGCAATCGTTAAGTCTCTTCTGATGCGCAAGATCCGTGAGGATAGAGTTATCTAGTCGCCAGTTCGGATGTCTCGGGTAGGAGGCTGGGAATGTAATTGTGATGGAAATAGGATGATGGTCTGATATTACCATTGGGTCGATTGTAGCGGTCAGAAGTGAATCTAGGTCGTATTGTGACAGGAAAAGGTAGTCTATCCTTGTATACCTATTGTGAGGCGATGAGTAGAATGTATAGTCTTTAGTATTTGGGTGCAGTGTGCGCCATGCGTCGTGTAGAGTTAGGTTGGCCAGTTGCGTCTTTATTGCGCGGAGTGCACGATAGGTGATAGAGGATGCACCTGAAGATGCGTCCATGGAGGGGTTAAGGGTTAAGTTGAAGTCACCCCCAACAACCAACAGACCCTTTGAAAACGTGGAGAGGTGTTGTAGGGTGTCGCGAAAAAAGGGAACCTGTTGCCTATTGGGGGCGTATAAGTTAGCCAGTGTAACAGGCTTGTTGTGCAATTTGCCTTTCAGAAAGATGTACCGTGCGTTGCTGTCAATCATTGTGTCGTATATCTGAGTGGGACAATTTTCGGAAATTAGGATGGAAACTCCCTTAGATTTGGCATCTTTATTTGTGGCATGGTATACTGTTGGGTAAGATGAATTAAAAAGTTTGGGAATGGCGTCCGATCTGAAGTGTGTTTCTTGGAGAAACACTATATCTGCTTTGGCTTTCCGTAGTAGTAGAAGTAATTGCGATCTTTTTTCGGGGGTATTGAGTCCCCGTATGTTTAAGGAGTATAGCTTGACCTGGGGGGTGTCACCTCTTCTAGGAGGTGGCATTTCGCTATCAAGTGCTTGCACTGTGTGTATGTGCAAGTGGTGTAGGTGTTGTGTAAGGGGGCGAGGGGGCTGGGGTGGGCGAGGAGAGAATAAGAGAAAGGGGGTATATTAGGAGGTTGATACTCCTAAACCGTGAACCGAACAGGCCTGGAATCAAATCCAATACCTGTGTTAATATGTTCGGTAAGGTACAGAGTGAGGGCAACGAGAACCTAATCTAAGAGAGGTCCTCACCTGTCCAAACTACTGTGTGGGGGTTGAGAAGGTCTACACGGGAAAGATGAGAAGTGAAGTAGGATTATGGTATGCCGCTACCGTCTAAGCCAGAGACGGGATGAGTATATGTTTTTGGGAAGCGTTGTGTGTGTTTGTGCCATATCTGTTTTGGTTTTCCTTATGTTCCTGTCTTTGGTGTTGGATATGTGAGTGGAATAAATGGGAATATTTATATATTGGTAAGTCGGGCGGACTGTTAGGTCAGGGAGGAAATCGCAGTCCACCATATGTGCCCAGTTTTGTTAACCGCTGTATGTGTATTTAAGTATGGCCGGACCAGTCATGGAGATCAGGTGCAATGAAGTTCAGACATTAAGGCCTTGTAGAAAGAAATTCAACAATTGGTAAAACCCAACAGCAAACAGAACTTGGTATGTATATTAAGAACTTAATCTGAACATGAGAATGTCCTGAGGTTTCCGACTCCTGTCCCAAGTGAGACCAAGAGTAGGAACTTCGAGATCTGAGGTTTCTGCATTGTACGGATGGGACGAAGGGGTGTTGTCTATAGAATAGGGTATAAGGTTTTACCTTATTGTTTGTGGAGAATGGGGTCACAGTTGGTCAAGGGGGAGTCATGTTATGTTATGAGTCCCTATAGCTCGTGTGACCTATCTTCATCTGCTGGGTAAGTTATGAGTTATTCCCTGTGAGTTAGTGTTACGCATGTGAAACAGGGTCAGATAAAAGATAGAAATGAAATGAGCTAGCCTTGGTCTCCACCACTGCCATTAGCATCCCCTGGTAGGTGAATCATAAGTAGAATGGGAGGGGCAGTAGGTATGCGAAGTGCCAGCTGAGGCGCATTAGTCAGGAATAAGCAGGCTTATGTCCGGGGGGTTCGTAAACAATTAGAGACATTGGGGGCAAGTTTAAAGGGTGATTGGCAGTAGGGAAACCCCGGCCAGCCCATATCAACACACCCTGCATACATATACCATTCTTGTTACGTATGGCAGTGAGTTAGTTACGTTAAAACATTTAAATGTGATGCATGTGGATAACCTGAGTAACATACCACATGTATTATCTATAGGCAGATTAAATAGTTGAGCAGAGCAAAAAAAAAAAACAGTTCCAATGTACAACCTATTAAATCGATCGATATGAGAGTGATGGGGCAAATAATACAATCCCTTTCAGGGTAAAATAGTCCCGTATTTGGAGACTCATTGTCTCAGTTCACATGAGTAAAATGAGCAGAGACTTTTGAGTGGTAAAAAAAAAGAAGAAGAAAAAAAAAAAAAATTGAGTCCTCAAAATCGATCGAGTGTTGCTTACCTCAGATCTCGAGGTCGCAAAAGTGAACGTCGGGAACTGTCCAACTGTGGAATGCGTGAGCTTAAACGATCCTAAAAGAAAAGGAGAAAAAACAAAAAGGAAAACAGAAACACCTGGTAACTTTTCTGTGCATGCGGTGAGCCTCTGATCAGATAGGTGGAGAGTGATCGTGAGTCGGGCCAAAATCTCTTCTGGCTCGTCTTGATCACGGAGAGTCGGTTGGACTGATGTCAGTGCGGTTCCCTCTGGAGGATGTGTGCGATCTGTTGCCCGACGGTGATCTGCGTCTGCGATATCTGGCTTCCTGCGTTTCCATAGATTCTTCGTGCCGTTGATCCCTCTTAGGTGGGGGGAGGCGGAATTCGGCGTACCAGTTAGGGACTTCCATCATAGGGATGCCCATGGCGTCGCAGAAAGGCGGCAGGTCTTCGGGTACTCTGAGTAGTGCTGTGCGGCCGTGGTAGGTAGCGGAGAGACCAAACGGGAACTTCCATCTGTATGGTATGGCTTTGGCGCGAAGTGCGTCTAGGAGTGGTTTCAGGTCCCTCCTGTGTTGTAAGGTAATGCCAGAGAGATCTTGGTATATATGTATCTCTGAACCACCATGGGTGGATTGGATCCTATTTCTCGCTTTGCGGAGTATGTCTTCTTTCAACCTGTAGTCCACTAGGCAGCACACCACATCTCTGGGGGGGTCAGATTCTTTGCCTTTGGGTCTGAGTGCGCGGTGGATTCTCTCCATATCTATATTGGTCTGTGCTGGCCGGTCTAATATGTTGTTGAATAGGGATGTAATGGCGGCAGGAAGCTGGTCATTTTCAACAGATTCGGGCATTCCTCTGACACGGAGGTTGTGTCTTCTGCCCCTATTGTCCAAATCTTCCACATGTCTCTGTAGGTCTCTCAATTGGATGGTGTGTGCATCAATCTTGTGGGTTACTTTGCGGAGGACAGTGTGGTGCTGGGCTGTAGTTTTTTCCACATCTTGCACTCTGTCAGCTATGGCGCGAAAATCAATGCGCAGGTCGGCTATGGCAACTGCCAGTGTATCTTTAATATCAGCCGCTACTGTTCTGAGGTCTAGGAGGCTTGGTTGTTGCTGTGCGAGCGCGCTGTGGGCTCCGGAATCTGAGGCGATGAGGCTGGGAGTCGCTCCAGGCATTCCAGGCAGTGGCGGTGTTGAGAGCTGTGAGGGAGTGTGGCGGGACGCCGCCATATTGGATCTCTGGGAGCGGAATAGTTCGGGGATGCTCTGGCTCGTACCGTTCTGCTGGTGTCCTCTTGGTGAACGGGAGCGGGAGGCGGAGGATGTCCGCGAAGCTGTCCCCATCTTTCAGTGTCTGGCAGTGTGTTCAGGCGCTTGATTGGAGCGGAGAGGCTATGAGGTAGCGGGAGCTAGTCTCTCAAGCGTCCATCTTCCCGAGCAGCCAGGCCACGCCCCCCTTCTTTGCTTTTATATGCATTTCTACATTGGAGTTAAGCCATCCAGGACTTTTGTTCACTCTTTTAAATTTATTACCCAATGGAATGCATTGCCCAATGCCCTTATTTAATATGCTCTTAAAGCAAACCCATCTCTCCTCCGTGTTCTTTGTTCCTATATCCCAATTTATGCCTTCTAGCAAGGTTTGTAGTTTAGGGAAGTTGGCTCTTTTGAAATTCAGTGTCTTTGTAGTCCCCTTATGTTTCCTATTTGTGTGATTTATACTGAATCCAATTGACCTGTGATGGAGCTCTGCCCATAAGGATTCCACCTCCTCCCTAGCTTCCTTAGTGATGCCATCTCTCACATTCACTTGTACATTATTCTTGATATATAGGCATGCCCCTCCCCCTTTTTTACCCTCTCTTTCCTTGTGATAAAGGGTATACCCTTGAATGGTTGCCAGCCAATCATGAGAGCTGTTGAACCAGGTCTCTGAAATTCCCACAAAATCTAAATCCTCCTCTTACAACAGTATCTCTAGTTCACCCATCTTGTCCATCAGGCTCCTGGCATTGGTGAACATGCCATGTAGTTTAGATCAGTCTCATGTTATCCTCTTATTGGGTGTTCCGAGATTGCAACTAGGACTTGCTACTATACTTACCTTGAGTTTATGTGCTTTGGTCAACCTATCACTAATGCCCCCAATACTACCCTCTGGAATATGTTCCGCGCTGACTATCTCTACCTCTGGACCCTCCCCCCCATTGCCTAGTTTAACCTGTTGCCTGATGCAACTCTTCATGGAATCCAATCAGCTTCCAAGTTTAAGCCTCCATTCACACCAGCTGTTTTGAAATGCGATTTGACATGTCAAATCGCCACATATTGCTGGCAACAGCACCGTCCGGATCGGTGCGATGCTGACTTTGCGGCATCTCACCAATTCCCTAAAGAAGTTCCTGCACTACTTTTGGTGACTTCGGGGCGATTTCATTAGACATCTGGGCAGGAATCCACACCAGATGAAATCGCTCCAGAAGTCGGACTGAAATGCGGGTTAGAAATCACGCAAGTTCAGCTGAACTCGTACAATTTCCAACCCACCTTCAGCGTGAATCCAGGCTTACCATCAAAGCTTAATTGAAAAAGCTGAAAGTTAGAAGCTGATTGGCTACCATGCACAGCTCTACCAGATTTTGTACTCTCCAGTTTTAGTAAATCTCCCCCTTTGTGTTTGCTGCTTGGGCTCACACAGTTTTTTGCTTGTGTGCTTTTTTTTCTTTTGTACACGATGGTATTATTATATCATAAAATGTATTTTTTAAATAAATGCAGTGTAAGCATCTCATTTTGACTTGATAGCAAGCCTCTTGCAGGCTCTCTACTTCTACTTCAGGTTGGGGAAGGGATAAGCAACACAAGAAGCCAATCAGTTGTGCTGCAGTGCAAGGAGCATGGCAATAACAGGAGAGGTCAGAGCAACAGAGAGATGAGCTAATGTGTTTGCTGCTTCTCAATTTAGTGTCCAGTCACAAGGTGGGGCTAGGAAGGAGATTTATTAGTGTAAGGGCCCTTTCACACTGGTTGCCTGATTAGGTCCACCTGTTTGTTTTTCAGGCGGACCTGATCGGACGCTTCATTCACTCCTATGGATCGGCGCAGGGCTGGACTGGGACAAAAATGTGGCCCTGGACTTCATTATGACCGGTCCACTTTAATTTTGAGTGTCTCCTTCAGCATCCCCCTTATATCAAAGTGTCCCCAACAGCATCCCCCTTACATCAGAGTGTCCCCAACAGCTTCCCCCTTCACGTCAGTGTGTCCCTATCAGCAGCCCCCTTCACATTAGTGTGTCCCCATCAGCAGCCCCCTTCACATCAGTGTGTCCCCATCAGCAGCCCCTTCACATCAGTGTGTGCCCATCTGCAGCCCCTTTCACATCAGTGTGTCCCTATCAGAGTGTCCCCATCAGGAGCCACCTTCCCATCAATGTGTCCCCATGGTGTCCCCATCAGAGTGTCCCCATCAGAAACCCCTTCACATTAGAGTGTCCCCATCAGCAGCCCCCTTCACATCAGTGTGTCCCTATCAGAGTTTCCCCATCAGCAGCCCCCTTCACATCAGTGTGTCCCCATCAGAGTGTCCCCATCAGGAGCCACCTTCACATCAGTGTGTCCCCTTCAGAGTGTCCCCATCAGCACAGCCCCCTTCACATCAGAGTGTCCCCATCAGTAGCCCCCTTCACATCAATGTGTCCCCAGTGTGTCCCCATCAGAGTGTCCCCATCAGCAGCCCCCTTCACATCAGAGTGTCCCCATCACCAGCCTCCTTCACATCAGTGTGTCCCCATCAGCAGCCCCCTTCACATCAGTGTATCCCCATCAGCAGCCCCTTCACATCGGTGTGTCCCCATCAGAGTGTCCCCATCAGCAGCCCCCTTCACATCAGTGTGCCCCCATCAGCAGCCCCCTTCACATCAGTGTGTCCCCATCAGCAGCCCCCTTTACATCAGTGTGTCCCCATCAGCAGCCCCCTTTACATCAGTGTGTCCCCATCAGCAGCCCCCTTTACATCAGTGTGTCTCCATCAGAGTGTCCCCATCAGCAGCCCCCTTCACATCAGAGTGTCCCCATCAGCAGCCCCCTTCACATCAGTGTGTCCCATCAGCAGCCCCCTTCACATCAGTGTGTCCCCATCAGAGTGTCCCCATCAGCAGCCCCTTTCACATCAGAGTGTCCCCATCAGCAACCTCTTTACATCAGTGTCCCCATCAGCAGCCCCTTCACATTAGTGTGTCCCCATCAGAGTGTCCCCATCAGCAGCCCCCTTCACACCAGAGTGTCTCCATCAGCAGCCCCATCACATCATTGTGTCCTCCATCTGCCCCCCCCCCCCCCACGTGTACTCACAGTTTTGAAGGCAGCTTCTTGTTCCTCTCTCCAGTCATGTGATAAGTGACAAGTGATAAGGGGAGAGAGGAAGGAACGCCTGCCAGCTGTCTATCTCCCCCTGCAGGCTGGAGGGAGCAGAAAGCCTAATGCTCTCTCCAGCAAGTGATGGCAGCTGCTCCTCCTGACAGGAGTGAAATCGCAATCACTCACTGTCAGAGAGGAGCGGCTCCAGGACTGCACCTGACCGGCCCACTGAGCCATCAGCTCACCCGGAAACTCCCGGTAGTCCCGATGGCCAGAACAAGCCTGGAACGGTGGATGTCAGTGGTGGCATGTCTGCTGACACCCGCTGCTATCCGATTCGATCCTGTTCATGAAATCCAGACGAATGGAGACCCTATTTTACATCCATCTAGTGGATCGGATGAAAGCGGACAGACGGTTTTTATCTAATCTCCCCAAAGAGGAGAGTGGGGCTCTGACAGGTCTGTCTCTGCACAGTGAGCTGAGACAGACCTTTCATCTGCCTGTTCAGCGGGGATCAACAGATTGATCCCCCGCTAAGCAAAGCGGAGTCCGTTGGGACTGAAAGGGAAGCTGCAATAGAGCAAAATCAAGTCTCCAGACTTGCCAGACAAGGCTGCATACTGTGACAGAGCTGTGCAAATTTCAGGACTGATTGAGCAGAATTACAAATTCTTTGTCAGGTAAAACAAATTTTATATATGTATTTTTTATGTATACTTACTGTAGCTGTTTGATCTGGAGTTCAGCTTTAAATATGAACTCCAGACAATGATTTATATACGCAGTTTTACACACAATTGCATCACAATTTGTCACCTCCTCACCAACTGTTTTAACCCTCAAAATGCTGATCCATTGTGTCATGGCTGTGCAGCTGTTTAATTTATGCAACAGCTGAGAAGCAAAGCATCATGGTTGTAACATGTATAGAGCCTTGAGCAGGTGCATTTTTGTATTTAGGTGGGCATTAGGGGGTCTTTGGGACCCATTTGCTGAATGTTTTAGCACATGTGCATAGCCAGGAATAAGTGATGCAATTTGTGCAGGTGTACATAACATACAGAGTATCGGGGACAGAAGTAAATAATACACATGGTGTAGGGGTTGAGAGTATGTAATGCACACAGTGCAAGGGTCAGAAGTAAGTAATGTATACATTTCATGGATCAGGAGCAAGTACCACAAGAAGTGTGAGGGTCAGGAGTGATTAACACACATAGCATGCAGGGGTCATAGATGGTAAATGTCAAGAATGTGTAGTGCACAGAATGCTGGGGACAAGGGTATGTGCAGCAAAGATTTCAGAGGTCAGAGGTGTGCAAAAATAACCCACAATCTCTCTTTCCAACACAGAACCTTTTTTTTCCACTCTCGCCAGGAGATTATGTCCCTCAGCACTACTCCCTCTTCCTCTCTGAATATGCCAGATTTCATGAGAAGCACAGCAAGCAAAGGGATTCCTTCCAGGCTTTTTCACAACTTGTGAGTGCAGGGGTCAAGCGTTTGTAATGTACATAGTATAGGGCTCATAAGTATGAAATGCACAGAGTGAATGGGAAATGATTATGTAAAGCACAAAATGCAGGAGTTAGGGTTTGTGATGCACAGAGTGCAGGGGTGAGGAGCGTATAATGCAAGAGTGCAAGTGTCAAGGATGTGTGCTGCACAGAGTGCAGAAGTCAGTGGTAAGTAAAGGGTAGAATGCAAGAGTCAGTATAAGGTAATGCACTATGCACATATGCAAGATGCAAGTCTCTCTTTGCAGCACTTCTCTAATATCCCCCCTCCCCAAATCTCTCCTTCCAGCTCAGATACAAGAATTCTAAATTCTTTTAACAGGCAGCATAATTGGGGGAAATGTGATCTGCAGTAGCAGATGGTCACAGCATTGGAAAATCAAGGCACCCAATGGGAGATGAGAGGCATGTGCCATGGATGCCTGGAGCTAGCAACTCCGCTGGTGATGGGCTATAACACAAAATAAATAGATAAACGGAAGAAAAATTGTGCATAGGAAAATGGGTGAGCGGCCAACACTCCACTAGACACAAAGTGAATCACCAAATATAAAAATTAACAGTGTAGCGCTCAAAAGTGGTAAAATAAATAAAATTAAATAGAAAATGAAAAAAATCCACTGTGACATATGATATACAGAAAATAACATAGCATATCAGTCTATCTTGATTAAATATACCATGACAGTGTGAATAACCATCAACACAAGTGTAAAGTCTAAATAATAAATCTTGAAAAAAATTGCTTGATCATGAAGTGCGGTCAAGGAAAGTAAGGTTGACACGCTTACCAGGTGGGGTGGAAACATGTATCTTACAGCACATGGATCAAACTGGCATGATGAGGACTTGGCCTCAATGTAGTAATCTGTAAAATGCAGCAGTAGGTGGAAGGTAGACCTAAAGGATGGATGACGTAAGATCGCACTTCAGACAAACGAACTCCAAAGCGTGCAGCAAATGTTAAATCATTCCATTGACATTGAACATGATAAACAAATGGATCCACATAGCCTAATACTATAAGGTCTTTTATTTTAAAAAAGAGGGGTTCACACTTACAGAGTTGCAGATAAAAAAAGGGTGTTCTTAGGAAGGCAAAAAGCGATTGCCACAAACATTCATGGCAATCGCTTTTAATATCTTATGTTAGGAAGATACCTGAAGCTTTTGTATATGTCCTCCCTAATTTTGTGAAGTCAGGGTACCCCAGACATACTCCTGTTTTGATTATATACAAGATAGACAGATAGATAGACAGACAGACAGACAGACAGACAGATAGACAGATGTTAAAAATTATTATCTCCCCTTTTATGAGTAATTATTGCTGTCTGTGTCTTCCTGTACTGGTGCTAAATGTACTTTTTTCAAATATATCCAAACCTAAATAAATAAAGCTGGTGTAGAGTTTAAAGGGTTAGGAGCTTAATATTATATGCTAAGTAAAATTTTAAGAATAGAAGATTAAGGTTAGGTAAGGCTTAGGAGTGGGATTAATTCAAGAATAAAGTTTTGTGTTGGGGAAAATTATGTGTTGAGATTATGTTAAAGGGAAGGGTTAAGGGTTGGATCAGGTAATTTTGTTGAAGAAACAAATCCCCTCAAGATAAGCTACTGAAGATATACTGTATGCTATGCACTGTGTACTTACATACGTTCTCCATGCAGTACAGTTTATCTCTATAGAAGGTGTACTTTGCCGAAATCTGCTTTTAACAGAAGATGTACTTTTCCAGAATCGGTTCTTAAGCAAGCACATCTAGATTATTCATGGATAGGCATATACTGTAGATGCACTTGTTTATTATTTCACAGTTTGTTCTAAGGAATGGAGTTTATATAGCTAATTAATAGTTTGTTTACATTATTAGCAAAAAATGGAATTATACCACAAATTACTGAAATCATGTTGCAGAAGGATTTTCAGCTGAAAAGCAGTGAATTGCTTTTTTAATGCCATGCGACAAATGACCTACCTATCAGTTAGACCATGTAAGAACAAGTATGAAAACTGACAGGTCTTATACTGGCAGTATGAGCAAGGAATCCATAATATCAGCAGAAGCTGATAATTCATCTCCTTATCTGATTTTAAGGAATACTTATCACTGCTTCCCAGTACTGTTGCAATTACAAAATAAACTGCCCATTCATTCAATTGCTTCTATATGAAGCTTGGTCTACACATATGAAATGGCTTGCTGAGCACATTCTAAGGTCATCGCAAACTATGAAAATAATAATAATAGCAATGGGAGAGATTTACTAAAACTGGAGCATGTAAAATCTGGTGCAACTCTGCATAGAAACCAATCAGCTTCCAGGTTTTATTGTCAACTCTTAATTGAACAAGCTGAAGTTAGGAGTTGATTGGCTAGCACTACCATACACAGCTGCACTAGATTCTGAATGCTTCAGTCTTATGCAGGCCATACACGGTCGAATTTCGAACAAATTTTCTTTTCAAAATCAGAAAGTTTGTTTTTTTTGTTACCCGATGATGCCACCATTGATTTTCGAAATTCAGCCGACCAAGCCTTCAATTTCACCACATGTTGCTACAGAAAAGAATTTTCTTGGCCGGGAATCTTCTTTTCTCTCCGTAAATTTTCTTTTCTTATTACATTTCTCGCACGATTCTCCCATCATTGATTAGAAAATCGTTAGTTTTTCTAAAAATTTCCAACATGTCCGATTCCTCAAATTTGATTGCCGCACGAAAATCGGCCATTGTTGCAGCCCACTAATGGTGCGAAATTCATACGAAAATTCTTTCATACGATTTTCGAAAGAAAATTCTTACGAAATTCGAACCGTATATGGCCGGCATTAGTATATCTCCCCCAATGATATCTCAAGTTGCAAGATAATTGTAATCAATATTTGTTTTTGATAAAATGTCGATGCCTGAGAATTAACAATTCAACAACCTACAGACAAAGAATGAACTGAACCTATGAAACAATGGGAATCAAATTTATTTTATATGTTATTTAGTAATAGACAATTATTTAAGTTCCCAATACCACTGATCTGCTGAAACAATTATTAAAGAAGAATTCCAGGTTTGAATATTTTTAAATACTTCCATATAGGACCAAGGTAACTATGAACATACCATATCTGTAGGATCCCCCTGGAAGCTGAAAAATCACATAGCAGGTAGTGATCTCCATTAGCTTCCAGGTCCCATGCCAAGCAGCTGCCCTGCTGCATTCTGAACAAAGAAGGTTGCCTGCTCATCACAGGCACCATTCAGAGTATGCTTTGCATTTTCCTAATGAATGTAAAACATTCTCTGATTGGATAAGGTCTATAGCATGACATCACTGCCCCATCTCTCCACCATGTCCAAGCAGATAACACTTTTCATTAATTGAGAAAATGCAAAACAATCTCTGAATGGTGCCCATGCTGAGCAGATGACTTCATGTGTTCACAATGTAGCAAGGTGGACCCGGAAGCTAATGGAGAACACTGTAGTAGTAGTGTCTACTACAGTGATTTACAGCTTCTAGAGGGATCTTACAGGTATAGTACAGGTAATGCTTAGTTACATTGGACCACACTGAACCAATGTAACTATATAAAAATACCAATACCTGAAATTTATTTTTAGGGGACTTACTCTTCCTGTCAAACTTTTTTTTCTGTACATCACGAAGAATGAGCCATGCTTTTCCTGCAGAAAGACAATGAAATTTGGGAACTGCAATGCAAAAATAAAAAGATGGTCAGTGAAACTTTGTTGCTGCTCAGTTCCTTGTACCAAGTGCCATGACTGTCTGCATGGCTTTAGGCTAGGTTCACACTGCGGCTCACAGCAGGGGTCTGGTGCGTCCCTGTTCACCATTTCAAGTCCGATTTCAGTGTAAGTTTTTTGGCTGAATTCAGAACCTGAATTGGACCAGCTGTGTGAACCGGCTCCATTGAGCCAGTCGCAGTCTCCTGACATGAGAATTGGATGCTGGGGAAACACACATCCAATTCGCAATAGTGTGAACCCAGCCTTAGGGACTGCTGAAGAATTCAATCCAGCACAATTAACACAGCACTTCTGAGACACTGAAGAGATCTCTAAGCAGCAAACAGATAAAAAGAGAAAAGTGCACAAACAGTGTAGTGGCTGTGTAATTATTTGTTAAAGGAATACAGTTAGTAACTTACATAAAATAAGATAAATTATTCTTATCATAGTTCTCAAAAGAATTCCCAGCTGGGGAAACTGTCATAATGGATACACTGGATATGGTCTGGATGGCAGCTGCAATAGAGTGTGTGGATGATCTCATGCATTACAGTCATTGGTGCTTCTGCAGCTGGGAGGAGGAGGCATCCATGATCCTAAGATAGAGCTGCTGCTGCTAGGAGTGGAGTGTGGTAGCTGGGGTGGACAGGCAGACTCAGGACTGGAAGCAGCACGCAAGGACTGGAAGTGATAAAATATAAAGGGATGTCTTGGAGTGGTAATATGTTTCAAAGCTGACGCCTCTTTTTAAAGCCAGGAAGTGGATGCAAATGGCAGCTGTATTTATACTCTATGGGTTATGCAGCGTGAGACTACAAAGCTTATTGAGCATAGTGACAAATGCAACAGGAACACAAAAGAAGTGTGAAAACTGACGGTGTCAAAACTGACCACATTAAAAGATTATAAAACACTACAAAATTGGAAAAACATGGTAATAGAAAAAACCTGATATTAGAGAAAAAGTAAATTAAAAAGCATGCACCAGGGAATGCTAAACATATAAGTAAATGCACAAAAATAATGTCATAATGTACAGAAGGGGACAAGCAAAAATAAAAATAAAAAGTTAATTAAATTGAATTAAAACAAATTACCTATTTGGCCCCCAATTACTCAAACCAAACCATGAGTTACTGGGAGCAACAATGCATATGGTCCAACAACTTTTTCACCCGGAATATTATCTTTTGTGGGAGGTATGAAAGGAAGTGTAAGCCTCTATCAATATAAATAATTTGAAGATTATGAAAGGTACCATCACCCCCATTTAGTATTTAAAGAAAATCCAGGGGCAGCCCCTACAAGCCCCCAGTAGGGAGGGTAATGGATTATCTCGGTACCCAAACATTAAACAAGTGAGATAAAAATATATAAGTTTTATTTATACAAAAATGTTAAAAAGACAAAGATCCACGGTTCCGATAAAACAGCAATTTGTGAGAACGTCATCAAATCATTCCCCTACCCCACCGTATAAAATTCAAAATTCTAACCACAAAATACAAGGCCATCCACAACATCGCCCCCAGCTACATCACCAACCTCATTTGCAGATATCACCCAAATCACCCCCTCCGCTCCTCCCAGGACCTCCTGCTCTCTAGCTCCCTTGTTACCTCCTCTCATGCTCGTCTTCAGGACTTCTCCAGAGCCTCTCCCATCCTCTGGAATTCCCTGCCCCGGTATATCCGATCAGCCCCTAACCTGTACACCTTTAGGAGATCCCTGAAAACTCACTTATTGAGGGAAGCCTATCCCACACCCACCTAACAACCCCATCAAATCATTCCCCACATCTATTACCCTTTGTACCACCACCCCCTCCCTTTAGAATATAAGCTTTACGAGCAGGGCTCTCCTATCCCTTCTGTATTGAACTGTACTGTAATTGTGCTCTATAAGGAAAGAAAGGAAATAGGGATGGAGGGGGAGGGGAAAAAGGGGGCAAGTGAGGAGAAGGAAAAATGAGGGGGGAGCACGATGGGGAAGGTGGTGTACATAGCAGGGTGCAGTTAGTACATATATAAAGTAGACTGACCTGGGTTTAAATGAGTTAAGGAAAATCTCCGGGGGGAGAAGATGGTTATATCAAAATCACCTGGGACCCCGCTTAGATGGAATAAACAACAGGACCCATTTTGCATTGGCACCTAACAAGTTAGGTAGTCTGAGATCTAAGCACCCATATCAAGGTGTCTCAAGGTGTCATAGCTCTAAAATAAAAAAGTAATGACCTACTGTATTAAAAAAACATGAAGTAGGTTAACAGAGTAAAGTTGCAATACAAAAAAATGGGGAGGAACACAAAGGAAAGGTGGATAAGGAGAGGAAAAAGAAAGGGAGGAGAAAGGGGAAAGGGATACTCGGTACTGTCATTACAGAGTTGCCCAATTTAGGCAGCATAGGTCAGAGTCCACTAAAACCAAGCTTATTAGATGGTAGTGTTGGTAAAATATTCGGAGGAAATGTATGTATGTCAGTACCTCATTAAGGCCCGGGGGATGTTAGCATTGAGCCGCTCAATCCACGGGGTTTCTCTCTGTAGGATTGGACGATCCCAATTCCCCCTTTGTGGGTCCCCAGGGACCACATCGAGCACCATAAATTTAACTAAATCAGGTTGAAATCTGTGTTGTATTCCAATATTTTGTCCCACTGTGGTGAGCTTGCCATTAGAGGAATAATAGAGATGATCACTAATATGTTGGCATAGTTCCCTGATGATTTTACTGACATAAAATGCGTTGCAAACACAAGACATCAAGTAAACGACCCCTCTCGTAATCAAATGTACGTACGGCGGGAGGGGAACTATCACCAGAGTATAAACATAGTGCCCTCTTGAATCCAGGGGCAATGAGGACAGTATCCACATCGGAAGGTAACACGGGGTCCGACAGGTCTCCGTGGCTCCGACCGATAATGGCTACTGGCCAGTCTGTCTCTTAATGATGTGGCTCTATAAAAGACCAATTCTGGAGTACTTCTAATGTATTTTTTAACGATATGATGATCTGTCAATAAATGCCAGTGATCTGAAAGGATTAAACATAATTGGTGGTGGTGAGTAAAAAATTTGGTGACAACTTTAACTAGCCATTTAGGTTTAGGAGGATCATATAGTAGAGATGTTCTTGTACGCCCTAAGGCCTCAATAAAGGCTTTTTTCAAATCAGCTCATGAATAGCCTCTAGCCAGGAAGCGTTCACGCAGGACATTAGCGTGTAGGTGAAAGTCACAACCTTCTGTACAATTGCGGCGTAAGTATTGTGCATATAAGATACCTTAAATAAGGGGTCGGGGTGTGCGCTAGAGGCATGCAGCAGCATTTTGCCTGCTGTGGGTTTGTGGTAAAGATCTGTCCTGATCTGGTTGTCTGGGCCAATGATTATTGTAAGGTCCAAAAAAAGGGATACTCCTACAATCAAAGGTATATGTGAAATGTAAATTGAATCATTTATATCAAGTAAGACAATAAAGTTGACCGATAGGTCTGCTGGGCCCGTCCAGATAATGAACAGATCATCAATCAACCTATGCCAGCAAAGAACATGGCTCAAAAAAGTTGTGAATGACTCTTCCGCAAACACCGTCCTCTCCCAACCACCTAGATATAGGTTTAAGAAAGAGGGAACACATGAAGTGCCCATGGCAACGCCTTGGGCTTGAAGGTAGATCTGGCCCATGAAAATAAGGTAATTTTTGGTCAAAATAAAGTGTAGTAATTTGAGAATGAACTCATTCAAGGGCCAAGTACTTTGGTCTTGCTCTATTAGAAAGGATTCAACCATCCAGACAACCTGCTTGTGGGGGATACTAGAGTAGAATGCCTCAATATCAATATCCATGAGCAAGGCACCCCAAGGGATCTGGATCAATGTTCTTTAGAAGGTCTGTTGTATCATGAATGTACTATGGCAAACTCAAGACTTGGGGCATCAGGAAGGCATTGTCAGGGCTGGCTCAGCCCTTCATTTACTGAGCTGGCCGTTCAGCTGTCGGCTAATTGCCAGCTCTCATCTCTCTCTTCACAGTTAACCAGTTGTTGTGGATCTGCTTGTCAGTCCCTCCTACTTAAAGATCTCCAGCTCACTTCATTCCTGCCTTCGCCTTGGTCACATCACAAGAAACCATCTCATGTGTTCCTGTTTAAAGACTGTCTTTGCTGACAATCCTTCTGGCTCCTTATCCTGCTTGCTGTTCCTCTACTTGGATCCCTGATTTCTGGCCTGGCTGATTACCCGATCTGGTTACTGAACTCTGGCTTGGCTGATTAACCGATCTGGTTACTGAACTCTGGCTTGGCTGACTACCCGATCCGGTTACTGGACTCTGGCTATGCTTTGACTACGCTTACTCTATTTACCTTTTTATTTTTATTACTAAACAAGTGTGATTTTACTGTACTTCTGTCTCGGTCTGGTTCATGGTTTCTGACAGGCATCCACAAACGTACTTGCATTTTTAGACAATGAATCCATGCCTGAAACAATCGGTCTTCCTGGAAGGGAGTTAATGTCCTTATGTGTCTTTGGAAGGGTATAACATCTGGGAATACATGGGAAAAGAAAATTGAGGTAGTCTAAAGTATCCTTTTCAATCAGCCCTTCCCAGTATGCACCTACACACAGGCCACAGAATTCAGCAATTAACTTGTCTACCAGTGTAGGTGTTACTGGTTTGTACAACACTCGTTTTTTAGCATGTTTAAACACATAGCCTGGTATTGTAAATGTGACATGAGGACAATAATCCTGCCCTTATCAGATGGTTTGATGACTAGGTCCACACGTTTCTGTAGCTGAGCTAAAGCTAGTGTTTGTCCCGGGGTCAAATTGAAGACAGGTCCTGCTACTTGTATTATTTAAGTTTCTTAATGGATTGATATAAAAAATCCCAAATAGCTGGGCAGGTCATAAGGTCAGGGAAGTTACGTAACTTTGGCTTAAATGTTTTTTTATCTCCCCAGGGTTCTGTGCGAGAGGAGGAGAAGGGGGGCTGCCCAAATGAATATCCAAAGTGGAGGGTAAATCATCATCAAGGGCTCCTTCCTCAAACAATAGCATGAGATCCCAACGGACTCTGAATTCTTGCATAGTGAACTGTTTAGTGCATACGTCAATTCCTTCTCATGGTTAGCCTATTGTCTATCTTGGCAAAAAATACATTTTAACATTAGGTTGCAAGCAAAGAGGTATAAATCTTTGATGGTCTTAAACACATTTAGGGGCTCCGTTGGGCAAAATCCCAGACCCAGATGACTAATAGTCTTCATCTGGAGTTCGTGGATGTAGTGGGGGGAATTGGTTTCACTACGAATGTGTCGAAGTTCCCCTGTTTTTTGGGGTTGAGCATAGTTGGTTCTAAAACATCAGTCATGGCAGTCTGCACTTTTGTGGTCAGTGTGGTAAAACCCAGGAGTTTGGGGATAACGCTGTGTAACATGGACGTGGTAGTGCCCCTGGTCTGGGCTGGAATCCCCTGCTCCACCCTGTGCATGTAGTAATTTCTGTGCTTTAATTTGTTTTTTACCCTTTTTTTTATCCATTGGAGAGTGCCTATCACCAGTGAGTGGCCTCTTACATGAAAAACAAATTTGTGAGGGAGAGCACAGGTGCGAAGCTGCTGAGCAGTCATGAATGCTTAGAGCTCCGCTGTCACCGGGACGAAAAGGCCTTCTATCGACAAGTCACGGTCGAATACCGCATTAATACGGTAACCCACTTATTACTGAGACTACGGGGCACAACTACATATAATGTTTAGCGGGAAAAAGACAAAACTTAAACAGCCAGCAGGCAAAGAAAAGCTGACAAGAAACGCTCCTAATATGACAGCAGCACAATCTTCCCGCTCTGCATTACCTCAGAGACAGTCACAAAGGGGGAACTCTGCCTATTCTTCCTCACAACTTGCTGACTCTGACCTTGATTATGGATTAACACCAATATCTCTACAGAATATTCCTAATAACTCGGATATTCTTAGTCAGTTTGAACGTGTTTTACAAAAAGCCCTCCAAAATACCTCAGACACAATAACAGAAAAACTGACAAGGGAAATTCGTGAGGTAGGGCGCCGCACATCTATCTTAGAACACAAAATGGAGGATATAAATGATATCACTAATACTCATACTGACGAGCTAGAAGCCTTGAAAGAAGAAAATTTTACTCTACACACACGTCTGGAAGATTTCGAAAACAGAGCGAGGAGATCCAACCTGCTACTGCGCGGTATACCTGAAACTATAATAGATCTTCAATCAACCATTACAGCGCTTTTTCAGGAGTTAGCCCCATTAATCCCCATTGAACGATTGGAGATGGACAGAATTCATAGAACTTTGGCCCCTAAAAAAGAAGATGGTCCCCCCAGGGACATTGTAATAAAATTACACTATTTTAGAACAAAGGAACAACTGATGGAAGCGGCACGTAATAAAGATACATTAACCTTTCAAGGCCATCGCTACCAAGTATTCCATGATCTCTCGCAGCAAACTCTCTACAGAAGAAAAGAGATGAAACCTCACCTACAAATACTCCAATACCACCACATCCCCTATCGTTGGAGTTTTCCATTTGCCCTGCAATTCACCTATAAAGGTACAACATATACCTGCAAGAAATTGGACGACCTACTGACTGCGATCCAGGAGCTTTGTTTGTCAATTCCAGATAATTCGACTGAAGGCTCCAAACGCAGAGCATCATCAAACTCACCCAAGGCTCAGCAAGACAACCAAACTCAACTAGCTCACTCCAGTACCAGTAAAAGGAGTCGTTTTGCATCACCACCTCCTAATTCCAAAGATCAAATGGACTGAAAGCCACTACGATTCTTTTATTTCATTGAAACCTTTTACCTAGTGTTACTATTATAACGGTAACCAATTTCAGGTAGATTCAGAGTAGGGATCGAATAATCCTTCCTCTGTCTTTACCTTTATCCTTATAATTTCATTTAATCAGAAGTTAATCAATCCTTTGTAAAATAATAATTGTTACCAAACTTTATTAGTCCAATATCATTTTTTAGGTTTAGTTTAGTAAATGCAATGCCCTTTTTTATAAGTGCATGATGTAATGCAAAGTTATAGAAACATACCTCTATTACATTATCCTAATAATAGCTATTATATTATTAGTGACTTGTATTATTTTGTTATTGTTTGTATAGCCTTTGAGGAGGCTGCCTTTGTCCCGGAGACAATCCACTGCGCCTCTCAATAGATCCTCGAGTAGCCGGACTTACTGACCGGACTCTCTTTGGACCATTTGTACCCACCGGTTGGTGATATTTCACCACCCCTTGGATACTAGCTCCATATAGGAGCTATTTTCCTCTTTATTTAAAAACAACTTCTCATCTACTGCTCTAAAACAGGAATTTTACTTATTCTACTTTTCCTATTCATCCCCCTTTATTCTTTTTACCCATCCTTTCCTGCCCCCCCCCCTTTTTTTTTTTTTTATTGTGTTTTGTTTTTTTGTTTTTTCTCGCCCCTCCGGAGTATAACCTTCTTGGATATTATCACATTAAGAATTTATTATAATCCCTAATACCTTTTATTCAAAAATGTCTTTAAATGTACTAACACTTAATGTCCAGGGTCTCAACTCCCCACCAAAACGAACAAAAGCCTTTCATTCCTTTTCTTCACTTTCTGCACATGTAATATGTCTGCAGGAAACACACTTCTCTACACAGTCTTCCCCTAAATTTATAAGTCGCCAATACCCACAAGTCTATATGGCCTCGGCCACTACAAAACAAAGAGGAGTGCTAATTGCATTTCATAACACAACCCCCTTCACTTTACATAGAGAAATAAAAGATCCTGAGGGTCGCTATATAATCCTTACAGGTCTCCTGTTAGATAATGAAATAACTATAGTTTCTTACTATGCTCCCAACAGAAATCCTCTTTCGTTCCTCTCACACTTGTTCTCAGTAGTTGAATCTCATAAAAAAGGTACCCTCATGATGTGTGGAGACTCAAATCAAGTTTTATACCCAATTTTAGACAAATCCCCTACACCACTACAACCTCAACGCCTTAATTTCAGACAACTCCTTGAACAACATTCTCTTATTGACTCTTGGCGTGAACAAAACCCTAGAAGAAAACAATACACTTACTATTCCCATCCCCACAAAACATTTTCTCGTATAGACCACCAATTCGTCCACATTGGCACGTTACCACAAATACATAATTCCTTAATCATCCCATGCGCATGGTCAGACCACAATGCGGTCATGACGATCTTCTCATCCTTGATCCCGAGGCCTAGCCATAGATCCTGGACTATAAATGATAATTTATTAGTTGACCCAACATACCGTCTAAAAATAGAAACAGCCATACAAGATTACATCGCTAATAATTTACCAACAGATACTAATCCACTGAATCTATGGGAAGCTCTTAAACCTTCCATTAGAGGAGTCTGTATCAGCCAGTCGTCTTACCGACGTAAATTGAAACAGCAAATGCAAAACAAATTAGAGGAAGCTTATTATAAAGCCTCTGAAATTTTCCAAAATTTGCCCTCTCAAACTACAAAGCTAGACTATGATAAAGCAAAGTTGGAGCTTGATCTTTTTTTAACAGACTCAGCTATACAGATTCTTCACAAAACTAAACATACAATATATATGAAAGCTAATAAGCCAACCACATTCTTGGCATTAACTCTACGCAGAGCAGACCACATTCCGAAACCAATTCGGCTACAAATCACCAAAAACAATTTTTCTAGTAATCCACAGAAAATTATCAATGAGTTCCGTAGGAAACTCAAAGATTTATACCAAAATACACAAACATTCGACTCAACAAAATTAGACGCACTGTTATCTTCTATTCTTCTCCCAACCCTTTCTGTTACCCAACAAGAAACTTTAGATAAACAGATCACTAATATGGAAGTCATATCAGCAATAAAATCCCTAAAATTGCATAAATGCCCAGGCCCTGATGGATACTCAGCCACATTTTATAAACACTTTACTACACTACTAGCCCCACTTATGACAAACGCATTTAATTCTCTATTAGAAGGCTGTGCCTTTAACGCGGAATCCCTACTAGCTTCAATATCCATGATTCCAAAACCGCATACAGATGACACGTTATGGTCCAATTACAGACCAATCTCAATCCTTAATATAGACATAAAAATATTAGCAAAGATTCTATCTAATTGACTTAATCCAATTATTGGCACATTAATTCATAAAGACCAAACAGGTTTCATACCTTTCAGACAAGCAGGTGATAACATACGGCGTGCTACCCTACTGGCTCATATAGCCAGGTCTCGCAAAATCCCTGCCTGTTTCCTCTCTATCGATATACAAAAGGCATTTGACACTCTGTCATGGTCTTATCTTAAAGCCATTCTTCATAAATGGGGATTTGGTGAGCGGTTCCAGGGATGGATTTCCTCTCTTTATCATAATCCAAAAGCGTATATAACCTATTCAGGTTACCGCTCAGACCCCTTTAATATTGAAAGAGGAACCAGGCAGGGATGTCCATTATCCCCTCTTCTATTCTCCTTGGCTATTGAGCCCCTAGCTCAACTTATTAGATCCAATATAAATATAAAAGGACTTGAATTAGGTGGTCACCAACATAAGTTATGTTTATTTGCCAATGACGTCTTAGTATTTCTTACTTCGCCCCTACTATCAGCTCCAAACCTCATTGAAATTCTTACAAAATTCGGTAAAATATCTGGTCTTAAGATAAATCAGCAAAAATCAAAAGCCCTAAATATATCGTTATCACCTGATTTACAGAAACAGTTACAAAACTCCCTTCCATTTACATGGTCAACAACACATTTACCATATTTAGGGATCTCACTAACGGCTAATCCAGCTGACCTATACTCTGCAAATTATCCTCCCATGCTAACTCAATTATCAACCTTACTGAGAAAATGGTCTTCTTTACCGTTAGCATGGATGGGTAGAATCACAGTAGTAAAAATGTCCATATTGCCTAAAATCCTATACCTGTTCCGTGTACTTCCTATAAACGTTCCGGCTTATTTTTTCCGAATACTACAACGCAAATCAGCCCAATTTATTTGGGGCAAACTTAAACCACGATTACCACAAAATACACTACATATGGCCCGAACCTGTGGAGGTTTGGGTGTTCCAAATTTCTCAAAATACTATTATGCTTCTCAATTAGCACAAATTATTAAATACCATGCCACTAAAGAAATCCCTCTTTGGGTAACTATAGAATCGGTGGAATGTGATCCACTTTCTATATCAAATCTGTTTTGGCTTTCACCACCCCAACGACGTTCAATAACAAATCTAGTCACAAAACATAGCCTCTCAATATGGGATAGACTTAAATTCCGTTTTGGTCTCCAATCTCCACTAAACCCTCTCCTCTCCTTTCTAAACAACCCCTCCTTCTACCCAGCTTGGACTTTACCTTCCTCCTTTAAAGCTTGGATAAATGTGGGTCTTACACGAGTTCATCACTTCTACGACTCTGATAAACTTATTTCATTTCCTACAATAAGCAAGACACACAACATACCCAGTAATGAAACATTTAGATTCTTACAAATTAAAAACTTTTTATCCCAAAACATCCCCACAAACTTGACAACTCCAGAATATACTTCATTTGAACGATCATGTATGTCAGATCCACACAGACGAGGACTTATCTCTGACATATATGCTCAACTACTTTCACAAACAAATTCCTCTCCCCCGTCTTATACTACCAAATGGGAAGCTGATTTAAACCTTCCTCCAGACTCACTGGATTGGTCACAAATCTGGCAATCTACAAAATCAGCCACACCCAACATAGTTGCCCTAGAAACAAATTATAAAGTTCTTACCAGGTGGTATTTAGTGCCAGCACGTATATCAAAATACCTTCCCCAATACCCCCCTCACTGTTTTCGCGGATGCAGCGACATTGGTACACATCTGCATATTTGGTGGACTTGTCCAATAGTCCAAACATATTGGTCAAAAATATTTCAAATTCTCTCTACAATGTTTGAAACCACATTACAACCGGATGCATTGGTAGCCCTCCTAAATAATAAGCCACGAAACATAACTCAACGTCAATTTAAACTTTTACTATATGTCACAACAGCTGCAAAACAATCAATAGCAAAAGCCTGGAAAACCAATAAGCTTTGTGACATATCTGTAAAACAACGTGTAACTCAAGCTATGATCCATGCTAAAATGGAGGCAATGATACTTGATAAACTGGACAAATTTGAATCTCTTTGGCTTCCATGGATAACACACATACTACCACCGGATTTGAACTATTCACTTCTTTTACCCTGATGAGATCTACCACCTTCACGGTCTATATTATTACATGTTCCCATAAATATTTAACAATCGCTTCTCTCTGGAGACCCCAAATTCCCTCCATAACCATTTCAGATCCCACCACATATTCCCACTTATTAAATTTTATTTTTAGTGATGTATAATAATAAAATATGTCTTTATCTATTTCTATTAAATTATTATTTGGTTAGGCAAACTATGTCTTTTTTGGATGCAAACTATCTATACCTTTGATGGGGATGCTTTGGAGGGACACCCATACACCCGGGATATGCCGGGCCAAATAGCCGGACCTTGGCCCTGGTTGTTTGGGTGTCTCGCTAGGTCATCTCATTAATACCCAATTTATCTAATTTAGTTGCATTTTATTGTCTCACTATTGTGACATATTGTATTTTTTTATATATATATTTATCTACTTATTTATTTATTTTTCCAATTACAAAAGCTCTATTAATTATTATAACCATATAATTCAGATATGTACACTGGATAATAGATTTTCTTACTGATTTCTACAAGATTCTAAGTTATTATTGAGAAGTTCCTTTTCCTCATATTTTGTAACCTTACATAAATTTAAAACCAGTACTGTAAAATTGTATTGTTGTATTCTCAATAAATTATTTGAAAAGCGAAAAACAAATTTGTGGACCATGGGAGCACCTGCAGAGAAAAAGAATATGAAAAAGAAAAACAGATTCTGTCATATCTGCATTAGTAGACTGTCCATGGGGTGCCTGTTCTCGTGGCGGAACCCTTTTGGCTGGGTTATCTTTAGTTATAATCTCTTTATTAAGCCTCTCTAACCGCTCTTTTAACTCCTGCCACTTGGTTGTAAATATAGGCAATTCTGTTATGTGTTTAAATTGTGTATGAAGGCATTAATTTCACCATCCAGATTCAACATATCAATAGTGTATTGGGAGATAAGTTATGTAATTAATTCTATGCTACATTTAGTGAGTGTACTTTCCCAAGTTTTTTAAATCTGGGAGAGGCTTTTACAGGAGGTATATAGATGAAAATATCATAATTTGGGGCAGCCCCAGACATTGATACCGGAATTTGTGCAACTCTCCAAAAATACTCCCTTTAGCCTGTCCTTCACTCATGTTTGTGACAAGTCATCTTTGGTCTTTTGGATTTGGAATTCACCTTGGATCAGCATGACATTGTAATAAAAACCCACTGAAACCCACAGCCGGCAAATCGTACATACCTATAAGAGATGCTACCACCCAAGACAGGTGAAAAATATACCCAAATGTAAATTTTGTCGCCTTTACCAGAACATTTTCTGCCAGGAAGATTTTATCCAGTAGAGTGAGATTCCTAAAACCAACAAGCTTTAGAAGGGTTACCCCCCTGACCTCATAGAAGAGACGTATACTATCTCAAAGTGTTGTTTTTTAAAGAAGAGAGAACCATACCATATGGATAGGTAGCCCTCAGTCTAAAAGGAAAAAAGAGGGACTTTATTTGTGCCAAACGAATGAGAGAAAGATACAAACAACTCATTGCAACAACATTTTTCTCCTGCATGGTGCACTCAATTATTCTGATATCTTGGGATACAACTTGCCCCTACATGCCAAGCCCGTTTCCACAGTAATTGCCACCCAATTTTTTCTTACATTAGGTCCCTATTGAAACTATGGTCCACTTACCACATCTCACTCTTAGGCAGGGTCACGGCTATAAAAATGGCAATTTTGCTCAAAGTATTATTTTTTTAGGGCCCTCCTTATATATGTTACCAAATCCTTCATTGAGTCCCTCCAAAGAGATGTGAACAAATTTGTATGGTGGTCTAAGAAGCAAGGATTCCATAAATTTCTTCTATATAGACCTCAATTTTTTAGGCCTGCCAAACTTATATCTATACTATCTGGCAGTGAGACTCACTCAAACTTCACAATGGCACACCCGTATGGACAACATCCCTGGCTATCATTCGAAACTTACTCCATTTCTCCATATCACCTTTGGGGCCTACTATGGTCCACATCCATACAGACAAGCTTTATTTTTCCTCTGAACAGAATCATTGCCCAAACTTTGTCCGCTACATTGTAGATAGTAGGGAGTGTAAAAATAAAACCTCAAAACTTCTAGTAAGGACTCTCCTATAAAAATGATTTCCTCTGCTACTCTCTGTACTTTCTGGCACTCTGTACTTACAACCTACTTCTGATAACACTTTTTACTGTGGCCTTTGCAGTAGCATTTGCCACTGCACATCCAGAAAACATGTCCATACAGACAAAATGCATACTCGTAAGATCCTGACTTGGGCATCTGGATATATCTTTTTGTAATCTCTGGAAGGGATGTTCAGCTTTTGGTAACACCTTTGGTAACAGGTAAAACAAGAAGTGGTATGTTATAAAAACAACTGTGGAGAACCCTGGCTCTATCCCACGCTCATTTACTAAGGGAACCATAACTGTTTGTGACTGATGACACAGTCCATGTGTCAAGCTGGAGGGAAAAGAGTGTCTGGCAGACATAAATGATCACCTTTTCCAAAGTCCTGTTTCATAAGAAGTTGCTCCCTGTGGACCACTTGTTCTTCTCGTTCTGGGGTCCTTAAAGTTGAATTATTAATCCCTGTCAGGGGCATATCAGTGGCCGTCGGGCAAATATGCGTGCACGCAGGTGCATGAAGGGCCTTTCCAGGACAATTCTGCTTAATTCCCCACCAGGGGGCGCCGAAGCGCTCCCGTGTGTGCCCGTACGCACGTTCGCGGGTACGCGCGTGCCCGTTCGCGCTAGCGCTGTTTTGGCGCCAAGGGCCCTTTAAAAGAATGACAGGTGCTTCTGTCAGGTGCTGTTCATCTGCAGCTCTGCACCTAAGTTCCTGTATCCTGCCTGTTTGTTGTAATGCTAGTGACCCGGCTACGTCTGACCATTCTCCAGTCTCCTATCCGACCCGGCTTGCCTGACCTTGCTTATCTTGTTACCTGTTGCCGAACTCCTGCCTGCCTGACTATTCTTGGATCATCCCTCTTGCTTATACCTGCCTGATCTCCTGCTGAACGGACTGTCTGACCTTGCTTTGCCCGTGTCCTGTGACGCTGCTTCCAGCCTGCTTTGCCAAGCATCCTGCCGCTGCCGTCTCATCTACCTGCCTGCCTTCCGGCCTGCATCAGCCTACCTGCATCCGCAGCTCAGCCATCCCTGAGGGACATCCTTCCAGTTCCAGTATCTGCTTCTGCTGGAACCTGCATCAGGCCCTCCTACCCACTGTGCTCAAGAGATCACTGTTCCCACTTCCAGTGGTTCTTGAACCAGCGTTTAAGAGAGGTCACCTTCTACCAGTCAGGCTCAACTATCAGGTACCTAACAGTACGAACAGCCATGACTGAGCCTGCAGGAGAGACCTCTCCCATCAAAGAGATCTGCACGCACCTAGCAGCACTCACCCAGGCAGTAAAGACTTTACAAGACAGCTACAACAGACTGGAGGGTCAAGTACTAAACCTTAGTGGTCCCGGTGGTGTGGCCCCTGCTTCCGCAGCTGCTCCAGTACAGGCTGCTGCACCACCCTCTGTGGTCATGCTTCCACCTGAGCCAAGAGTTCCTATCCCTGAAAAGTTTTCTGGTGACCGAACCAAGTTTCTGGCCTTCCGCAGCGCTTGTCAACTTTACTTTGCTCTACAGCCATGGACTTTTTCCTTGGAGGCTACCAAAGTGGGATTTGTTATATCCCTTCTTCAGGGGGAACCCCAGACCTGGGCCCACCGCCTGCTTGAAATATACCCAAATGTAAATTTTGTCGCCTTTACCAGAACATTTTCTACCAGGAAGATTTTATCCAGTAGAGTGAGATTCCTAAAACCAACAAGCTTTAGAAGGGTTACCCCCCTGACCTCATAGAAGAGACGTATACTATCTCAAAGTGTTGTTTTTTAAAGAAGAGAGAACCATACCATATGGATAGGTAGCCCTCAGTCTAAAAGGAAAAAAGAGGGACTTTATTTGTGCCAAACGAATGAGAGAAAGATACAAACAACTCATTGCAACAACATTTTTCTTCTGCATGGTGCACTCAATTATTCTGATATCTTGGGATACAACTTGCCCCTACATGCCAAGCCCGTTTCCACAGTAATTGCCACCCAATTTTTTCTTACATTAGGTCCCTATTGAAACTATGGTCCACTTACCACATCTCACTCTTAGGCAGGGTCACGGCTATAAAAATGGCAATTTTGCTCAAAGTATTATTTTTTTAGGGCCCTCCTTATATATGTTACCAAATCCTTCATTGAGTCCCTCCAAAGAGATGTGAACAAATTTGTATGGTGGTCTAAGAAGCAAGGATTCCATAAATCTCTTCTATATAGACCTCAATTTTTTGGCGGCCTAGGCCTGCCAAACTTATATCTATACTATCTGGCAGTGAGACTCACTCAAACTTCACAATGGCACACCCCTATGGACAACATCCCTGGCTATCATTCGAAACTTACTCCATTTCTCCATATCACCTTTGGGGCCTACTATGGTCCACATCCATACAGACAAGCTTTATTTTTCCTCTGAACAGAATCATTGCCCAAACTCTCCACCTTTTGTCTCTATGCAGGAGTAAATTTAACTTGGTTTCTTTGATCTCATCCCTCTTCTCCTTTTTAGATGACCCTGACTTTCCCCCAGCCTTTCAAGAAAGAGACCACTTTACCCTATGGAGCTCTTCTTGTTTAACAACATTAAAATCTCTTAAAATTAGATACCCACTTGAAAACCTTCTCTCAACTCCAAACCGAATATAATTTACCTTCTACTGAGCTGTTTAGATATATTCAAATCCAGCAATTTTTCCACAGTGGTTGCTCACTAAAATCTAGATTGCAATGTTATTAAATTTGAAGATATTTGCGAATCCTTATCTAGAGAATGTGGTATTATATCACGTATTTGCAGCTACCTTAGTGAAGGTTCTCTCACAGAGAAAACTAAACTTATGACCCAATGGGAAGAATCAGGTCTCATTTTTACACCTCTTGAATGGGAAGAGATGCTCAGTAACATGCTCAAGAACACACAATCTATTTCAGTCCAGGAAACTGCAATCAAATTACACACTAAATGGTACATGACACCAGCTAAGCTCCATTCTATTTATCCTTCAGTTTCCCCGTCTTATTTTCATGGCTCCCTGGACCCTGGTTCCTTTATCCATGTCTTTTGGAGCTGCAAGCATCTCCAACCACCATGGCAACGTACAGCCACAAAATCCTTAATATCACTCTGACAATGCAAATGTGTCTCTTCTTCACTCCAATACCTGACATTCTCATTGCTTGTAAACGATTGATACATACTCCTTTTGTTTCCATTCATTGAGTAACAGCATCAAACTGGCGTTCCTCCTCCATCTTCTGGTCACAGGTGTTAGCCAGAATGGAAATGATCAAACTCTCCTAACGTATTCACCATAAGTTGTATGACACTGCATCTCTATAGCAAGAAATGAGATAACTGGGATACCCCCTTTTTGTAATCCACAGTTGTTCCCCCTTCCCAAATCAAGTTCACCCTAACATTCCCTGCCATACTTTGGCTTAGGTCACTGAACGGGGACCAACTTTACTTCCACGACCCATCAGATGCTGAAAACTTTCTTCGCTCTCTAAATCCGGAGGCACAGATAAACCTTCCAACTAAAACCCAAACTTCCTCGCGCCCCCTGGATCAACGGAGCCCAAGGAAGGAATCACCAAAATGCCTCAAATCCTCTGGCTTTGGCAATCACTCCGGACATCGCTGACGCTAACCCCACCATGGCCTCCACTTCTTTTAAGATGTTAGGGTAAATGTATTCCTACTAGGTATCTCATCTGTTAAGCTATGGATATAATATGTTTTGGACAGTGGTAAAAGCATTTACCCCTATGGGCACTGCTTTTCCATGCTTTCTTCACTGGCCATCTTCCAATACAACCCAGGCATTACTAACAGGGTTCATATTCACATGGGCACCCACATAAATCCACATAAATCCGGATCCTCGGGTGAGCTCTTGTGAGCTGGCAGTGATCCCATGCGGAAAAAAGTGAAGTCCTGCATATATTTGTATGTTTGGGTTACTCTCTGACCCTTTTATGTTTCTACCCTTGTTGTGCTTTCGCACCTTTCATTCTAGCACATTTTCCTGGCTCACAGACCGCACCCATCCCCTCTATGGCACTCACTCAACATCTATCTCGCTTTTTCACTGATCCTACCTTGCAGACCACTTTCATTCGCATGCCCATTGCCAAGATCCACTTGTCTAAAGCACTTTTATGAAAATAACCTAATGGAATGTGAAAGGCCTTAGGTCACTGACTTGGTTAAATTGATGACAGGCAACTCCTATCCTCATATTGATTAGTGGTTCCAAATTATTAATAACTACTGCAGTAGGGAACAGACACAAAAGATAGGCTCAGCATCTTTCCAAATAACTGTTCTGCTTTATTATGACGCAATTGAAGGTTTTTATACACATGATTACGTAGGTATCACATTAATAATACAATTGTACATCTATGGTAACAAGGGGCGTTACATAGGCAGACTAATTCTAATCAGGACTTGAAAGAATGTAAACATGTAATGAAAACATTATTAGTGCCGTGTGCACAGTGAGGGCAGTGTGCAATACATACAAAATAGAATACAATTATATACAGAACATACAAATTTCCATTACAGTCTCCCCTCTTTTGATCAATATTTTGATCACTAACCACACCTGCTATCACCTTTAACCTGGAACCTCCACACACTTAGGTGAAGGTAGTCCTGGCCAAAGAGGCAAAAACTCCATTGTGGAGAAAAAAATAGCTGATCAGCTTTTTTCATTACAAAATGACTTTCCATTGTGAAAAACAAATGATTGATAAGACATATTTACAGAGTACTGGCTGTACACTCCTGTGGCCAGAATGGCCTTCTAGCTGAATTGTTGGCATGTGGACTTATCAGCATATGTAAACACAGACAATTCTACATAAAATGGAAGACGTACAAAAGAAAAATATGACTTCAACATGGCTAAACTACAAATATACATATATATATATATATATATATATATATATATATATATATATATATATATATATATATATATATATATACATATATAAATATATATATATATATCCCTTACAATTAAAGTAGTTGAATAAAGTAGTTGAATCAAAAAGTACCCTAGACTGTGATCGCAAGAGGGAAACAAATCAAACACAGAGATTTCTATAATTTAGTCAATTTTGCAGTGTCTGGTGTGGATCCAGGTGACTTTTCCTTCAAGTTTTGCAAAAACTGTACATGAAATAGATGCTGTATTGAGTCTCCAAACATTTCCTTATATATAAATGTCTCTTAACAATCCACACGTCACCTGGCTTTAGTTTTAGATCCTTCCAAACTTTTAGGATCTGTATTTGGGGAGAAAACACACAAATGAGTTTGTCAAAAACCTTAAAAGATCAGCAACATTCTCTGTGAGATCCGAATGGAGGACTTCAGCTGCTGAGACAAAATATAAGCAAGTGAGTAACACACTCCCAAACCAAATCCCATAGGGAGAGAGTCCAACATCCCCCTTAGGGGCTTAATAAAATCTAAGAAAACATTCAGGAAAAAGTTTTCTAGTATCTTTCTCTACTTTGTCCGCTACATTGTAGATAGTAGGGAGTGTAAAAATAAAACCTCAAAACTTCTAGTAAGGACTCTCCTATAAAAATGATTTCCTCTGCTACTCTCTGTACTTTCTGGCACTCTGTACTTACAACCTACTTCTGATAACACTTTTTACTGTGGCCTTTGCAGTAGCATTTGCCACTGGACATCCAGAAAACATGTCCATACAGACAAAATGCATACTCGTAAGATCCTGACTTGGGCATCTGGATATATCTTTTTGTAATCTCTGGAAGGGATGTTCAGCTTTTGGTAACACCTTTGGTAACAGGTAAAACAAGAAGTGGTATGTTATAAAAACAACTGTGGAGAACCCTGGCTCTATCCCACGCTCATTTACTAAGGGAACCATAACTGTTTGTGACTGATGACACAGTCCATGTGTCAAGCTGGAGGGAAAAGAGTGGCTGGCAGACATAAATGATCACCTTTTCCAAAGTCCTGTTTCATAAGAAGTTGCTCCCTGTGGACCACTTGTTCTTCTCATTCTGGGGTCCTTAAAGTTGAATTATTAATCCCTGTCAGGGGCATATCAGTGGCCGTCGGGCAAATATGCGTGCACGCAGGTGCATGAAGGGCCTTTCCAGGACAATTCTGCTTAATTCCCCACCAGGGGGCGCCGAAGCGCTCCCGTGTGTGCCCGTACGCATGTTCGTGGGTACGCGCGTGCCCGTTCGCGCTAGCGCTGTTTTGGCGCCAAGGGCCCTTTAAAAGAATGACAGGTGCTTCTGTCAGGTGCTGTTCGTCTGCAGCTCTGCACCTGAGTTCCTGTATCCTGCCTGTTTGTTGTATTGCTAGTGACCCGGCTACGTCTGACCATTCTCCAGTCTCCTATCCGACCCGGCTTGCCTGACCTTGCTTATCTTGTTACCTGTTGCCGAACTCCTGCCTGCCTGACTATTCTTGGATCATCCCTCTTGCTTATACCTGCCTGATCTCCTGCTGAACGGACTGTCTGACCTTGCTTTGCCCGTGTCCTGTGACGCTGCTTCCAGCCTGCTTTGCCAAGCATCCTGCCGCTGCCGTCTCATCTACCTGCCTGCCTTCCGGCCTGCATCAGCCTACCTGCATCCGCAGCTCAGCCATCCCTGAGGGACATCCTTCCAGTTCCAGTATCTGCTTCTGCTGGAACCTGCATCAGGCCCTCCTACCCACTGTGCTCAAGAGACCACTGTTCTCACTTCCAGTGGTTCTTGAACCAGCGTTTAAGAGAGGTCACCTTCTACCAGTCAGGCTCAACTATCAGGTACCTAACAGTACGAACAGCCATGACTGAGCCTGCAGGAGAGACCTCTCCCATCAAAGAGATCTGCACGCACCTAGCAGCACTCACCCAGGCAGTAAAGACTTTACAAGACAGCTACAACAGACTGGAGGGTCAAGTACTAAACCTTAGTGGTCCTGGTGGTGTGGCCCCTGCTTCCGCAGCTGCTCCAGTACAGGCTGCTGCACCACCCTCTGTGGTCATGCTTCCACCTGAGCCAAGAGTTCCTATCCCTGAAAAGTTTTCTGGTGACCGAACCAAGTTTCTGGCCTTCCGCAGCGCTTGTCAACTTTACTTTGCTCTACAGCCATGGACTTTTTCCTTGGAGGCTACCAAAGTGGGATTTGTTATATCCCTTCTTCAGGGGGAACCCCAGACCTGGGCCCACCGCCTGCTTGAAACCAACGCTATACAGATCCAGTCCTTGCCTGCCTTCTTTGAAGCCATGGCCCAGCTATATGAGGACCCTCAGCAGACTGCCACCGCTGAGGCAGCTTTGTTCGCGCTCCAGCAAGGCCGTAGGCCGGCAGAGGACTATGTTACGGACTTTCGACGCTGGAGCGCGGACACTCAATGGAACAATGCAGCCTTACGTCACCAGTTCCGCATGGGGCTATCTGAGGGTCTTAAGGACGAGCTTGCCTGGGTAGGAATGCCTGATACCCTTGAGGAGCTCATTACCATTACCATCCAGATTGACCGACGCCTTCGTGAGCGCCGGTCTGAACGCTCTTCCCAACAAACACGCCCTATGTGGATGACTGCAAGAGTTCCGGTTCCTGCCTCCCGGTACCTACCTTCTGCCTGCCCGAGTCCAGTCACCCAAACACCTGATGCTCCCGAACCTATGCAACTGGGACTTATGCGTGCTACCCTGACCCCAGAATAACGGACGCGCAGACGCCAGTTAAATCTTTGTCTCTACTGTGGTGGGACGGGCCACTATGTGAACAACTGTCCAGTAAAGACTCGTAAGTGCTTTTCTTCTACTCCAACCAGTTTATCCGCTTTAACCACCAATACAACTCAACTTGTTCTCCCTCTCTCATTACAGCTCCAGGGAAGAACAATCCAGGTCAACGCCATTGTTGATTCTGGGGCATGTAGCTGCTTTGTTGACTCTGTTTTTGCCACCCAACAAAACCTGCCCGTAAAGAACAAGACACACAGACTCTCAGTTTTTTTGGCCGATGGGTCCCACATAAGATCTGGACAGGTCTCTCAAGAAACCCTTCCTCTGTCTGCCACCTGTTCATCTCAGCACCAAGAGATCCTAACCCTGGACGTTATTTCATCTTCACTATTTCCAATCATTTTGGGCATGCCCTGGCTCCAGGCCCATAACCCTCTTGTTAACTGGGTCACGGGCGAGATCAAGTTCCAGTCACCCTATTGCCAAAGACATTGCCTACCAGAACCCTCTAAATCTGCTGCTACTTTACTTTGTATGGACATTGACCCAGACCTGCTCCAAGACGTACCAGAGGTCTATCGGGAATTTGCAGACGTGTTCAGCAAGAAGGGAGCAGATTCCCTGCCACCCCATCGTCCCTATGATTGCCCAATTGAGCTGCTCCCTGGGGCTGAAATTCCTTTTGGGCGCATTTTCCCGCTGTCCGAAAAAGAACAAGAGGCACTTAAGGTTTACATAAATGAGAACCTTGAAAAAGGCTTCATCCGACCTTCCACTTCACCAGCTGGTGCCGGAATATTTTTTGTCTCCAAGAAAGATCAGTCTCTTCGCCCCTGTGTGGACTATCGGGAGTTAAACAAAGTTACGGTCAAAAACCGCTATCCGTTGCCCCTGATACCTGAACTGTTCCAGAAGCTGAGGTCTGCCATTATCTTCACCAAGCTGGATCTGAGAGGGGCCTACAATCTGGTCCGCATTCGGGCCGGGGATGAGTGGAAGGCGGCTTTCCGGACCCGTTTCGGACACTATGAGTATCTAGTCATGCCCTTCGGCCTATGCAATGCTCCTGCCACGTTCCAGCATCTGGTCAATGATGTGTTTAGCGATTTCCTGGACATCTTTTTAATCGTCTATTTAGATGACATTCTAATCTTCTCCAGTTCACTTGAGCAACATAGGGAACATGTCCGTAAAGTTCTGGCCGGACTCCGTTTGCACAGACTGTATGCTAAGGCGGAGAAGTGCGAATTCAAACAGGAGGAGATTCAGTTCCTGGGGCTAGTGATCTCCCCAACCGGCATCAAAATGGACCCTCAGAAGGTGTCTGCTGTGTTAGAGTGGCCAGCTCCCATGGACAAGAAGGGCGTACAACGCTTCATTGGGTTTGCAAACTTTTATAGAAAGTTCATTAGGGGGTTTTCTGCCATCATCTCTCCCATCACGCAGCTAACCAAGCAGAACTTTCGTTTCCACTGGAACCCGGAAGCCCAGGGGGCCTTTGAAGAATTAAAAAGACGTTTCACATCAGCTCCGATACTTAGCCATCCTGATCCATCCTTACCTTTTATCCTGGAAGTTGATGCTTCCGAAGTGGCCGTGGGTGCTGTTATTTCCCAACGACAAGGCAACAAGGACCTGATGCACCCCGTAGGGTTCTTTCCTAGGAAACTTTCACCGGCTGAGCGGAACTATGATGTGGGGGACCGGGAGCTACTCGCTATCAAGACAGCTTTGGAGGAATGGAGGTACTTGCTAGAAGGCGCAGTCCATCCGGTACTGATTTATACGGATCACAAGAACCTCGAATATTTAAGATCTGCTAAGAGACTAAAACCCAGACAGGCCCGTTGGGCTCTATTCTTTACACGGTTTTGTTTCCACATTACCTACCGGCCTGGATCCAAAAACGTAAAACCATACGCGCTGTCGCGCATGTTTGACAATCCTAAAGACTTTTCTGTACCTGACACTATTCTGCCGGCAAATAGCTTCCTTCTTCTTCAAACAGATCTTCTGTCCATGATCAGAGAAGCATCTCCAGAACCTTCAAGTCTCCAGGGATCCTCTTTAACATCTCGTGATGGATTATTGTAGAGAGGAAGTCAAATTTTTGTACCAGAGAGCGCCCGAGTCAAGATACTGACACTTTTGCATGACCACCCATTTGCAGGACATTTTGGGGTCCGTAAGACCCTTGAGCTGGTGCAGCGCACCTTTTGGTGGCCTAACCTGAAGGAATTCTGCAGGAAATATGTCAACTCGTGTTCTGTCTGCATCCAGAATAAGACTCCCAGGAACAGAGCTTGGGGACTACTGAGACCATTGCCTATACCAGATAGGCCCTGGAGGATGATAGCAATGGACTTTATAGTTGAATTGCCATGCTCTGAAGGATGTTCGGCGATCTTTGTGGTCGTCGACCGGCTGTCCAAAATGGCCCACTTTGTGCCCCTAAAAGGAACACCTTCTGCTGTGGAAACGGCCCCTGTGTTCATTAAGGAGATTGTCAGGCTACACGGAGTCCCCGCAAATATAGTGTCCGATAGGGGGGTACAGTTTACCTCATGCTTTTGGAGAGCCCTTTGTGAAATTCTGAAAATTGAACTAGCCCTGTCCTCAGCATACCATCCCCAAACAAATGGGCAAACTGAAAGGACAAATCAGACACTGGAGCAATACATTAGGTGTTTTACATCTTTTGTGCAAGATGATTGGGTGCCCCTGCTGCCCCTAGCGGAATTTGCTTATAACAATGCCAGCCACTCTGCTACCGGTCAATCCCCTTTCTTTGCCAATTATGGTTTTCATGTATCTTTTTTACCAGATTTTCTTTCAGAATCCTCAGTTCCAGTGGTCCAGGACACAGTGCAGTTCCTTAGCCATAATAACCGGATCTTACGGGAAGCGATATCCAAGGCACAAGCGGACAACAAGAGGTTCTTTGATCAGAAAAGAAGAGGAGACCTAAACCTTCAGCTTGGTGACAAGGTATGGCTGTCTACCGATAATATTAGATTAACTTGTCCTTCCAAGAAGCTTGCTCCTAAATTCATTGGGCCTTTCCCTGTGAAAAGGAAAATTAACGAGGTGTCCTATGAATTGTGTTTACCTGACTCACTCAAAATACACCCTGTGTTTCACGTGTCACTCTTGAAGCCTGCTGTAGATGATCCTTTTCCTGATAGGGGCACCAGGGTCCCTGAACCGGTTCTGGTGGACGGTAATGAGGAGTATGAAGTGGAAGCCATCCTTGATTGCAGAAAGAGATCTGGGCAAGTACAGTTTTTGATTAAGTGGAAGGGGTATGGTCTGGAAAATAACTCATGGAAACCTGACTGTAATATTCATGCCAAACGTTTGATTCATGCCTATTTCTCTGCTCATCCTGAAAAGAAGAATGTTCTGGGCATCCGGAGGCTGCCCGTTGGGAGGGGGCAATGTCAGGGGCATATCAGTGGCCGTCGGGCAAATATGCGTGCACGCAGGTGCACGAAGGGCCTTTCCAGGACAATTCTGCCTAATTCCCCACCAGGGGGCGCCGGAGCGCTCCCGCGTGTGCCCGTACGCGCGTTCGCGCCCGTTCGCGCTAGTGCTGTTTTGGCGCCAAGGGCCCTTTAAAAGAATGACAGGTGCTTCTGTCAGGTGCTGTTCGTCTGCAGCTCTGCACCTGAGTTCCTGTATCCTGCCGGTTTGTTGTATTGCTAGTGACCCGGCTACGTCTGACCATTCTCCAGTCTCCTATCCGACCTGGCTTGCCTGACCTTGCTTATCTTGTTAAACTAAGAAAAGGGTTTCCGCGCTCACAGACCTGAAGGCTTGCAGCCTCCCCTAAAACTTACCACCGAAGAGGTGAGTTAATAATACAGAGAAATTGGCAGGGGGTGGGTGGCGCTACCTTGTGAGGGTACCTTGATTCGCAATATAGTGAGCTTCAAAAGAGATCCGGAAAAATGTAATAGTAACTATACCCCCTACTTATGTAGTCCCTCTTTAAGTGGTGGGTCTAGATATCCAGCGTTGACTAATTATACTGTGCTAACAGGTCTTAGTCAAACCTATATGCAGGTGTACACCGTGTGATTTAATCAAAAAAATTTTTTTATATTAATTGACAATAAATCAGCAGAGATAGACCAAACCTCATATAAATGAATAAAACTAAAATAAACCACAGTATAAGATTATGTCAATCCCCATGTGTGCCAATATGCTTATAAGCATAAAAGTGAAGATAAATAGTCCCAGCTTTAAACATGTAGCACAGAGTTCCACATTAGGTAAATATAAGGCTGGTGAAAAATTGGTGATCAACTTAGTGAAGAATGGGTAAAAAAGATCCCAAAATGATGAAAAAATAGTGTAAAATTAATAACAAAATCCAATAGCAGCAAGTGAAAAAGCGTCTGTAATAGGTGACTTTCGTGGACACAGCTGATCAGATCCAGTGACTTGCGGTGCTCCCCCTTAAAGATCCCCACTCACCAGCTCCCTACACCCCTGCAGGGGTAGTAGGCATGTAGTATTAGACTCCAATCGGATGTGTATGGGTCCACAGGGTTCACCGCTCCAGCTGTAAGGTATCCTTCAGTACGTCCTCATAGGGAAGAAACAGGGCTCCATAGTGTGATACTTTTAAGGTAATTTATTTATCACAATATACAAGAGAACCAAATAAAATAAAAAGTTTAAAACCAAGACAGTCACACAGCTTGTAAGCTAATTCGTAAGGAGAGTGCAGGGCATCTAGGATCGTCAGCTGCGCGGCGTGCGCCTCAGCTGACGATCCTAGATGCCCTGCACTCTCCTTACGAATTAGCTTACAAACTGTGTGACTGTCTTGGTTTTAAACTTTTTATTTTATTTGGTTCTCTTGTATATTGTGATAAATAAATTACCTTAAAAGTATCACACTATGGAGCCCTGTTTCTTCCCTATGAGGACGTACTGAAGGATACCTTACAGCTGGAGCGGTGAACCCTGTGGACCCATACACATCCGATTGGAGTCTAATACTACATGCCTACTACCCCTGCAGGGGTGTAGGGAGCTGGTGAGTGGGGATCTTTGAGGGGGAGCACCGCAAGTCACTGGATCTGATCAGCTGTGTCCACGAAAGTCACCTATTACAGACGCTTTTTCACTTGCTGCTATTGGATTTTGTTATTAATTTTACACTATTTTTTCATCATTTTGGGATCTTTTTTACCCATTCTTCACTAAGTTGATCACCAATTTTTCACCAGCCTTATATTTACCTAATGTGGAACTCTGTGCTACATGTTTAAAGCTGGGACTATTTATCTTCACTTTTATGCTTATAAGCATATTGGCACACATGGGGATTGACATAATCTTATACTGTGGTTTATTTTAGTTTTATTCATTTATATGAGGTTTGGTCTATCTCTGCTGATTTATTGTCAATTAATATAAAAATTTTTTTTTGATTAAATCACACGGTGTACACCTGCATATAGGTTTGACTAAGACCTGTTAGCACAGTATAATTAGTCAACGCTGGATATCTAGACCCACCACTTAAAGAGGGACTACATAAGTAGGGGGTATAGTTACTATTACATTTTTCCGGATCTCTTTTGAAGCTCACTATATTGCGAATCAAGGTACCCTCACAAGGTAGCGCCACCCACCCCCTGCCAATTTCTTGCTTATCTTGTTACCTGTTGCCGAACTCCTGCCTGCCTGACTATTCTTGGATCATCCCTCTTGCTTATACTTGCCTGATCTCCTGCTGAACGGACTGTCTGACCTTGCTTTGCCTGTGTCCTGTGACGCTGCTTCCAGCCTGCTTTGCCAAGCATCCTGCCGCTGCCGTCTCATCTACCTGCCTGCCTTCCGGCCTGCATCAGCCTACCTGCATCCGCAGCTCAGCCATCCCTGAGGGACATCCTTCCAGTTCCAGTATCTGCTTCTGCTGGAACCTGCATCAGGCCCTCCTACCCACTGTGCTCAAGAGACCACTGTTCCCACTTCCAGTGGCTCCTGAACCAGCATTTAAGAGAGGTCTCCTTCTACCAGTCAGGCTCAACTATCAGGTACCTAACAATCCCAGCTATACTGGGCCAGAACTAGGGTGGAATCTGTGAGTTGCACAGACCCATCAAATGTCCGGGACTGTAATGCAGCATCCTTAGTCACCTGGTCTGCTTCCATGTGTGAGTTTTAAAGTTAATATGGCTACCTCAGCAAGAACCTGGAAAGCTGAAAACAGCTAATCAAATTAACTTAGCATGCTTGGTTGGTTTACCTGCCAAAGTAAAAACAAACTTTTGGCCCTTCAAATGGAACCAAAAGCTTTCGATATCTTGACTATCTATATAAATATACACTCTTTTTATAGCTCACAGGCTTTGCTAAAACATGGAGCTCTGCTTCTTGAGCTGGGGAAAAAAGGATCCAATGACTTTGAATACAGAGTATCCTTCTGGGTGATAAACTGCATCCTCAGTATAAAACCGGGAATAACTGCACAAAAAATTAAATATCTGGGTCTTCAGGGAGTGTGTCTTGCACTGGACTCACAGCAGCTGATTCCTACACCATCAATTTAACACATGTTCTTTTTTCTTTCTTTTGAATAAATGAACGCCTTTTTCATTGTTAGATTTGTACATAAACAAACTCATATTTTAAACCTTTCATTAGACAAACATTTAGTTAGCTGTATATTTGCTGCACAGAATGTCAGACCATTAAAAATTAAATGTTTGACCAAAACAATATCTAATTTTGTCTAATAGCACCTTTTCATAAAAGCTACAGCTCTGATATATCGGGTGAACCCTTCATTACTGGGTCCAGCTTGCATAAATATATTACAATGGCTTGTTTTCTATCATGCTGTTTGTGTAAGAACTCCAGTTTCATGTTTCAAAAGACAACTCTTTCCTGGCAATATTATAACAAATGATAACAATATCCTTCGGTCATGTAGAGATGCCCATACATCCAAAATATTCTTCTGCTTATACCACTGTGCTTACAAGGAAAAGGGGCACATCATTTCACAATCCACACATTCTGCTTCAGACCCTTCAGGTCTGGTATGGATTTTAAGGGGAACCCCGCACCAAAATTTAAAAAAAAATGGCGTGGGGTCCCCCCAAAAATCCATACCAGACCCTTATCCCAGCACGCAACCTGGCAGGCTGCAGGAAAAGAGGGGGGGACGAGAACCGTACCAGGCCACATGCCCTTAACATTGGGAGGGTGCTTTGGGGTAGCCCCCCAAAACACCTTGTCCCCATGTTGATGAGGACAAGGGCCTCATCCCCACAACCCTGGCCGGTGGTTGCGGGGGTCTGCGGGCAGGGGGCTTATCGGAGTCTGGAAGCCCCCTTTAACAAGGGGACCCCCAGATCCCGCCCCCCCTGTGTGAAATGGTAAAAACTGTCAAAAATGTTAAAAATGACAATAGACAGTTTTTGACAATTCCTTTATTTGAATGATTCTTCTTTCTTCTCTCTTCTATCTTCCTTCATCTTCTTCTTCATCTTCTTCTGGTTCTTCTGGCTCTTCTGGTTCTTCCTCCGGTGTTCTTGTCCAGCATCTCCTCCGCTGCGTCTTCTATCTTCTTCTCCTCGGGCCGCTCCGCACCCATGGCATGGGGGAAGGCTCCTGCTTTTCTCTTCATCTTCTTCTCTTCTTCATCTTCTTGTCTTCTTCATCTTTTTCTTCCGGGCCGCTCCACACCCATGCTGGCATGGAGAGAGGCTCCCGCTGTGTGACGCGTCTCCTCTTCTGACGGTTCTAAATAACGGGGGGCGGGGTCACCCGGTGACCCTGTCCCCCTCTGATGCACGGTGACTTGACAGGACTTCCCTGTGACGTCACGGGGAATGCCACAGGGAAGTCCCGTCATGTCCCGTGCGTCAGAGGGGGCGGGGTCACCGGGTGGCCCCACCCCCCATTATTTAAGAACCGTCAGAAGAGGAGACGGGTTACACAGTGGGAGCCTCCCTCCATGCCAGCATGGATGCGGAGCGGCCTAGGGAAGAAAATAAAGAAGAGAAGAAGATGAAGAAGAGAAGAAGATGAAGAAGAGAAGAAGATGAAGAAGAGAAGAAGATGAAGAGAAAAGCGGGAGCCTCCCCCCATGCCATGGGTGCGGAGCGGCCTGAGGAGAAGAATAGAAGACGCCGCGGAGGAGATGCTGGACGAGAACACCGGAGGAAGAACCAGAAGAGCCAATGAACCAGAAGAAGAAGAAGAAGAAGGAAGATAGAAGAAAGAAGCATTTAAATAAAGGAATTGTCAAAAACTGTCTCTTGTCATTTTTAAAATTTTTGACAGTATTTTAGTGAAATGGTAGGGGTACTTTTGTACCTACTTACCATTTCACACAGGGGGGGCCGGGATCTGGGGGTCCTCTTGTTAAAGGGGGCTTCCAGATTCTGATAAGCCCCCCGCCCGCAGACCCCCACAACCACCGGCCAGGGTTGTGGGGATGAGGCCCTTGTCCTCATCAACATGGGGACAAGGTGTTTTGGGGGGCTACCCCAAAGCACCCTCCCAATGTTGAGGGCATGTGGCCTGGTACGGTTCAGGGGGGCGCTCTCTCGTCCCCCCCTCTTTTCCTGTGGCCTGCCAGGTTGCGTGCTCGGATAAGGGTCTGGTATGGATTTTTGGGGGTACCCCACGCCGTTTATTTTTATTTTTTTGCTGCGGGGTTCCCCCCACGTCATTTTTTTTTAAATTTTGGCCGGGGTTCCCCTTAATATCCATACCAGACCTGAAGGGCCTGGTATGGAATTTAGGGGGACCCCCACATCATTTTTTTTTTAAATTTTGGTTCGGGGTTCCCCTATGGGGAATTCCCATGCCGTTTTTTTATGTGTATTGTCGGACCGGCAATGCAATAGCCGGGAGTAGTTTCAAATGACTTTTTTTCCTTTGAAATGTAATTTTGCTGTCAGACTGTTCTAAACATGGGAAACATGCACCCCTTTACAGGCATACTATAGACACCCCCAGGTACGAAATTTAAAGGGATATTACACTTTTATTGTTTGACTTTAAGCGTTATTAAAATCACTGCTCTGCTTTTTGCATTGATCCATGTCCCCTGGGGCAGGACCCAGGTCCCCAAACACTTTTTATGACAATAACTTGCATAGAAGCCTTTAAAATTAGCACTTTTGATTTCTCCCATAGACTTTTAAAGGGTGTTCCGCGGCATTCGAATTTGTCGCAAACACCCCAAATTGTTCGCTGTTCGGCGAACTTGCGAACAGCCGATGTTCGAGTCGAACATGAGTTTGACTCGAACTCGAAGCTCATCCCTACTCCCTTCTAAACCTAGATGTCAAGATACTCTCAAAAATTGCAGCGACCAGACTAGTCAACATCATCCCCTCCCTAATTCACCCTCTTCAATCTGGTTTTGTTAAGGGAAGAACAGCCACTCTAAATATCCGCAAATTAATGATGGGTTTGGAACATGCTAGAACCAACCCAGGTGGGGAATTCGCCACCATCACACTGAATGTGGAAAAAGCCTTTGACAATGTCAACTTTTTTTGGCTCTCTCTAGTTCTGGCAAAAATGGGCACCTGCTTAAATCAATGTATACTTCTCCGACAGCCAGACTGGTAGTGGCGGGTCTCCTCACTGAGGTATTTAGACTTTACAAAGGCACCAGACTGGGATGTCCACTCTAGCCACTACTATTTAACTTAGCCTTGGAACCCCTATCCTGGGGTAAAGGCTCCCCTGAACGACATCCACATAGGAGTCCTGGAATTACGCACAGCGCTCTTTGCAGATGACATACTCATTTTTACAGCAGACTCCCTCTCAGATATGACCTCCATCAAGGCCATCATTGATGAATTCAGACAGTGTTCAGACCTCCGTATCAACTATAATAAAAACAAAATCTTACCCCTCTGTACATCTCCAAAACCTATCTGGACACACTACTCTCCCTTCTCAGTAGCCAAATCTCACATAATCTATCTAGGTATCAACATAGGCAAGATTCCTTCCTCCCTCTATACATTAAATTACCCTCCTTTAATTAAGAGAATTGTACAGGAGCTTGAAATTGGATGGTTCTTCCTCTATCACTTCTGGGGAGATGCAACTTATTTAAAATGGTCTGTTTTGCCAGATTATACTCCCTACCGACCATGCCAATTCTCCTAAAACATATTGACATCACTCATTTGAATAAAGCTATACCCTCATTCATTTGGGCTAAACAGAACCCTTGTATTGCACTCTCCAAATTTTATCTCCCCAGAAGCGAAGTGGGCATAAGTCTTATATCCAATATCAGGGTTTATAACTTAGCATGTCTGCTTCATACAGGCTAAAGCCCGTATGACACACGATCAGATTTTACGACGGGAAATGTTGGATGTCAGGCTGTTGGCGGAAAATCCGACCATGTGTATGCTCCATCGGACAATTGTCGGACTTTCCGCCAACAAATGTTGGCTAGCATGTCTTCAAATTTTCCGCCAACAAATGTGTGTTGTTGGATTTTCTGATCGTGTGTACAAAAGTCCGTCAGACAAAAGTCCAAAGTACAAACAGGCATGCTCGGAAGCTGAAGCGGTCGGTCCTGTAAACTAACGTTTGTAATGGAGAATTAGCATTTGTGACATGGCAAATTATGAAATCTCGAAATGCAGCGCACAATTCTCTTCTTCTTCTTTAATGGGATAATAATGAAGCTGCTTTGTTGGTGATACTGATGGAGTTATTGCAAACACATTTCCAAAGGCTTTTTTTTTCTAGTGATATCAAGAATAATATTATTATGTTTTAATTTTTTTTGTATTATTTTGGCAAATTACCACAACACCATTATCCTGTAGTTTTTAAGATCAAAGATACATCTATGTTGGTGTCCCTTGTCAAATTTATATTGTATTTTTTAAAATGTAACTGCCTACTCCCAAACTTTCATTTGAAGTAAAACACATAGCCAAGTATTATTCTCCACATTTTTTATTATTGTGCATTAAAAAAATTAATAAATTAGACATGCTATCTGCCAATAGAACGTAACCAAAAAGTGCATTCTATGTATCCAAAAATATAGAAAATATACCAAATCAAATCATTATTCAACCAAAAAAATAATGTCAAAGCAATAACTCCAAGGCCACGGTTTTGTTGTCGGAAAGTCAGTTTTTTTTTTGTGTTTACATATATACTCCTTCTTATAAATTATATAGTTACATAGTTAGTAAGGTTGAATAAAGACACCAGTCCATCCAGTTCAACCTGAGTGAGTGTGTGTTTACAACCCTGACCCTTGTCCCTAACCCTGTACATCGCACACTCACATCAGTCCCTACCCTCAATCCAAGATCCCCATTCATATACTAGGGCCAATTTTGGACAGAAGCCAATTAACCTACCAGCATGTCTTTGGAGTGTGGGAGGAAACCGGAGCACCCGGAGGAAAGCCACGCAGGCACAGGGAGAACATGCAAACTCCAGGCAGGTAGTGTTGTGGTTGGGATTCGAACCAGCGACCCTTTTTACTGCTAGGCGAGAGTGCTAACCACCACACCACTGTGCCGCCCATAAATAGGGAAAGGGAAATTCATTCCCTTTCCTGCAATTCAGCCAAAATTGGGATTTTTGATATAATTTTGATATATATTATGTTTTTTGACCAAAACTAGTATACATTAATGACTCATTTAGATTAAATACACACTGATTTACACTGTTTTGTGTTAGATTGGCGCCTCCCTGTCTTTGTGGGTGTTCCCTGTGAGCTTTGTTGTGCTACTTGATGGTGGAGACAACATACACTACAGCCTATTTAAGCATAGTCTGAGAATGTTCTAATTTAGAGCTCCCATCTACTCTCTATGAACCTGAAGACTAGCTATTTAACCGGCTGTACCCCACTTTTCTGGTTTTTACCAGCACATTACCACACAGCAATTCTTGAGACTTGAGACTCCGTCCCTCTTCAATGAGGCTTGGTCATTACTCCCAAAAAGGATACTGTAATTGTAAGTATTGTTTTTTTTCCCATGTTCTGACATGTTCTGCTATGTTCACACAAAATTCACTGTATACACATATATATTCTACTATAAGTTTCATCATACTGAAAACAAACTTTTTTCTTTATTAGACATAAACAGTTTGCTTCCATTTAAGGAAGGAAAAGAATACTTGTACCCCAATTCCCCCGTTTTTCCATGTTGGGATTTCTTGTGATCACACCATCTGCATGACCCCATCATTGGAGTCCACTTGTGATCCAACAAAACAAGCAGCTGTATATGTAATATATGTCCTAACCATTGTTTTTAGGAATATTGTACTGTATTTTGTAATTATTACCATGTAATAAAATGTGTATGTTTTATATACTTTGGTACTCGTGTATTTTCCCCTACTCATACTCCTATCCACACAATCCTTTAAGGGCATCTTTTTCTAAAAAAAAAAAAAAGTTGTCGGAAAGTCTGATCGTGTGTAAGGGGCTTTAGACTGGCTACTGAAAGCATCACGATTCTTCATCTACCATATGGAATCAAAAATGGTACACCCCTATTCTTTGGAGACCCTCTCACATGCAAAGTGGAAATCTTCAATACAATCTCTTACTACGGAACACTGTGATAGCCTGGAGGGAAATGCAGAAAAAACTCAATCTTTCCCCCTACATTTCCAGACATCTCCCGATTCACAGCAATCGCATGTTCCCATCAGGAATGGAACAAAAGGCCTTCTCCCTGTGGCATCAACAAGGCCTCACCAAATTCTCTTCCCTGTAAGACTTAAAGTCTTAAAGTGGTGTTCCACCCTAAAAAAAAAAAATTATGACTGTGCCTAAAAAGAATAAAAAAAAATGTGGATTTTTTTTTTTTTTTTACTTACCTCTAAATGCCTGTTGCTAGGGGGTCCCTCGTAGTCTGCCTCTTCCAGTGCTGGGGCTGGTGACATCAATTCCCCCTTGGCACAGGAAGGGCTCGGCTCTGCTCCCCCCTCCTGTCAATCATCTGGGACCCATTACAGGTCCCAGGTGACTGAGCGGCCAATCATGGCGCGCTGCGCTGCTCGCGCATGCGCAGTGGGTGCCAGGCTGTGAAGCCACAGCCTGGCGCCCACAGTTGCAATGCCGGAGGGGGAGACGAGCGGGGCTTCGATCCCCCGCATCGCTGGACCCTGGCTTTTAATTTTTTTTTTTTTGATGGGCCCTCCTCTTTAAGCACTGGCACACCATATGCCTTCTCGGAAATAGCAGAAAAATTCTTTCTTCCAATGGCTCACGCTCCCTACTACGGCCAAAGTGTCAGTTTTGTGCGCTCTCACTGCAGAAACAGTGACAAGAGATTCCAACCCTCAATTCTAGACATCTACTCAAATTCGGAACGTACTCCATCTCAGACATTTACATTTACCTCTTTATGTCCTCTCTGCTCTCACTCAAGGTCGCCTCTCCCACTGTTTGTGGTCATGCAAATCCATTTCAACCTTCTGGGACCAGACATCCTTAATGCATCGAATCACTTCAGTGCAATTACAAACGGACCCTCTCTTACTAGTCTTCAGATACTGCAACAAACAACTTTTCTCAGGATCTCCAAACATTACCAACTCTAAGCTCAAATCCTGGATTCTGCTATCTCTCTTAGTCGCACGGAGAACTATTCTAAAAAACTGGACTTCCTCCATCGGTCCAACAATCTCTCTGACTAAAAGAGAACTTCAGCTACTATTATACAGAGAAAAAGTAGGTACTGACTTTTCCCTTCCCTCCTCAAAGGCAAACTATTATAAGAAATGGGATGCTTTCATGTTCTCCACTATGCCCAGAAAGGAACTTAATACTTTTGAGGAGTCCTTTTTCTATCTCCAACGTCTCCAACAACTCTATGACAAAGATGATACCTTTTAAGAGACTTATTGCCTAGAGTGCTTTATACAGTTTTGATTACTACATGGTCTGTCTGCCTGAAAATGTGCAACTTCCCATTTTTATTGCTCCCCTACTCGTTATCCTTACATTTAAGATCCATCCTTTTTCAACTAGCCCTTATTGTTTAATTGGTTATATACTCAGTGTACTTCAATTAACGGCTGTGTTGCAAGCCTTTTCTTGTATTGTATTGTATTTTATAGCAGTAAACAATACTCAATGTTTGAAAAAGAAAAGAAAATTCCAGGTGACACTTCCCCTGTCACTTTGTGTCGGGATCTGACAATACATTAGAGCCGCGAGCAGTTTTAAAAGAATTTTTTTCCCTTAGAAATGTCATTTTGCTGTGGTACTGTTCTAAACGTGAGAAAGATGCGCTACTTTACTGGCATACTAAGGACACCTCCCAGGCACGATATGTAAAGGAATATTTAATTTTTATTGTTTCACTTTAACCACTTCAGCTCCGGACAATTTGGCTGCCTAAAGACCAGAGGACTTTTTCCAATTTGGCACTGCGTCACTTTAACTGCTAATTGCGCGGTCATGCAATGCTGTACCTGAACGAAATTTGTGTCCTTTTCTTCCCTCAAATAGAGCTTTCTTTTGATGGTATTTGATCACCTCTGCGGTTTTTATTTTTTGCGCTATAAACGGAAAAATACCGAATTTTTTTTAAAAAAATGATATTTTCTACTTTTTGTTATAAAAAAAATCCAATAAACTCAATTTTAGTTATACATTTAGGCCAAAATGTATTCGGCCACATGTCTTTGGTAAAAAAAATGTCAATAAGCGTATATTTATTGGTTTGCGCCAAAGTTATAGCGTCTACAAGCTAGAGTACATTTTCTGGAATTTACACAGCTTTTAGTTTATGACTGCCTATGTCATTTCTTGAGGTGCTAAAATGGCAGGGCAGTACAACCCCCCCCAAATGGCCCCTATTTTGGAAAGTAGACACCCCAAGAAAATTGCTGAGAGGCATGTTGAGCCCATTGAATATTCATTTTTTTGTCCCAAGTGATTGAATAATGACAAAAAAAAAAATTTACAAAAAGTTGTCACTAAATGATATATTGCTCACACAGGCCATGGGCATATGTGGAATTGCACCCCAAAATACATTCAGCTGCTTCTCCTGAGTACAGGGATACCACATGTGTGGGACTTTTTGGGAGCCTAGCCACGTACGGGGCCCCGAAAACCAATCACTGCCTTCAGGCTTTCTAAGGGCGTAAATTTTTGATTTTACTCCTCACTACCTATCACAGTTTTGAAGGCCATGGAATGCCCAGGTGGCACAAACCCCCCCCAAATGACCCCATTTTGGAAAGTAGACACCCCAAGCTATTTGCTGAGAGGCATGGTGAGTATTTTGCAGCTCTCATTGGTTTTTGAAAATTAAGAAAGACAAGAAAAAACATTTTTTTCTTTTTTCAATTTTCAAAACTTTGTGACAAAAAGTGAGGTCTGCAAAATACTCACTATACCTCTCAGAAAATAGCTTGGGGTGTCTACTTTCCAAAGTGGGGTCATTTGGGGGGGGGGGTTTGTGCCACCTGGGCATTCCATGGCCTCCGAGACTGTGATAGGCAGTGAAGAGTGAAATCAAAAATTTACGCCCTTAGAAAGCCTGAAGGCAGTGCTTTGTTTTCGGGGTCCCGTACGCGGCTAGGCTCCCAAAAAGATAAAGTGCTTTCCCAATTTCCCAATGGCGCTGTTTACATCCGGCGAAATCTAAGTCATGAAATACCAAGATGATACCTAAACCTGCAGGGATCATTCTGGTATAATTCTGGTATACATTTCTGTAGTAAAAAAGCGCTTAGTGTAAAATTATGGCAGGCAGTAGAGTCTCTCAACGCGTTTCATCTTACAAGACTTCTTCTTTGACCCCAGAAGAAGTCTTGTAAGACAAAACACGTCGGGAGACTCCACTGCCTGCCATAATTTTACACTAAGCGCTTTTTTACTACAGAAATGTAAGTTGTTTACCTTTTTTAATAAATTTGTTTTACAAATGGAATTATGCTATGTGGCCCCTTTTTATTTCATATGGGCTATTTACCTGAGACGGTTCATTGGACGGGTTGCCATCCACTGTAAAGAGGGTTCCCCCACAGTTCCGGACAAGTTTTAAGTTCCGCTGTTATCCAGTTAAGAGGTCCCCTTTTATTACCAGTCGATGATACAAGCTTTGTTGACTCATTGAGCATACGTTCTTATGAGTCCAACCCCTCTGGTAAGCCTTCATTCTTCCCGTGTGGAGGGTTCGTCACACTCACTTTTCCGCATGAGTTATCCACGTGGTGATTAGGATGTTGCATGTAACCATTGGATTATGAATAACTTCTCATATTCAAAGTGACATCTGAAGATTACCAGAGACTATATTGTTTGCACTAAGAATTGCTAAGGACGTCTTTCCTTTCTTTCTCAATCTTTGTTATGCATATGTAACATTATAAGCATGTAATACTCTAAGCGCTACACTTGTTTGTGCACTTGTAACTTTAGACAAAAATCCTATTTGTTGTGTGAGCTGCCGAGTTGTTGGGTAAGCGCAGGGTTAAACTTTTTCTTATTTGTTTACATAGGGGTACTCGGGAGGACATAAAGAAAATGCCTCTCATGCAGCCGACTGCATTTGGTTGGGGATGTGAATGGGGGAAGTACGGGCACTGCAGAAGTGGTGGGTTCCCAATTAGGATTGGCGAATGCAGCAGGAAGGGCATTATGGGCACGACGGGCCTGTTTGTCTTCTTCTTGGTGGCAGCGGGACACTACTTGTGCTTGCCACCTCACCAGCTTGAACTGCACTTATGGGACTCGCCACGTCACCACGTGATACTGCAGTGCTGGTTTGACTACGACCGGGGTGTACTAGGCCGTTGGTGCTTGCCAGTTCACCAAAACGCTACCAAAAGAACTGTTAGCGATCGCAGGGATCAGGCCTGATTCTGCGAATGCTGCAGTTATGCGTTTAGTGTTTTGTAAGTGACAGTGATCGATCAATACTGCACTTGGGTGGGCTGGGCTGGGCTGGGCGGAGGGGCAAAACGCAGGTGCTAGCAGGTATCTGGGCTGATCCTGCTAACACTGCGTTTTTGGGAACCCTAAACTGATGGGGGTGCTAGTATAGATCTGATCGGATCAGATAGTGATCCGTTCAGATACTATACCACTAAGGGAGGTGTACGGTGCGTGCCTGGGTGTTAACGGTACTGGCGCTAACCTGACGCTGCCTGGGGCTAGTGCTTGCCAGTTCACCAAATTGCTACTAAAAAAACTGTTAGCAATCGCAGGGATCAGGCCTGACTCTGCGAACGCTGCAGTTATGCGTTTAGTGTTTTGTAAGTGACAGTGATCGATCGATCTTGCACTTGGGTGGGCTGGGCTGGGCGGAGGGGCAAAACGCAGCTGCTAGCAGGTATCTGGGCTGATCCCGCTAACACTGCGTTTTTGGGAACCCTAAACTGCTGGGGACGCTAGTATAGATCTGATCGGATCAGATATTGATCCGTTCAGATACTATACCACTAAGGGAGGCGTATGCTGCGTGCGTGCGTGTTAGCGGTACTGGCGCTAATCTGACGCTGCCTGGGGCGACACATATCACCGCCGGGTGATCAGGGGGCTAAAGCTTTATTCGGTAATAAACGGTGGGTGCCCTGACACTATAAAAAATGAACAAACTAACCAGCGTCACCTGTAACAGTTATATGGTGATCACTGGTGAAAGGGTTAACTAGGGGGCAATCAAGGGGTTAAAACCTTTATTCGGTAGTATATGGGGGTCCCTGTCGCTATAAAAAGCTGACGGCGAACCTATATATTTACCTCCCTAACTAGCGTCACCAGTGACACTAATACAGCGATCAGAAAAATGATCGCTTAGCGACACTGGCGACGGGGGGTGATCAAGGTGTTAAAACTTTATTAGGGGGTGTTAGGGGGGTACCCTAGACCTAAAAGGGGCTAATACTAACTGCCCTACCACACTAACTGTCACAAACTGACACCATGCAGTAATCAGAGAAAATAAAAATAAAACTGCTTGGTGTCAGTGTGACGGGGGGGGGGGGGGTGATCGGGGGGTGATCAGGGGTGATCGGGGGGTAAAGGGGGGTGTAATGTGTGCCTGGAATGTTCTACTGTGATGTGTTGTGTTGGTGCACTCACATTGCAGTCTTCTCCCTCGGCACCGGAACGGAAAATGCCGAGCCGAGGAGAGATGACATCACATCCCCTGCCTCTGTGTACTACACAGAGGCAGGGGAAGTTTCTAATTGGCTGGGAGCGATCACGAGGGGGGGCACAAATGGATGGCCTCCCCCTCATCTCTGAACGCTCCCAGACCAAAGCCGACCGCCTCGGGCACCCGGGGGGGGTCCGGTCGGACCCCCCGCCCGCGGGAAGGCAATCACGTTCCAGGTACGTGATTTTGCCTACTCGTGCCATTCTGCTGACGTATATCAGCGTGAGGCGGTCGTCAAGTGGTTAAGCATTATTAAAATTACTGCTCCTTAAAAAAATGCAGATTTTAAAACTTTTTTTTGCATTGATACATGTCCCCTGGGCTAGGACCCCGGTCCCTATACCCTTTTTTGGCAATAACTTGCATAAAAGGCTTTAAAATGACCACTTTTGATTTTCGTGTTCCATAGACTTTAATGGTGTTCGCACAAAATTTTGTTTTGCTTGAACAGGGGTGTTTGGCTCATCCCTACCCAATAGCCAATGGCACCTGAGCATGGTCGCACATAATAGTATTGCCTGAAATGCAAAACATTATTGTATAGAATCAAACAAACATTAGTAATATTATTTTTTATGTATGATTGTGCTCAGCTCCATAGCATAGTGGTATGCCCTGCCATGGGTTTAAATCCCACCAATGGTATCACCTCCTGAAAACATACATTGTACTCAGCAGCATAATTAGCAAATGCACATCAGTTTGGTTTATTCCATCATGTTAACTCTCAAATTCATGCAATGGTATGTAATTATTCAATAATATTATGGTGTGGGATTCCAAAAATCCAGCTATTCAAATATCAAGGAAAAAAATGACGTAGAGCCCCCCCACCCCGTGCATACCATGCCCTTCGGATCTGGTAAGGACTTTAAGGGCAACCCCACGCCAAAATTAAAAAAAGGTGTTGACATGGGGTCCCATGACATAGTACCCCTGGTGTTTTGGGGGGACCCAAAAGCACCCTCCCCATGTTTAGGGCATGTGGCCTAGTATGGTTCAGGAGGCCTGCCAGGTTGCGTGCTCAGATAAGGGTGTGGTATGGATTTTGGGGGGGAACCCTACACCATTTTTTTTTAATTTTGGCATGGAGTTTCCCTTAATATCCATACCAGACTGGAAGGGCCTGGTATGGACTGGTGGAGGGAACCTACGCTGTTTTTTTCTTTGATTTTTACTCTATATTGCCGGGAACTGGCAATACATTATAGCCATGAGCTATTTCAAATGACATTTTTTCCTTTAGAAATGTCATTTTGCTGCCCTACAGTAATAAACACAGGAAAGATGCACTACTTTACAGGCATACTAAGGACACCCCCAGGCACGATATTTAAAGGAATTTTTAATTTTTATTGTTTCACTTTAAGCATTATTAAATATGACTGCTCCTGAAAAAACGGCCGTTTTAAATTTTTTTTTTCGATTGATACATGTCCCCTGGGGCAGGACCCAGGTCTCCATATACTTTTTATGGCAAAGAACTTGAATATAAGCCTTCAGTGAGAACTTTGGATTTTGCAGGTTTGAGCCCTATTGACTTCCACTGTTTCCGCATATGTGGTCTGACAGGCATGTTCACCGACAATAGCCCTGCTTTCCATTTGCATTTGCATTTCCAGTTTCTGTGAATTGAAGTCTTAATTGGCCTTAATTGGTCGCTATTTTCCGGGACTGCAGGATCATTTATTGGCGCTATAGTAAATGACCCCCTATGTTTGCTTATATAAAAATTGCATGCGTCAGAGAAAAAAATTCTTGACCCCATGGATTGAAAGTATCTTGATGCCTTTACAGAACCTTGAGGACAGATGGCAGAACACAAATAAAATGTGCTTTAAAGGCTGGAATGTGTATTGTTTGAAGCTTACAGAGTAAATGTTTTTTTTTTCTGGAAAAGATTACCTAAATAGATGCAGTACACAAGTAATTAAGATAGTTTAGAAGAATTACATAAAAAGATATGTCTGTAGTTCTCTAACTTTGCTTAAAGGCAATCTCTACTGGTTAAATGGCATGCACAGCCATTGCTGATCTCTACTGAAAATCCTATTTGCCAGACTTTAATGCTGATTCATTGACATCAGTACCTTTTAACCACTTGCTTACTGGGCACTTAAACCCCCCTCCTGCCCAGACCAATTTTCAGCTTTCAGTGCTCTCACATTTTGAATGACAATTACTCAGTCATGCAACACTGTACCCAAACAATTTTTTTGTCCTTTTTTTCATACAAATAGAGCTTTCATTTGGTGGTATTTGATCACCTCTGGGTTTTTTAATTTTTGCGCTATAAATGAAAAAAGACCGAAAATTTTGAAAAAAAATGCTTTTTTCTTCGTTTCTGTGATAAAATTTTGCAAATTAGCAACTTTTATTCATAAATGTTGGCCACAATTTATACTGCTACATATCTTTGGTAAAAATAACCCAAATTAGTGGATATTATGTGGTCTGTGTGAAATTTATAGAGTCTACAAGCTATGGTACAAATCATAAAAAAATGATCACATCTGATCACACCTGATGTACTGAGGCCCATCTCCTTTCTTGAGACCATAACAAGCCAGGAAAGTACAAATGCCCCCCAAATGACCCCTTTTTGGAAAGTAGACATTCCAGGGTATTTAGTAAGAGGCATGGTGAGTTATTTGAAGTTGTCATTTTTTCCCACAATTCTTTGCAAATTAAGGTTTTTTTTTATTTTTTATATTTTTTTCAGAAAATTGTCATTGTAATAGCTTATTTCTCTCACATGGAATGTCCATACCACAAATGACACCACAAAATACATTCGGCTACTCCTCCTGAGTATTACAATACCACATGTGTGGGACTTTTTCACTAACTGGCCACATACAGAGGCCCAACATGCAGGGAGCATCATCAGGTGTTCAAGGAGCATAAATTACCCATCTAACTTGTTGACTACCTATTACACTTTTGAAGGCCCTAGAGCACCAGGACAATGGAAACGCCCACAAAATGACCCCATTTTGGAAAGCCAACACCCCAACGTATAATCTATGAGGCATAATGAGTCTTTTGAACGGTTCATTTTTTTCCAGAAGTTTTTGGAAAATGTGGAAAAAAATGAAAACGCATTTTTTTTTACACAAAGTTGTCCGTTTATAAGATATTTCCAACACATAGCATTTACATAGCAAAAATAACACCCTGAAATACATTCTGCTACTCCTCCTGAGTAAAACGATACCACATGTGTGAGACTTTTACACAGCCTGACCACATACAGAGGCCTAACATTGAAGTAGCACATTCAGGTGTTCTAGGAGCATAAATTACACATCTCGATTCTCACCCACCTATTACACTTTTGAAGGTCCTGGAGCACCAGGACAATGGAAACGCCCACAAAATGACCCCATTTTGGAAAGCTAACACCCCAACGTATAATCTATAAGGCATAATGAGTCTTTTGAACGGTTCATTTTTTTCCAGAAGTTTTTGGAAAATGTAGAAAAAAATGAAAACGCATTTTTTTTTACACAAAGTTGTCCGTTTATAAGATATTTCCAACACATAGCATTTACATAGCAAAAATAACACCCCAAAATACATTCTGCTACTCCTCCTGAGTAAAACGATACCACATGTGTGAGACTTTTACACAGCCTGACCACATACAGAGGCCTAACATTGAAGTAGCACCTTCAGGTGTTCTAGGAGCATAAATTACACATCTCGATTCTCACCCACCTATTACACTTTTGAAGGTCCTGGAGCACCAGGACAATGTAAACGCCCACAAAATGACCCCATTTTGGAAAGCTAACACCCCAACGTATAATCTATGAGGCATAATGAGTCTTTTGAACGGTTCATTTTTTTCCAGAAGTTTTTGGAAAATGTGGAAAAAAATGAAAACGCATTTTTTTTTACACAAAGTTGTCCGTTTATAAGATATTTCCAACACATAGCATTTACATAGCAAAAATAACACCCCGAAATACATTCTGCTACTCCTCCTGAGTAAAACAATACCACATGTGTGAGACTTTTACACAGCCTGACCACATACAGAGGCCTAACATTGAAGTAGCACCTTCAGGTGTTCTAGGAGCATAAATTACACATCTCATTTCTCACCCACCTATTACACTTCTGAAGGCCCTGGAGCACCAGGACAATGGAAACGCCCACAAAATGACCCCATTTTGGAAAGCTAACACCCCAACATATAATCTATGAGGCATAATGAGTCTTTTGAATGGTTCATTTTTTTCCAGAAGTTTTTGGAATATGTGGAAAAAAAATGAAAACGCATTTTTTTTACACAAAGTTGTCCGTTTATAGGATATTTCCAACACATAGCATTTACATAGCAAAAATGACACCCCAAAATACATTGTGGCACTCCTTCTGAGTATGGCAATACCACATGTGTGAGACCTTTACACAGCCTGGCCACATACAGAGATACAACATGCAAGGAACACCATCAGGTGTTCCAGGGACACATAGCATGCATATACCAAGAATTACACCCCAAAATACATTATGCTGAGCAAAGAGAAACAAAAGATTACCTGTGGTTTCAGTAGTATAGTTGTCCCCAGGAGGATAGCACTGGTCCAGGCAGCAGGCAGGGACTTGGTCAGCAACAGCGAACACAATTTTTCAGGCAGCAGGCAGAAATACTGTCCATAGTCAGTACAGGCAGCAGGCAGGGATACTGTCCATAGGTCAGTGCAGTGCAGGGTCAGTGCAGGCAGAGATTGTCAGCAGTGCCAAAATATTGGTCTTGGTAGTATGCAGGAACAAGGTCCATGTGCTGTGGTCAGTGCGACAAACAGAGGCATGACAGCAGTAACTCCTACAGGCAGCAGGCAGAAGTAGGGCCTCGTTCAGGACAGAATGGGGACAGGGGTAGAGGCTTCTCCCACCCAAATCTCTTTGAAGCCTCCGAGTCTCCAGACCCTAATCTAGGAATGAGAAAACAAAGAAAATTGTTTTCTTCATCCAGAAAAACTATTCTGGAGCCCCTCACATATGTGAGACCCCTGTGTTGAATCCCACTAGTCCAGTTGCAGGGTACAAGATCAGTCCAAGAGGCAGGCAAGAGGCATGGTCAAACAGTCCAAGGTCAGTTCCAGATCAGGCAAAGGTATGTACAGAATCGTTAGGCAGAAGCATGGTCGAATAACAGTCCAGGGTCAGTTCCATATCAGGCAGAGGTATGTACAGAATCGTTAGGCAGAAGCATGGTCGAAAAAACAGTCCAGGGTCAGTTCCAGATGAGGCAGCGGTATGTACAAAATCGGCAGGCAGAAGCGTGGTCAAATAACAAGCCAGGGTCAGTTACAGAGCAGGCAGTGGCATAAGGGGTGTGAAGGCAGGAACTGAGGATTACGGTTACCATACTTCACTAATAATTTAGTGAAGTATGGTAACGGCGGAAGCATTCACCTATACAGAGGCCTGGTTCGGAAGGACATTCTGCACAATAATAAGATGTGTCTCTTCTGACTCCTGCTCTGGTACACACCTTACATCTTTTTTGGCGTCTTTGGCCTGTTGGTCTGGGAGGGAGTTTATCTGGAAAGTGGCGCTCGGAGAGTCGACTAACAACATCTGATCGGATGTTTACTGGTGGGCCGTTCGGGAATATAAGGGCAATGTAAATTTCCTCCAGGTAGCCAAGGAAGCGTTGGGGGTTTTGGGTGGATTTGCGGTAAATTATATAGGAGTTGTATATGGCCAATTGAAAAAAATAAATCGCTACTTTTTTGTACCAGTGGTATGTCCTTCTTGAGGCAAGATATGGTTCCAACATTTGATCGTTAAAGTCGACTCCCCCCATAAACAAATTGTATTGATGGATGCATGTGGGTTTCTGGATGGGGCCATTCCTTCTGGGGATTTCCACATAGGTGTTGTTGTGGATGGAAGACAACATATACACATCCCTTCTGTCCCTCCACTTCACTGCCAGAATCTCTTTGTTACGCAGACATGCCGTTTCTCCTTTTCTCAACTTCTTATTAACAAGACTTTGAGGAAAGCCCTTCCGATTTTTTTTCACGGTGCCACATGCTGGCGTCTTCTTCCGATGAAGGTTGTGGAACAGGGGCAGAGAAGTGTAGAAGTTATCTACATACAGGTGGTATCCTTTGTCGAGTAGGGGGTATATGAGGTCCCAAACAACTTTCCCGCTGGTTCCCAAGTAGTCCGGGCAATTAGGAGGCTGCAGCTGGGTGTCCTTCCCTTCGTACACCTTGAAGGAATATGTGTACCCTGTGGCTCGGTCACATAGTTTGTACACCTTCACCCCATAGCGGGCCCTTTTGCTGGGGATATATTGCTTAATTTTAAGCCTGCCGCTAAATTTCACAAGGGACTCATCTACACATATTTGTTGGTCCGGGGTGAACAGCTGGGGGAATACTTCGGAAAAATAATTTAATATTGGGCGAATTTTGTAAAGCCTGTCAAAATTAGGATCAGTTCGGGGAGGGCACTGGGTATTGTCGCTAAAATGTAGGAACCTCATTATCATCAGATACCTGGTTCTGGGCATTACCGCGGAGAAGAGCGGCATGTGGTGGAGGGGGTGGGTTGACCAATAGGAACGGAATTCGTTTTTTTGAGTGAGCCCCATATTCAATGTGAGGCCCAAAAAAACCTTGAACTCCTCCACTGTCAGGTCTCTCCACTCATAGGGACGGGCATAATATGATGTGGGATTTTGCAAAATAAATTGCTGTGCATACAGGTTGCACTGGGCCACAATTGACGCCAACATGTCCTCCGTAAAAATTAAATTAAAAAAATTAATTGGGGTGAAATTCCCTGTATCCACCTGGACTCCTGGCTGGGCCGTGAAAGGGGGAACGCTAGCTTCTCCTGAATTGGGAGGAAGCCACAAGGGGTTCTGAAGTGCAAAGGGAAGGCTGGCATGGGACCTAACCCTTTGGGGCTGGGGTGACACCCCACTGGTACTTGGCCTTTCTTGCCGAGGCACTGCGGTGCTAGTGGATGGCACTGCAGTGCTAGTGGATGCCACTGCGATGCTGGCGGATGCCACTGCGGTGCTGGCGGATGCCACTGCGGTGCTGGCGGATGCCACTGCCTCCTCACTAGAACGCCTTCGTTTGGCGGGCCGAGTTTCTTCCTCCGAGTCTGTAAGTGTTTCGCTACTGAGGACTGGCTCGTAATTTACGTCAGAATCCGAATTGGAGAGGGAATCTGAAAAAGAGAGCTCCGCGTTGCTCTCATCGACCGTAGAAAGAATTTGGTATGCCTCCTCGGCGGAAAAGCTTTTTTTGGACATGGCGGCTGGTGGTTTATGAGATTGCACAGCTGTGTGCTAAGCCTGCACTGATGAGGTGGCACTAATTGATGGCACAGATGTGCACTGATGAGGCGGCACAAGTGGGCACTGATCGCACAGATAGTCACTGATGAGGCGGCACAGATGGGCACTGATGGGCACTGATGAGGCGGCACAAATGGGCACTGAGGCAGCAGATGAGCACTGAGGAAGCAGCACAGATGTGCACAGATTTACACTAATGAGGCGGCACAGGTGGGCACAGATATGCACTGATGTGGCACAGGTGAGGTGGAACAGATGGGCACTGATGAAGCGGCACAGATGGGCACTGATGAAGCGGCACAGATGGGCACTGATAAGGCAGCACAGATGGGCACTGATAAGGCAGCACAGATGTGCACTGAAGCGACAGATGGGCACTGATTGGTACAGATGGGCACTGAGGAGGTGGCACAGATGGGCACTGAGGAGATGGCACAGATGGGCACTGAGGAGATGGCACAGATGGGCACTGAGGAGATGGCGCATATGGGCACTGAGGAGGTGGCACAGATGCGCACTGATTGCACAGATGCGCACTGATTGCACAGATGCGCACTGCACAGACGGGCACTGATGGGCACAGACGGGCACTGATGGGCACAGACGGGCACTGATGGGCACAGACGGGCACTGATGATGCACTGATGGCACAAGTGGGCACTGATGTGCACAGGTGGGCACAGATGGCACTATATTGGTGTCACTGTGGGCACTGTTGGGCACTTTTTGGGCACACTTTGCTGTTTTTTACTCACAGAATCTCTCTCTCCTCACACGCTGTCTCTGTGTGAGGAGAGAGAGAGCCGGCAATGAGAGATGATCTCAATTGTTTACCTTTTAGATCATCTCTCATTGGAGGCGGCGATCGCGCTGTAAACGGCCGCTGTGATTGGCCGTTTACAGCGATCTGTGATTGGCTGTGTCCAAGGGACACGGCCAACACAGATTTTCCCCGAGGCGCGCTCACGAGAGCGCGCTGGGAATGAGGAAAGGGGACGACGTCAATGGACGTAGTCCCGGTTTTTCAAATCCGCGCTGTTGCCGTCATTTGGCAATGGCCCGGATCTGAGCAGGTTAAATCACTGACTTTTGAAAATGTATGCAGACCAGGTGTTCTTCACTGCAACTTAAAGTGGTTGTAAACGTTCAATTTTTTTTTGTTAAATAACAAACATGCTTATACTTACATGCTCTGTGCAATGGTTTTGCACAAAGCACCCCCGATCCTCTTCTTTTGGGTTCACCCGCTTCAGGCCCCTTCTCTTCATTGGGTGCCCCCATGGAAAGCCGCATTAAATGGGGGCACCCGTGCGGGCTTGCTCCCGAGTCCCGCTGCTGCGTCCATTGACACACGACAGCGGGACTCGGCCCCGCCCACAGCTCCCGTGTCACAGCTTTTGATTGATAGCAGCAGCAGCTGCTATCAATCTGTCCAATGAGGACAGCGACAGCAGCTGGAGCCGATGTGCTCATGCACATCGCTGGATCAAATCGGGCTCAGGTAAACAAAAGGGGAGGGGGTCTGTGGGGGAGCTGCAGCACAAAAGGTTTTTCACCTTAATGCATAGAATATTATCCAACACAAACAAGGCAATCTGCTTATCAAGTTGAGATTACCCATATAGTCAATGAACAACCACCCTCCCCTGGACCACATTATCCCCTGATTTCCTTTAAGGGGTTCAACCAGTATACACTAATAAAGGATTTGTCCTCCGTCCATCATATATCTTGGACTATCCAGAGTTTCCTTTGCTCTATCAAACGGCTAGCATTCTCAGATTGATGCCATGGACAATTCATATATATATAGGACCTTCCTGTGATCAATTCCCAGTCCAATCCAAGAACTTTTAATTGTGATCACCAGCCCCTGGGTTGTGACCAGTGGCGGCCGGTGGTTATTTTCTTTGGGGGGGCGCAAAAGTAAACCCTCCCCGTCGGTCGGCTGGCCGGCGGGTCTGGTGCACTGACTTCTAATCGGCGCTTCTCCTCTCCCAGGCTCTCTCTCGGTGGCGGCGGCTCTCCCTCAGTTTCCTCCCTCCTGGCTCTGGCTTTAGTTCCCTCCATCCTTCCCCTGCTCTCCACGGGTGGCCAATCCGAAGTCTTCTCTTTTTGGCCAATCAGAAAACGGGTCTCAGACCTGCTTCGGATTGGCCGGATTGAGGATCAGTTTTAAAACAGCGAATATTAATTCTCTGTTGTAACACCTTAGTGGGATCGTAGTGCAATGCTCTGTGTCACAAGTCCACTTTTTGTGAAGCCTATTAGAGCCTATGGCTCTAATCAGGTGCTTCAAAAATACACCCCCGCAGCTGTAATTCAGGTGCCTGGCATCCAGAAAGGGGCCGGATGCCTGAATAGGGGATGGCAGCGGCGGCCGTGGATAGATTCATGCTATGCATGAATCTATCCATTAGTCATATCAGGGTGGCAGGAGAGAGGGGGCGGTGCTTAATGGACAGGCCTCCACTGGTTGTGACTCAGCCCCCACAACCTGACAGGATTGGTTAACTATAAATTTCCAAGAGAAACACAACGCTTCATTCTCTTTTTTATCCTCACCTGACAAGATTGGATGGATATCGCACCTCTTACTGCATTTGCCCCAGCCAGGTTAAGCCTCTTCTGGATGGAGTCACTCCTGTACAGTCTCTAAAGGAGCTATATGGAGAGAACCCCAATCTGATGGCCTCGGGGGCCATCACATTTTCTGGCATTTTAAAAGCTTTAAAGAAGCTTCATACTTTGCAGTGTCCTCCTACCTTTTCTTTCAAACACAGGGTGTTCATTTACCTTTCTTTTCTTTTTCTTTTCCTTTTTGTGGCTATTCTGGGCCTTGTAGTCCCACAGTCAACTGGATCAGGGCCAAACATGGCGGCCACATCCCTCACCGCATTCTGCGCATGCATGAGAGGACAAGAGGTACCCAGTAGTCATCTCTGTCCTTTTCCAAGATGGCGCAGGTACCGAGGAACTGCTTCTGCGCATGCGCGATGACGTCACTTCCGCCGCAACGGTGGCGTCAGATTTAAAATGCTCAGTTCTCCTGTCAGTATAATGCTGGCTTGTTTATGAATGATTCTGCTGCACACGAGTCTGACATCTTGCTGATATTCCTATTAGGCCTCTTGCTCCTTCCTTTTCCTCCCTTTGTATATACTGGTATTTTCCAATCTCATCTAATGGGGTATTTTTTTCCTACTATTCTAGTGCAGGTTCTAATCCCTTGTTTTACTGCTCATGGAGGCCACTGCCCAAGCAGACCACCCACAATATATAAGGTAAGAGGTTGTCCTCCATTTATTGGTAAGTATTGAAGAGAGAAAAAGAGAGCATAACCACTAACGTTGTGATTTCTGGGAAGCTCTACCAGGTCAAGACCTGCAAACTCCAGGCTAGGGATGAGCTTCGTGTTCGAGTCAAACCCATGTTTGACTCGAACATTGGCTGTTCGGTCGTTCGCCACATTCCGAACGTTATGGGCCATTCGCGCCAAATTCGTGTGGCGCGTCACGGCCCATAATTCACTGCGGCATTGCAGTGCATTGCTGGCTGATGATTGGCCAAGCATGCGCTATGACCCGCATGCTTGGCCAATCACAGCACCGTCAGTAGAGAGAGCTGATATTGGCCAAAGCCAGGGTGGCTTTGGCCAATTATGGCTCAGGGGGTTTAGAACACGCCCCACACTATATAAGGCCGCCTGCACGGCGGCCCTGTGTAGTGTGTGTTCCGGCGTTGAGAGAGAGATAGATAGACAGAGAGACAGTGTCATTTTATTTGAGTTAGCTAGATTAGGCAGGACAATCAGTGAGTTAGCTGCACTTACAGTGTATTGTGTATATATATATATGCATCCCAGGTGTTGCATATATATATATATACACTGTATTCAGTTTAGCTAGATCCGTATCTGTTATCTTCTTACTGACAGGCAGGCTTGTCTTGTTACAGTATTTACAGCTACCTGAAGAAAATTGCTGGTGTTCTTTTGATCCTATTAGTACCACAGTCAGGCAGCTAGACTATTTACAGTTAGTGTAGTGCGTCCTGCTCACAGTGTTCAGCTAAAACTACAAGTTAGTGTAGTGAGACCTCTGCACAGTGTTCATCTAAAGCTACAAGTTAGTGCAGTGCGTCCTGCTCACAGTGTTCAGCTAAAACTACAAGTTAGTGTAGTGAGACCTCTGCACAGTGTTCATCTAAAGCTATAAGTTAGTGCAGTGCGTCCTGCTCACAGTGTTCAGCTAAAACTACAAGTTAGTGTGGTGCGTCCTCCTCACAGTGTTCAGCTAAACTTACAAGTTTTTTTTTTACGAGCTCTGCACAGTGTTCATCTAAAGCTACAAGTTAGTGTAGTGCGTCCTGCTCACAGTGTTCAGCTAAAACTACAAATTAGTGTAGTGAGACCTCTGCACAGTGTTCATCTAAAGCTATAAGTTAGTGCAGTGCGTCCTGCTCACAGTGTTCAGCTAAAACTACAAGTTAGTGTGGTGCGTCCTCCTCACAGTGTTCAGCTAAACCTACAAGTTATTTTTTTGCGAGCTCTGCACAGTGTTCATCTAAAGCTACAAGTTAGTGTAGCGCGTCCTGCTCACAGTGTTCAGCTAAAACTACAAGTTAGTGTAGTGAGACCTCTGCACAGTGTTCATCTAAAGCTACAAGTTAGTGCAGTGCGTCCTGCTCACAGTGTTCAGCTAAAACTACAAGTTAGTGTGGTGCGTCCTCCTCACAGTGTTCAGCTAAACCTACAAGTTTTTTTTGCAAGCTCTGCACAGTGTTCATCTAAAGCTACAAGTTAGTGTAGTGCGTCCTGCTCACAGTGTTCAGCTAAAACTACAAGTTAGTGTAGTGAGACCTCTGCACAGTGTTCATCTAAAGCTACAAGTTAGTGCAATGCATCCTGCTCACAGTGTTCAGCTAAAACTACAAGTTAGTGTGGTGCGTCCACCTCACAGTGTTCAGCTAAACCTACAAGTTAGTGTAGTGAGACCTCTGCACAGTGTTCATCTAAAGCTACAAGTTAGTGCAGTGCGTCCTGCTCACAGTGTTCAGCTAAAACTACAAATTAGTGTAGTGAGACCTCTGCACAGTGTTCATCTAAAGCTACAAGTTAGTGCAGTGCGTTCTGCTCACAGTGTTCAGCTAAAACTACAAGTTAGTGTGGTGCGTCCTCCTCACAGTGTTCAGCTAAACTTACAAGTTATTTTTTGTGAGCTCTGCACAGTGTTCATCTAAAGCTACAAGTTAGTGTAGCGCGTCTTGCTCACAGTGTTCAGCTGAAACTGCAAGTTAGTGTAGTGAGACCTCTGCACAGTGTTCATCTAAAGCTACAAGTTAGTGTAGTGCGTCCTGCTCACAGTGTTCAGCTAAAACTACAAGTTAGTGTAGTGAGACCTCTGCACAGTGTTCATCTAAAGCTACAAGTTAGTGCAGTGCGTCCTACTCACAGTGTTCAGCTTAAACTACAAGTTAGTGTAGTGAGACCTCTGCACAGTGTTCATCTAAAGCTACAAGTTAGTGCAGTGCGTCCTGCTCACAGTGTTTAGCTAAAACTACAAGTTAGTGTGGTGCGTCCTCCTCACAGTGTTCAGCTAAACCTAAAAGTTATTTTTTTGCGAGCTCTGCACAGTGTTCATCTAAAGCTACAAGTTAGTGTAGTGCGTCCTGCTCACAGTGTTCAGCTAAAACTACAAGTTAGTGTAGTGAGACCTCTGCACAGTGTTCATCTAAAGCTACAAGTTAGTGCAGTGTGTCCTGCTCACAGTGTTCAGCTAAAACTACAAGTTAGTGTAGTGAGACCTCTGCACAGTGTTCATTTAAAGCTACAAGTTAGTGCAGTGGGTCCTGCTCACAGTGTTCAGCTAAAACCACAAGTTAGTGTAGTGAGACCTCTGCACAGTGTTCATCTAAAGCTACAATTTAGTGCATTGCATCCTGCTCACAGTGTTCAGCTAAAACTACAAGTTAGTGTAGTGAGACCTCTGCACAGTGTTCATCTAAAGCTACAAGTTAGTGCAGTGTGTCCTGCTCACAGTGTTCAGCTAAAACTACAAGTTAGTGTGGTGCGTCCTCCTCACAGTGTTCAGCTAAACCTACAAGTTATTTTTTTGCGAGCTCTGCACAGTGTTCATCTAAAGCTACAAGTTAGTGTAGTGCGTCCTGCTCACAGTGTTCAGCTAAAACTACAAGTTAGTGTAGTGAGACCTCTGCACAGTGTTCATCTAAAGCTACAAGTTAGTGCAGTGCGTCCTGCTCACAGTGTTCAGCTAAAACTACAAATTAGTGTAGTGAGACCTCTGCACAGTGTTCATCTAAAGCTACAAGTTAGTGCAGTGCGTTCTGCTCACAGTGTTCAGCTAAAACTACAAGTTAGTGTGGTGCGTCCTCCTCACAGTGTTCAGCTAAACTTACAAGTTATTTTTTGTGAGCTCTGCACAGTGTTCATCTAAAGCTACAAGTTAGTGTAGCGCGTCTTCCTCACAGTGTTCAGCTGAAACTGCAAGTTAGTGTAGTGAGACCTCTGCACAGTGTTCATCTAAAGCTACAAGTTAGTGTAGTGCGTCCTGCTCACAGTGTTCAGCTAAAACTACAAGTTAGTGTAGTGAGACCTCTGCACAGTGTTCATCTAAAGCTACAAGTTAGTGCAGTGCGTCCTGCTCACAGTGTTCAGCTTAAACTACAAGTTAGTGTAGTGAGACCTCTGCACAGTGTTCATCTAAAGCTACAAGTTAGTGCAGTGCGTCCTGCTCACAGTGTTTAGCTAAAACTACAAGTTAGTGTGGTGCGTCCTCCTCACAGTGTTCAGCTAAACCTACAAGTTATTTTTTTGCGAGCTCTGCACAGTGTTCATCTAAAGCTACAAGTTAGTGTAGTGCGTCCTGCTCACAGTGTTCAGCTAAAACTACAAGTTAGTGTAGTGAGACCTCTGCACAGTGTTCATCTAAAGCTACAAGTTAGTGCAGTGTGTCCTGCTCACAGTGTTCAGCTAAAACTACAAGTTAGTGTAGTGAGACCTCTGCACAGTGTTCATTTAAAGCTACAAGTTAGTGCAGTGGGTCCTGCTCACAGTGTTCAGCTAAAACCACAAGTTAGTGTAGTGAGACCTCTGCACAGTGTTCATCTAAAGCTACAATTTAGTGCAGTGCATCCTGCTCACAGTGTTCAGCTAAAACTACAAGTTAGTGTAGTGAGACCTCTGCACAGTGTTCATCTAAAGCTACAAGTTAGTGCAGTGTGTCCTGCTCACAGTGTTCAGCTAAAACTACAAGTTAGTGTGGTGCGTCCTCCTCACAGTGTTCAGCTAAACCTACAAGTTATTTTTTTGCGAGCTCTGCACAGTGTTCATCTAAAGCTACAAGTTAGTGTAGTGCGTCCTGCTCACAGTGTTCAGCTAAAACTACAAGTTAGTGTAGTGAGACCTCTGCACAGTGTTCATCTAAAGCTACAAGTTAGTGTAGTGAGACCTCTGCACAGTGTTCATCTAAAGCTACAAGTTAGTGCAGTGCGTCCTGCCCACAGTGTTTAGCTAAAACTACAAGTTAGTGTGGTGCGTCCTCCTCACAGTGTTCAGCTAAACCTACAAGTTATTTTTTTGCGAGCTCTGCACAGTGTTAATCTAAAGCTACAAGTTAGTGTAGTGCGTCCTGCTCACAGTGTTCAGCTAAAACTACAAGTTAGTGTAGTGAGACCTCTGCACAGTGTTCATCTAAAGCTACAAGTTAGTGCAGTGCGTCCTCCTCACAGTGTTCAGCTAAACCTACAAGTTATTTTTTTGCGAGCTCTGCACAGTGTTCATCTAAAGCTACAAGTTAGTGTAGTGCGTCCTGCTCACAGTGTTCAGCTAAAACTACAAGTTAGTGTAGTGAGACCTCTGCACAGTGTTCATCTAAAGCTACAAGTTAGTGCAGTGCGTCCTGCTCACAGTGTTCAGCTAAAACTACAAGTTAGTGTGGTGCTTTCTCCTCACAGTGTTCAGCTAAACCTACAAGTTATTTTTTTGTGAGCTCTGCACAGTGTTCATCTAAAGCTACAAGTAGGGATGAGCCGAACACCCCCCGGTTCGGTTCGCACCAGAACCTGCGAACGGCCTGAAAATTTGCACGAACGTTAGAACCCTATTGATGTCTATGGGACTCGAACGTTCGAAATCAAAAGTGCTAATTTTAAAGGCTAATTTGCATGGTATTGTCCTAAAAAGGGTTTGGGGACCCGGGTCCTACCCCAGGGGACATGTATCAATGCAAAAAAAACTTTTAAAAACTGACGTTTTTTCGGGAGCAGTGATTTTAATGATGCTTAAAGTTAAAAAAAAAATGAAATATTCCTTTAAATATTGTACCTGGGGTGTGTCTATAGTATGCCTGTAAAGTGGCACGTGTTTCCCGTGTTTAGAACAGTCCCTGCACAAAATGTCATTTTTAAAGGAAAAAATCTCATTTAAAACTGCTTGCGGCTTTAATGTAATGTCGGGTCCTGGCAATATGGATGAAAATCAGTGAGACAAACGGCATGGGTACCCCCCAGTCCATTACCAGGCCCTTTGGGTCTTGTATGGATATTAAGGGGAACCCCGCACCCAAATTAAAATAAGGAAAGGTGTGGGGTAACCAGGCCCTATATACTCTGAACAGCAGTATACAGGACTGGGACAGGGACTGTAGGTTTGTTGTTAAGTAGAATCTGTTTGTAATTTTGAACGGGTACATTTTTAACGTGTTTAGCTCCAGCCAAAAAATCTTTTTTAAGCTTTTTGGAAAACATAGGGAAGGGTTATCACCCCTGTGACATTTGTTTTGCTGTCTTTCCTCCTCTTCAGAAGATTTCACCTCACTTTTTGTCCCAATGACAAATGTTTTTTTGAAAATTTGTTTTTTTTTGTGGAACAAGGATTGGAAAGCATCAGTGGAAAGGAGAAATGTTTTTCCCATATTAACTCTTACAGGAGAGAATTTCCCTTCCTAGGGGTAGATTTCATCTCACTTCCTGTTGTCTCCTTCCGTTTGCAAGTAGGAGTCGTTTGTAAGTTAGATGTTTGAAAGTAGGGGCCTGCCCTATATAATCAGCAGAAATTTGGGCCTTAGGTGTTGTTGTGGCCACAACACTGTAAGCCCTTACAGGGCCCTGCTGTGAAATATTAGATCAAGAATTGTAATTACATGCCACTGTTGAACAGGGGCAGAAAAGTTGGGCCTTTGGTGGTGGTGGTGGTGCCACAACACTGTAAGTCCTCACTCGCTCTTGGTGGGTGCAGAAATGGGCCCTGCTGTGAAATATTAGATCAAGAATTGTAATTACATGCCCCTGTTGAACAAGGGCAGAAAAATTGGGCTTTTGGTGGTGGTGGTGGTGGTGCTGGTGCCACAACACTGTAAGTCCTCACTCGCTCTTGGTGGGTGCAGAAATGGGCCCTGCTGTGAAATATTAGATCAAGAATTGTAATTACATGCCCCTGTTGAACAGGGGCTGAAAAATTAGGCCTTAGGCACTGGTGCTGGTGCCACAACACTGAAACTCCTCACAGACACTCTAGTTGGAACGCAGGAACGAGCCCTGCTGCAAAGTATTGCATCAAAAATTGCAATTACACGCCCCTGTTAAACAGGGGCAGAAAAATTGGGCCTTAGGCACTGGTGCTGGTGCCACAACACTGCAACCCTTCACAGATACTCTAGTTGGAACGCAGAAACGAGCCCTGCTGCAAAGTATTGCATCAACAATTGTAATTACACGCCCCTATTAAACAAGGACTGAAAAATTGGGCCTTAGGCACTGGTGCTAGTGCCACAACACTGCAACCCCTCACAGACACTCTAGTTGGAATGCTGAAATGAGCCCTGCTGCAAAGTATTGCATCAAAAATTGTAATTACATGCCCCTGTTAAAGAGGGGCAGAAAAATTGGGCCTTAGGCACTGGTGCTGGTGCCACAACACTGCAACCCCTCACAGATACTTTAGTTGGAATGCTGAAACGAGCCCTTCTGCAAAGTATTGCATCAAAAATTGTAATTACATGCCCCTGTTAAACAGGGGCAGAAAAATTGGGCCTTAGGCACTGGTGGTGGCGCCCAGAACCAAAAATGTTCTTACAAGCTATCAGCGTGATGATTGAGGAGGAAGAGGATAATTTCTCAGGGATAGTCACTCAGCATCAGTATAGGCAGTCTTTGAAGGGATCTGAGATTTCAAAAAAAATTATTCGGTTACATCAGCATCAGGTGCTTGGTAGCTGGTGGTGATCCAAGACTGATTCGTTTTTATGAAGGTCAGTCGATCGACCGAGTCGGTGGACAGACGCACCCTGTGATCGGTGACAAAGCCTCCAGCAGCACTGAATGTGCGTTCCGAAAGAACGCTGGATGCAGGACAGGCCAGTAGCTCAATTGCAATAGTCTAGCTGCCTGACTGTGGTACTAATAGGATCAAAAGAACACCAGCAATTTTCTTCAGGTAGCTGTAAACACTGTAACAAGACAAGCCTGCCTGTCAGTAGGAAGATAACAGGAACGGATCTAGCTAAACTGAATACAGTGTATATATATATATATATGCAACACCTGGGATGCATATATATACACAATACACTGTAAGTGCAGCTAACTGACTGACTGTTCTGCCTAATCTATCTAACTCAAATCAAATGACACTGTCTTTCTGTCTATCTCTTTCAACGCCTGAACACACACTACACAGGGCCGCCGTGCAGGCGGCCTTATATAGTGTGGGGCGTGTACTAAATCCCCTGAGCCATAATTGGCCAAAGCCTCCTTGGCTTTGGCCAATTACGGCTCTCTGTTCAGACGGCGCTGTGATTGGCCAAGCATGCGGGTCATAGTGCATGCTTGGCCAATCATCAGCCAGCAATGCACTGCGATGCCGCAGTGAATTATGGGCCATGACGCGCCACACGAATTTGGCGCGAATGGCCCATATCGTTCGGCGAACGGGCGAACAGACGATGTTCGAGTCGAACATGGGTTCGACATGAACACGAAGCTTATCCCTAGCTACAAGTTCGTGTAGTGCGTCCTGCTCACAGTGTTCAGTTAAAACTACAAGTTATTGTAGTGAGACCTCTGCACAGTGTTCATCTAAAGCTACAAGTTAGTGCAGTGCGTCCTGCTCACAGTGTTCAGCTAAAACTACAAGTTAGTGTAGTGAGACCTCTGCACAGTGTTCATCTAAAGCTACAAGTTAGTGCAGTGCGTCCTGCTCACAGTGTTCAGCTAAAACTATAAGTTAGTGTGGTGCGTCCTCCTCACAGTGTTCAGTTAAACTTACAAGTTATTTTTTTGCGAGCTCTACACAGTGTTCATCTAAAGCTACAAGTTAGTGTAGTGCGTCCTGCTCACAGTGTTCAGCTAAAACTACAAGTTAGTGTAGTGAGACCTCTGCACAGTGTTCATCTAAAGCTACAAGTTAGTGCAGTGCATCCTGCTCACAGTGTTCAGCTAAAACTACAAGTTAGTGTAGTGAGACCTCTGCACAGTGTTCATCTAAAGCTACAAGTTAGTGCAGTGCGTCCTGCTCACAGTGTTCAGCTAAAACTACAAGTTAGTGTGGTGCGTCCTCACAGTGTTCAGCTAAACCTACAAGTTATTTTTTTGCGAGCTCTGCACAGTGTTCAACTAAAGCTACAAGTTAGTGTAGTGCGTCCTGCTCACAGTGTTCAGCTAAAACTACAAGTTAGTGTAGTGAGACCTCTGCACAGTGTTCATCTAAAGCTACAAGTTAGTGTAGTGCGTCCTGCTCACAGTGTTCAGCTAAAACTACAAGTTAGTGTGGTGCGTCCTCCTCACAGTGTTCAGCTAAACCTACAAGTTTTTTTTGCAAGCTCTGCACAGTGTTCATCTAAAGCTACAAGTTAGTGTAGTGCGTCCTGCTCACAGTGTTCAGCTAAAACTACAAGTTAGTGTAGTGAGACCTCTGCACAGTGTTCATCTAAAGCCACAAGTTAGTGCAATGCATCCTGCTCACAGTGTTCAGCTAAAACTACAAGTTAGTGTGGTGCGTCCACCTCACAGTGTTCAGCTAAACCTACAAGTTAGTGTAGTGAGACCTCTGCACAGTGTTCATCTAAAGCTACAAGTTAGTGCAGTGCGTCCTGCTCACAGTGTTCAGCTAAAACTACAAATTAGTGTAGTGAGACCTCTGCACAGTGTTCATCTAAAGCTACAAGTTAGTGCAGTGCGTTCTGCTCACAGTGTTCAGCTAAAACTACAAGTTAGTGTGGTGCGTCCTCCTCACAGTGTTCAGCTAAACTTACAAGTTATTTTTTGTGAGCTCTGCACAGTGTTCATCTAAAGCTACAAGTTAGTGTAGCGCGTCTTGCTCACAGTGTTCAGCTGAAACTGCAAGTTAGTGTAGTGAGACCTCTGCACAGTGTTCATCTAAAGCTACAAGTTAGTGTAGTGCGTCCTGCTCACAGTGTTCAGCTAAAACTACAAGTTAGTGTAGTGAGACCTCTGCACAGTGTTCATCTAAAGCTACAAGTTAGTGCAGTGCGTCCTGCTCACAGTGTTCAGCTTAAACTACAAGTTAGTGTAGTGAGACCTCTGCACAGTGTTCATCTAAAGCTACAAGTTAGTGCAGTGCGTCCTGCTCACAGTGTTTAGCTAAAACTACAAGTTAGTGTGGTGCGTCCTCCTCACAGTGTTCAGCTAAACCTACAAGTTATTTTTTTGCGAGCTCTGCACAGTGTTCATCTAAAGCTACAAGTTAGTGTAGTGCGTCCTGCTCACAGTGTTCAGCTAAAACTACAAGTTAGTGTAGTGAGACCTCTGCACAGTGTTCATCTAAAGCTACAAGTTAGTGCAGTGTGTCCTGCTCACAGTGTTCAGCTAAAACTACAAGTTAGTGTAGTGAGACCTCTGCACAGTGTTCATCTAAAGCTACAAGTTAGTGCAGTGGGTCCTGCTCACAGTGTTCAGCTAAAACCACAAGTTAGTGTAGTGAGACCTCTGCACAGTGTTCATCTAAAGCTACAAGTTAGTGCAGTGCGTCCTGCTCACAGTGTTCAGCTAAAACTATAAGTTAGTGTGGTGCGTCCTCCTCACAGTGTTCAGTTAAACTTACAAGTTATTTTTTTGCGAGCTCTACACAGTGTTCATCTAAAGCTACAAGTTAGTGTAGTGCGTCCTGCTCACAGTGTTCAGCTAAAACTACAAGTTAGTGTAGTGAGACCTCTGCACAGTGTTCATCTAAAGCTACAAGTTAGTGCAGTGCATCCTGCTCACAGTGTTCAGCTAAAACTACAAGTTAGTGTAGTGAGACCTCTGCACAGTGTTCATCTAAAGCTACAAGTTAGTGCAGTGCGTCCTGCTCACAGTGTTCAGCTAAAACTACAAGTTAGTGTGGTGCGTCCTCACAGTGTTCAGCTAAAACTACAAGTTAGTGTAGTGAGACCTCTGCACAGTGTTCATCTAAAGCCACAAGTTAGTGCAATGCATCCTGCTCACAGTGTTCAGCTAAAACTACAAGTTAGTGTGGTGCGTCCACCTCACAGTGTTCAGCTAAACCTACAAGTTAGTGTAGTGAGACCTCTGCACAGTGTTCATCTAAAGCTACAAGTTAGTGCAGTGCGTCCTGCTCACAGTGTTCAGCTAAAACTACAAATTAGTGTAGTGAGACCTCTGCACAGTGTTCATCTAAAGCTACAAGTTAGTGCAGTGCGTTCTGCTCACAGTGTTCAGCTAAAACTACAAGTTAGTGTGGTGCGTCCTCCTCACAGTGTTCAGCTAAACTTACAAGTTATTTTTTGTGAGCTCTGCACAGTGTTCATCTAAAGCTACAAGTTAGTGTAGCGCGTCTTGCTCACAGTGTTCAGCTGAAACTGCAAGTTAGTGTAGTGAGACCTCTGCACAGTGTTCATCTAAAGCTACAAGTTAGTGTAGTGCGTCCTGCTCACAGTGTTCAGCTAAAACTACAAGTTAGTGTAGTGAGACCTCTGCACAGTGTTCATCTAAAGCTACAAGTTAGTGCAGTGCGTCCTGCTCACAGTGTTCAGCTTAAACTACAAGTTAGTGTAGTGAGACCTCTGCACAGTGTTCATCTAAAGCTACAAGTTAGTGCAGTGCGTCCTGCTCACAGTGTTTAGCTAAAACTACAAGTTAGTGTGGTGCGTCCTCCTCACAGTGTTCAGCTAAACCTACAAGTTATTTTTTTGCGAGCTCTGCACAGTGTTCATCTAAAGCTACAAGTTAGTGTAGTGCGTCCTGCTCACAGTGTTCAGCTAAAACTACAAGTTAGTGTAGTGAGACCTCTGCACAGTGTTCATCTAAAGCTACAAGTTAGTGCAGTGTGTCCTGCTCACAGTGTTCAGCTAAAACTACAAGTTAGTGTAGTGAGACCTCTGCACAGTGTTCATCTAAAGCTACAAGTTAGTGCAGTGGGTCCTGCTCACAGTGTTCAGCTAAAACCACAAGTTAGTGTAGTGAGACCTCTGCACAGTGTTCATCTAAAGCTACAAGTTAGTGCAGTGCGTCCTGCTCACAGTGTTCAGCTAAAACTATAAGTTAGTGTGGTGCGTCCTCCTCACAGTGTTCAGTTAAACTTACAAGTTATTTTTTTGCGAGCTCTACACAGTGTTCATCTAAAGCTACAAGTTAGTGTAGTGCGTCCTGCTCACAGTGTTCAGCTAAAACTACAAGTTAGTGTAGTGAGACCTCTGCACAGTGTTCATCTAAAGCTACAAGTTAGTGCAGTGCATCCTGCTCACAGTGTTCAGCTAAAACTACAAGTTAGTGTAGTGAGACCTCTGCACAGTGTTCATCTAAAGCTACAAGTTAGTGCAGTGCGTCCTGCTCACAGTGTTCAGCTAAAACTACAAGTTAGTGTGGTGCGTCCTCACAGTGTTCAGCTAAACCTACAAGTTATTTTTTTGCGAGCTCTGCACAGTGTTCAACTAAAGCTACAAGTTAGTGTAGTGCGTCCTGCTCACAGTGTTCAGCTAAAACTACAAGTTAGTGTAGTGAGACCTCTGCACAGTGTTCATCTAAAGCTACAAGTTAGTGTAGTGCGTCCTGCTCACAGTGTTCAGCTAAAACTACAAGTTAGTGTGGTGCGTCCTCCTCACAGTGTTCAGCTAAACCTACAAGTTTTTTTTGCAAGCTCTGCACAGTGTTCATCTAAAGCTACAAGTTAGTGTAGTGCGTCCTGCTCACAGTGTTCAGCTAAAACTACAAGTTAGTGTAGTGAGACCTCTGCACAGTGTTCATCTAAAGCCACAAGTTAGTGCAATGCATCCTGCTCACAGTGTTCAGCTAAAACTACAAGTTAGTGTGGTGCGTCCACCTCACAGTGTTCAGCTAAACCTACAAGTTAGTGTAGTGAGACCTCTGCACAGTGTTCATCTAAAGCTACAAGTTAGTGCAGTGCGTCCTGCTCACAGTGTTCAGCTAAAACTACAAATTAGTGTAGTGAGACCTCTGCACAGTGTTCATCTAAAGCTACAAGTTAGTGCAGTGCGTTCTGCTCACAGTGTTCAGCTAAAACTACAAGTTAGTGTGGTGCGTCCTCCTCACAGTGTTCAGCTAAACTTACAAGTTATTTTTTGTGAGCTCTGCACAGTGTTCATCTAAAGCTACAAGTTAGTGTAGCGCGTCTTGCTCACAGTGTTCAGCTGAAACTGCAAGTTAGTGTAGTGAGACCTCTGCACAGTGTTCATCTAAAGCTACAAGTTAGTGTAGTGCGTCCTGCTCACAGTGTTCAGCTAAAACTACAAGTTAGTGTAGTGAGACCTCTGCACAGTGTTCATCTAAAGCTACAAGTTAGTGCAGTGCGTCCTGCTCACAGTGTTCAGCTTAAACTACAAGTTAGTGTAGTGAGACCTCTGCACAGTGTTCATCTAAAGCTACAAGTTAGTGCAGTGCGTCCTGCTCACAGTGTTTAGCTAAAACTACAAGTTAGTGTGGTGCGTCCTCCTCACAGTGTTCAGCTAAACCTACAAGTTATTTTTTTGCGAGCTCTGCACAGTGTTCATCTAAAGCTACAAGTTAGTGTAGTGCGTCCTGCTCACAGTGTTCAGCTAAAACTACAAGTTAGTGTAGTGAGACCTCTGCACAGTGTTCATCTAAAGCTACAAGTTAGTGCAGTGTGTCCTGCTCACAGTGTTCAGCTAAAACTACAAGTTAGTGTAGTGAGACCTCTGCACAGTGTTCATCTAAAGCTACAAGTTAGTGCAGTGGGTCCTGCTCACAGTGTTCAGCTAAAACCACAAGTTAGTGTAGTGAGACCTCTGCACAGTGTTCATCTAAAGCTACAATTTAGTGCAGTGCATCCTGCTCACAGTGTTCAGCTAAAACTACAAGTTAGTGTAGTGAGACCTCTGCACAGTGTTCATCTAAAGCTACAAGTTAGTGCAGTGTGTCCTGCTCACAGTGTTCAGCTAAAACTACAAGTTAGTGTGGTGCGTCCTCCTCACAGTGTTCAGCTAAACCTACAAGTTATTTTTTTGCGAGCTCTGCACAGTGTTCATCTAAAGCTACAAGTTAGTGTAGTGCGTCCTGCTCACAGTGTTCAGCTAAAACTACAAGTTAGTGTAGTGAGACCTCTGCACAGTGTTCATCTAAAGCTACAAGTTAGTGTAGTGAGACCTCTGCACAGTGTTCATCTAAAGCTACAAGTTAGTGCAGTGCGTCCTGCCCACAGTGTTTAGCTAAAACTACAAGTTAGTGTGGTGCGTCCTCCTCACAGTGTTCAGCTAAACCTACAAGTTATTTTTTTGCGAGCTCTGCACAGTGTTAATCTAAAGCTACAAGTTAGTGTAGTGCGTCCTGCTCACAGTGTTCAGCTAAAACTACAAGTTAGTGTAGTGAGACCTCTGCACAGTGTTCATCTAAAACTACAAGTTAGTGTGGTGCGTCCTCCTCACAGTGTTCAGCTAAACCTACAAGTTATTTTTTTGCGAGCTCTGCACAGTGTTAATCTAAAGCTACAAGTTAGTGTAGTGCGTCCTGCTCACAGTGTTCAGCTAAAACTACAAGTTAGTGTAGTGAGACCTCTGCACAGTGTTCATCTAAAGCTACAAGTTAGTGCAGTGCGTCCTGCTCACAGTGTTCAGCTAAAACTACAAGTTAGTGTGGTGCTTTCTCCTCACAGTGTTCAGCTAAACCTACAAGTTATTTTTTTGTGAGCTCTGCACAGTGTTCATCTAAAGCTACAAGTAGGGATGAGCCGAACACCCCCCGGTTCGGTTCGCACCAGAACCTGCGAACGGCCTGAAAATTTGCACGAACGTCAGAACCCTATTGATGTCTATGGGACTCGAACGTTCGAAATCAAAAGTGCTAATTTTAAAGGCTAATTTGCATGGTATTGTCCTAAAAAGGGTTTGGGGACCCGGGTCCTACCCCAGGGGACATGTATCAATGCAAAAAAAAACTTTTAAAAACTGACGTTTTTTCGGGAGCAGTGATTTTAATGATGCTTAAAGTTAAAAAAAAAAGTGAAATATTCCTTTAAATATTGTACCTGGGGTGTGTCTATAGTATGCCTGTAAAGTGGCACGTGTTTCCCGTGTTTAGAACAGTCCCTGCACAAAATGTCATTTTTAAAGGAAAAAATCTCATTTAAAACTGCTTGCGGCTTTAATGTAATGTCGGGTCCTGGCAATATGGATGAAAATCAGTGAGACAAACGGCATGGGTACCCCCCAGTCCATTACCAGGCCCTTTGGGTCTTGTATGGATATTAAGGGGAACCCCGCACCCAAATTAAAATAAGGAAAGGTGTGGGGTAACCAGGCCCTATATACTCTGAACAGCAGTATACAGGACTGGGACAGGGACTGTAGGTTTGTTGTTAAGTAGAATCTGTTTGTAATTTTGAACGGGTACATTTTTAACGTGTTTAGCTCCAGCCAAAAAATCTTTTTTAAGCTTTTTGGAAAACATAGGGAAGGGTTATCACCCCTGTGACATTTGTTTTGCTGTCTTTCCTCCTCTTCAGAAGATTTCACCTCACTTTTTGTCCCAATGACAAATGTTTTTTTGAAAATTTGTTTTTTTTTGTGGAACAAGGATTGGAAAGCATCAGTGGAAAGGAGAAATGTTTTTCCCATATTAACTCTTACAGGAGAGAATTTCCCTTCCTAGGGGTAGATTTCATCTCACTTCCTGTTGTCTCCTTCCGTTTGCAAGTAGGAGTCGTTTGTAAGTTAGATGTTTGAAAGTAGGGGCCTGCCCTATATAATCAGCAGAAATTTGGGCCTTAGGTGTTGTTGTGGCCACAACACTGTAAGCCCTTACAGGGCCCTGCTGTGAAATATTAGATCAAGAATTGTAATTACATGCCACTGTTGAACAGGGGCAGAAAAGTTGGGCCTTTGGTGGTGGTGGTGGTGCCACAACACTGTAAGTCCTCACTCGCTCTTGGTGGGTGCAGAAATGGGCCCTGCTGTGAAATATTAGATCAAGAATTGTAATTACATGCCCCTGTTGAACAAGGGCAGAAAAATTGGGCTTTTGGTGGTGGTGGTGGTGGTGCTGGTGCCACAACACTGTAAGTCCTCACTCGCTCTTGGTGGGTGCAGAAATGGGCCCTGCTGTGAAATATTAGATCAAGAATTGTAATTACATGCCCCTGTTGAACAGGGGCTGAAAAATTAGGCCTTAGGCACTGGTGCTGGTGCCACAACACTGAAACTCCTCACAGACACTCTAGTTGGAACGCAGGAACGAGCCCTGCTGCAAAGTATTGCATCAAAAATTGCAATTACACGCCCCTGTTAAACAGGGGCAGAAAAATTGGGCCTTAGGCACTGGTGCTGGTGCCACAACACTGCAACCCTTCACAGATACTCTAGTTGGAACGCAGAAACGAGCCCTGCTGCAAAGTATTGCATCAACAATTGTAATTACACGCCCCTATTAAACAAGGACTGAAAAATTGGGCCTTAGGCACTGGTGCTAGTGCCACAACACTGCAACCCCTCACAGACACTCTAGTTGGAACGCAGGAACGAGCCCTGCTGCAAAGTATTGCATCAAAAATTGTAATTACACGCCCCTGTTAAACAGGGGCAGAAAAATTGGGCCTTAGGCACTGGTGCTGGTGCCACAACACTGCAACCCCTCACAGATACTCTAGTTGGAATGCTGAAATGAGCCCTGCTGCAAAGTATTGCATCAAAAATTGTAATTACATGCCCCTGTTAAAGAGGGGCAGAAAAATTGGGCCTTAGGCACTGGTGCTGGTGCCACAACACTGCAACCCCTCACAGATACTTTAGTTGGAATGCTGAAACGAGCCCTTCTGCAAAGTATTGCATCAAAAATTGTAATTACATGCCCCTGTTAAACAGGGGCAGAAAAATTGGGCCTTAGGCACTGGTGGTGGCGCCCAGAACCAAAAATGTTCTTACAAGCTATCAGCGTGATGATTGAGGAGGAAGAGGATAATTTCTCAGGGATAGTCACTCAGCATCAGTATAGGCAGTCTTTGAAGGGATCTGAGATTTCAAAAAAAATTATTCGGTTACATCAGCATCAGGTGCTTGGTAGCTGGTGGTGATCCAAGACTGATTCGTTTTTATGAAGGTCAGTCGATCGACCGAGTCGGTGGACAGACGCACCCTGTGATCGGTGACAAAGCCTCCAGCAGCACTGAATGTGCGTTCCGAAAGAACGCTGGATGCAGGACAGGCCAGTAGCTCAATTGCAATAGTCTAGCTGCCTGACTGTGGTACTAATAGGATCAAAAGAACACCAGCAATTTTCTTCAGGTAGCTGTAAACACTGTAACAAGACAAGCCTGCCTGTCAGTAGGAAGATAACAGGAACGGATCTAGCTAAACTGAATACAGTGTATATATATATATATATGCAACACCTGGGATGCATATATATACACAATACACTGTAAGTGCAGCTAACTGACTGACTGTTCTGCCTAATCTATCTAACTCAAATCAAATGACACTGTCTTTCTGTCTATCTCTTTCAACGCCTGAACACACACTACACAGGGCCGCCGTGCAGGCGGCCTTATATAGTGTGGGGCGTGTACTAAATCCCCTGAGCCATAATTGGCCAAAGCCTCCTTGGCTTTGGCCAATTACGGCTCTCTGTTCAGACGGCGCTGTGATTGGCCAAGCATGCGGGTCATAGTGCATGCTTGGCCAATCATCAGCCAGCAATGCACTGCGATGCCGCAGTGAATTATGGGCCATGACGCGCCACACGAATTTGGCGCGAATGGCCCATATCGTTCAGCGAACGGGCGAACAGACGATGTTCGAGTCGAACATGGGTTCGACATGAACACGAAGCTTATCCCTAGCTACAAGTTCGTGTAGTGCGTCCTGCTCACAGTGTTCAGCTAAAACTACAAGTTAGTGTAGTGAGACCTCTGCACAGTGTTCATCTAAAGCTACAAGTTAGTGCAGTGCGTCCTGCTCACAGTGTTCAGCTAAAACTACAAGTTAGTGTAGTGAGACCTCTGCACAGTGTTCATCTAAAGCTACAAGTTAGTGCAGTGCGTCCTGCTCACAGTGTTCAGCTAAAACTATAAGTTAGTGTGGTGCGTCCTCCTCACAGTGTTCAGTTAAACTTACAAGTTATTTTTTTGCGAGCTCTACACAGTGTTCATCTAAAGCTACAAGTTAGTGTAGTGCGTCCTGCTCACAGTGTTCAGCTAAAACTACAAGTTAGTGTAGTGAGACCTCTGCACAGTGTTCATCTAAAGCTACAAGTTAGTGCAGTGCATCCTGCTCACAGTGTTCAGCTAAAACTACAAGTTAGTGTAGTGAGACCTCTGCACAGTGTTCATCTAAAGCTACAAGTTAGTGCAGTGCGTCCTGCTCACAGTGTTCAGCTAAAACTACAAGTTAGTGTGGTGCGTCCTCACAGTGTTCAGCTAAACCTACAAGTTATTTTTTTGCGAGCTCTGCACAGTGTTCAACTAAAGCTACAAGTTAGTGTAGTGCGTCCTGCTCACAGTGTTCAGCTAAAACTACAAGTTAGTGTAGTGAGACCTCTGCACAGTGTTCATCTAAAGCTACAAGTTAGTGTAGTGCGTCCTGCTCACAGTGTTCAGCTAAAACTACAAGTTAGTGTGGTGCGTCCTCCTCACAGTGTTCAGCTAAACCTACAAGTTTTTTTTGCAAGCTCTGCACAGTGTTCATCTAAAGCTACAAGTTAGTGTAGTGCGTCCTGCTCACAGTGTTCAGCTAAAACTACAAGTTAGTGTAGTGAGACCTCTGCACAGTGTTCATCTAAAGCTACAAGTTAGTGCAATGCATCCTGCTCACAGTGTTCAGCTAAAACTACAAGTTAGTGTGGTGCGTCCCTCACAGTGTTCAGCTAAACCTACAAGTTATTTTTTTGCGAGCTCTGCACAGTGTTCATCTAAAGCTACAAGTTAGTGTAGTGCGTCCTGCTCACAGTGTTCAGCTAAAACTACAAGTTAGTGTAGTGAGACCTCTGCACAGTGTTCATCTAAAGCTACAAGTTAGTGCAGTGCGTCCTGCTCACAGTGTTCAGCTAAAACTACAAGTTAGTGTGGTGCTTTCTCCTCACAGTGTTCAGCTAAACCTACAAGTTATTTTTTTGTGAGCTCTGCACAGTGTTCATCTAAAGCTACAAGTAGGGATGAGCCGAACACCCCCCGGTTCGGTTCGCACCAGAACCTGCGAACGGCCTGAAAATTTGCACGAACGTTAGAACCCTGTTGATGTCTATGGGACTCGAACGTTCGAAATCAAAAGTGCTCATTTTAAAGACTAATTTGCATGGTATTGTCCTAAAAAGGGTTTGGGGACCGGGGTCCTACCCCAGGGGACATGTATCAATGCAAAAAACACTTTTAAAAACGGACGTTTTTTCGGGAGCAGTGATTTTAATGATGCTTAAAGTTAAAAAAAAGTGAAATATTCCTTTAAATATTGTACCTGGGGTGTGTCTATAGTATGCCTGTAAAGTGGCGCGTGTTTCCCGTGTTTAGAACAGTCCCTGCACAAAATGTCATTTTTAAAGGAAAAAATCTCATTTAAAACTGCTTGCGGCTTTAATGTAATGTCGGGTCCTGGCAATATGGATGAAAATCAGTGAGACAAACGGCATGGGTACCCCCCAGTCCATTACCAGGCCCTTTGGGTCTTGTATGGATATTAAGGGGAACACCGCACCCAAATTAAAATAAGGAAAGGTGTGGGGTAACCAGGCCCTATATACTCTGAACAGCAGTATACAGGCGGTGCAAACAAGACAGGGACTGTAGGTTTGTTGTTAAGTAGAATCTGTTTGTAATTTTGAACGGGTACATTTTTAACGTGTTTAGCTCCAGCCAAAAAATCTTTTTTAAGCTTTTTGGAAAACATAGGGAAGGGTTATCACCCCTGTGACATTTGTTTTGCTGTCTTTCCTCCTCTTCAGAAGATTTCACCTCACTTTTTGTCCCAATGACAAATGTTTTTTTGAAAATTTGTTTTTTTTTGTGGAACAAGGATTGGAAAGCATCAGTGGAAAGGAGAAATGTCTTTCCCATATTAACTCTTACAGGAGAGAATTTCCCTTCCTAGGGGTAGATTTCATCTCACTTCCTGTTGTCTCCTTCCGTTTGCAAGTAGGAGTCGTTTGTAAGTTAGATGTTTGAAAGTAGGGGCCTGCCCTATATAATCAGCAGAAATTTGGGCCTTAGGTGTTGTTTTGGCCACAACACTGTAAGCCCTCACAGGGCCCTGCTGTGAAATATTAGATCAAGAATTGTAATTACATGCCCCTGTTGAACAAGGGCAGAAAAATTGGGCTTTTGGTGGTGGTGGTGGTGGTGCTGGTGCCACAACACTGTAAGTCCTCACTCGCTCTTGGTGGGTGCAGAAATGGGCCCTGCTGTGAAATATTAGATCAAGAATTGTAATTACATGCCCCTGTTGAACAGGGGCTGAAAAATTAGGCCTTAGGCACTGGTGCTGGTGCCACAACACTGAAACCCCTCACATACACTCTAGTTGGAACGCAGGAACGAGCCCTGCTGCAAAGTATTGCATCAACAATTGTAATTACACGCCCCTATTAAACAAGGACTGAAAAATTGGGCCTTAGGCACTATTGCTAGTGCCACAACACTGCAACCCCTCACAGACACTATAGTTGGAACGCAGGAACGAGCCCTGCTGCAAAGTATTGCATCAAAAATTGTAATTACATGCCCCTGTTAAACAGGGGCAGAAAAATTGGGCCTTAGGCACTGGTGCTGGTGCCACAACACTGCAACCCCTCACAGATACTCTAGTTGGAATGCTGAAATGAGCCCTGCTGCAAAGTATTGCATCAAAAATTGTAATTACATGCCCCTGTTAAAGAGGGGCAGAAAAATTGGGCCTTAGGCACTGGTGCTGGTGCCACAACACTGCAACCCCTCACAGATACTCTAGTTGGAATGCTGAAATGAGCCCTTCTGCAAAGTATTGCATCAAAAATTGTAATTACATGCCCCTGTTAAACAGGGGCAGAAAAATTGGGCCTTAGGCACTGGTGGTGGCGCCCAGAACCAAAAATGTTCTTACAAGCTATCAGTGTGATGATTGAGGAGGAAGAGGATAATTTCTCAGGGATAGTCACTCAGCATCAGTATAGGCAGTCTTTGAAGGGATCTGAGATTTCAAAAAAAATTATTCGGTTACATCAGCATCAGGTGCTTGGTAGCTGGTGGTGATCCAAGACTGATTCGTTTTTATGAAGGTCAGTCGATCGACCGAGTCGGTGGACAGACGCACCCTGTGATCGGTGACAAAGCCTCCAGCAGCACTGAATGTGCGTTCCGAAAGAACGCTGGATGCAGGACAGGCCAGTAGCTCAATTGCAATAGTCTAGCTGCCTGACTGTGGTACTAATAGGATCAAAAGAACACCAGCAATTTTCTTCAGGTAGCTGTAAACACTGTAACAAGACAAGCCTGCCTGTCAGTAGGAAGATAACAGGAACGGATCTAGCTAAACTGAATACAGTGTATATATATATATATGCAACACCTGGGATGCATATATATACACAATACACTGTAAGTGCAGCTAACTGACTGACTGTTCTGCCTAATCTATCTAACTCAAATCAAATGACACTGTCTTTCTGTCTATCTCTTTCAACGCCTGAACACACACTACACAGGGCCGCCGTGCAGGCGGCCTTATATAGTGTGGGGCGTGTACTAAATCCCCTGAGCCATAATTGGCCAAAGCCTCCTTGGCTTTGGCCAATTACGGCTCTCTGTTCAGACGGCGCTGTGATTGGCCAAGCATGCGGGTCATAGTGCATGCTTGGCCAATCATCAGCCAGCAATGCACTGCGATGCCGCAGTGAATTATGGGCCATGACGCGCCACACGAATTTGGCGCGAATGGCCCATATCGTTCGGCGAACGGGCGAACAGACGATGTTCGAGTCGAACATGGGTTCGACATGAACACGAAGCTTATCCCTAGCTACAAGTTCGTGTAGTGCGTCCTGCTCACAGTGTTCAGCTAAAACTACAAGTTAGTGTAGTGAGACCTCTGCACAGTGTTCATCTAAAGCTACAAGTTAGTGCAGTGCGTCCTGCTCACAGTGTTCAGCTAAAACTACAAGTTAGTGTAGTGAGACCTCTGCACAGTGTTCATCTAAAGCTACAAGTTAGTGCAGTGCGTCCTGCTCACAGTGTTCAGCTAAAACTACAAGTTAGTGTGGTGCGTCCTCCTCACAGTGTTCAGTTAAACTTACAAGTTATTTTTTTTCGAGCTCTGCACAGTGTTCATCTAAAGCTACAAGTTAGTGTAGTGCGTCCTGCTCACAGTGTTCAGCTAAAACTACAAGTTAGTGTAGTGAGACCTCTGCACAGTGTTCATCTAAAGCTACAAGTTAGTGCAGTGCATCCTGCTCACAGTGTTCAGCTAAAACTACAAGTTAGTGTAGTGAGACCTCTGCACAGTGTTCATCTAAAGCTACAAGTTAGTGCAGTGCGTCCTGCTCACAGTGTTCAGCTAAAACTACAAGTTAGTGTGGTGCGTCCTCACAGTGTTCAGCTAAACCTACAAGTTATTTTTTTGCGAGCTCTGCACAGTGTTCATCTAAAGCTACAAGTTAGTGTAGTGCGTCCTGCTCACAGTGTTCAGCTAAAACTACAAGTTAGTGTAGTGAGACCTCTGCACAGTGTTCATCTAAAGCTACAAGTTAGTGTAGTGAGACCTCTGCACAGTGTTCATCTAAAGCTACAAGTTAGTGCAGTGCGTCCTGCCCACAGTGTTTAGCTAAAACTACAAGTTAGTGTGGTGCGTCCTCCTCACAGTGTTCAGCTAAACCTACAAGTTATTTTTTTGCGAGCTCTGCACAGTGTTAATCTAAAGCTACAAGTTAGTGTAGTGCGTCCTGCTCACAGTGTTCAGCTAAAACTACAAGTTAGTGTAGTGAGACCTCTGCACAGTGTTCATCTAAAGCTACAAGTTAGTGCAGTGCGTCCTCCTCACAGTGTTCAGCTAAAACTACAAGTTAGTGTAGTGAGACCTCTGCACAGTGTTCATCTAAAGCTACAAGTTAGTGCAGTGCGTCCTGCTCACAGTGTTCAGCTAAAACTACAAGTTAGTGTGGTGCTTTCTCCTCACAGTGTTCAGCTAAACCTACAAGTTATTTTTTTGTGAGCTCTGCACAGTGTTCATCTAAAGCTACAAGTAGGGATGAGCCGAACACCCCCCGGTTCGGTTCGCACCAGAACCTGCGAACGGCCTGAAAATTTGCACGAACGTTAGAACCCTATTGATGTCTATGGGACTCGAACGTTCGAAATCAAAAGTGCTCATTTTAAAGACTAATTTGCATGGTATTGTCCTAAAAAGGGTTTGGGGACCCGGGTCCTACCCCAGGGGACATGTATCAATGCAAAAAAAACTTTTAAAAACGGACGTTTTTTCGGGAGCAGTGATTTTAATGATGCTTAAAGTTAAAAAAAAGTGAAATATTCCTTTAAATATTGTACCTGGGGTGTGTCTATAGTATGCCTGTAAAGTGGCGCGTGTTTCCCGTGTTTAGAACAGTCCCTGCACAAAATGTCATTTTTAAAGGAAAAAAATCTCATTTAAAACTGCTTGCGGCTTTAATGTAATGTCGGGTCCTGGCAATATGGATGAAAATCAGTGAGACAAACGGCATGGGTACCCCCCAGTCCATTACCAGGCCCTTTGGGTCTTGTATGGATATTAAGGGGAACCCCGCACCCAAATTAAAATAAGGAAAGGTGTGGGGTAACCAGGCCCTATATACTCTGAACAGCAGTATACAGGCGGTGCAAACAAGACAGGGACTGTAGGTTTGTTGTTAAGTAGAATCTGTTTGTAATTTTGAACGGGTACATTTTTAACGTGTTTAGCTCCAGCCAAAAAATCTTTTTTAAGCTTTTTGGAAAACATAGGGAAGGGTTATCACCCCTGTGACATTTGTTTTGCTGTCTTTCCTCCTCTTCAGAAGATTTCACCTCACTTTTTGTCCCAATGACAAATGTTTTTTTGAAAATTTGTTTTTTTTTGTGGAACAAGGATTGGAAAGCATCAGTGGAAAGGAGAAATGTTTTTCCCATATTAACTCTTACAGGAGAGAATTTCCCTTCCTAGGGGTAGATTTCATCTCACTTCCTGTTGTCTCCTTCCGTTTGCAAGTAGGAGTCGTTTGTAAGTTAGATGTTTGAAAGTAGGGGCCTGCCCTATATAATCAGCAGAAATTTGGGCCTTAGGTGTTGTTGTGGCCACAACACTGTAAGCCCTCACAGGGCCCTGCTGTGAAATATTAGATCAAGAATTGTAATTACATGCCACTGTTGAACAGGGGCAGAAAAGTTGGGCCTTTGGTGGTGGTGGTGGTGCCACAACACTGTAAGTCCTCACTCGCTCTTGGTGGGTGCAGAAATGGGCCCTGCTGTGAAATATTAGATCAAGAATTGTAATTACATGCCCCTGTTGAACAAGGGCAGAAAAATTGGGCTTTTGGTGGTGGTGGTGGTGGTGCTGGTGCCACAACACTGTAAGTCCTCACTCGCTCTTGGTGGGTGCAGAAATGGGCCCTGCTGTGAAATATTAGATCAAGAATTGTAATTACATGCCCCTGTTGAACAGGGGCTGAAAAATTAGGCCTTAGGCACTGGTGCTGGTGCCACAACACTGCAACCCCTCACAGACACTCTAGTTGGAATGCAGGAACGAGCCCTGCTGCAAAGTATTGCATCAAAAATTGTAATTACATGCCCCTGTTAAAGAGGGGCAGAAAAATTGGGCCTTAGGCACTGGTGCTGGTGCCACAACACTGCAACCCCTCACAGATACTCTAGTTGGAATGCTGAAATGAGCCCTTCTGCAAAGTATTGCATCAAAAATTGTAATTACATGCCCCTGTTAAACAGGGGCAGAAAAATTGGGCCTTAGGCACTGGTGGTGGCGCCCAGAACCAAAAATGTTCTTACAAGATATCAGCTTGATGATTGAGGAGGAAGAGGATAATTTCTCAGGGATAGTCACTCAGCATCAGTATAGGCAGTCTTTGAAGGGATCTGAGATTTCAAAAAAAATTATTCGGTTACATCAGCATCAGGTGCTTGGTAGCTGGTGGTGATCCAAGACTGATTCGTTTTTATGAAGGTCAGTCGATCGACCGAGTCGGTGGACAGACGCACCCTGTGATCAGTGACAAAGCCTCCAGCAGCACTGAATGTGCGTTCCGAAAGAACGCTGGATGCAGGACAGGCCAGTAGCTCAATTGCAATAGTCTAGCTGCCTGACTGTGGTACTAATAGGATCAAAAGAACACCAGCAATTTTCTTCAGGTAGCTGTAAACACTGTAACAAGACAAGCCTGCCTGTCAGTAGGAAGATAACAGGAACAGATCTAGCTAAACTGAATACAGTGTATATATATATATATATGCAACACCTGGGATGCATATATATACACAATACACTGTAAGTGCAGCTAACTGACTGACTGTTCTGCCTAATCTATCTAACTCAAATCAAATGACACTGTCTTTCTGTCTATCTCTTTCAACGCCTGAACACACACTACACAGGGCCGCCGTGCAGGCGGCCTTATATAGTGTGGGGCGTGTACTAAATCCCCTGAGCCATAATTGGCCAAAGCCTCCTTGGCTTTGGCCAATTACGGCTCTCTGTTCAGACGGCGCTGTGATTGGCCAAGCATGCGGGTCATAGTGCATGCTTGGCCAATCATCAGCCAGCAATGCACTGCGATGCCGCAATGAATTATGGGCCATGGCGCGCCACACGAATTTGGCGCGAATGGCCCATATCGTTCGGCAAACGGGCGAACAGACGATGTTCGAGTCGAACATGGGTTCGACATGAACACGAAGCTTATCCCTAGCTACAAGTTCGTGTAGTGCGTCCTGCTCACAGTGTTCAGCTAAAACTACAAGTTAGTGTAGTGAGACCTCTGCACAGTGTTCATCTAAAGCTACAAGTTAGTGCAGTGCGTCCTGCTCACAGTGTTCAGCTAAAACTACAAGTTAGTGTAGTGAGACCTCTGCACAGTGTTCATCTAAAGCTACAAGTTAGTGCAGTGCGTCCTGCTCACAGTGTTCAGCTAAAACTACAAGTTAGTGTGGTGCGTCCTCCTCACAGTGTTCAGTTAAACTTACATGTTATTTTTTTGCGAGCTCTACACAGTGTTCATCTAAAGCTACAAGTTAGTGTAGTGCGTCCTGCTCACAGTGTTCAGCTAAAACTACAAGTTAGTGTAGTGAGACCTCTGCACAGTGTTCATCTAAAGCTACAAGTTAGTGCAGTGCATCCTGCTCACAGTGTTCAGCTAAAACTACAAGTTAGTGTAGTGAGACCTCTGCACAGTGTTCATCTAAAGCTACAAGTTAGTGCAGTGCGTCCTGCTCACAGTGTTCAGCTAAAACTACAAGTTAGTGTGGTGCGTCCTCACAGTGTTCAGCTAAACCTACAAGTTATTTTTTTGCGAGCTCTGCAGTGTTCATCTAAAGCTACAAGTTAGTGTAGTGCGTCCTGCTCACAGTGTTCAGCTAAAACTACAAGTTAGTGTAGTGAGACCTCTGCACAGTGTTCATCTAAAGCTACAAGTTAGTGTAGTGAGACCTCTGCACAGTGTTCATCTAAAGCTACAAGTTAGTGCAGTGCATCCTGCCCACAGTGTTTAGCTAAAACTACAAGTTAGTGTGGTGCGTCCTCCTCACAGTGTTCATCTAAACCTACAAGTTATTTTTTTGCGAGCTCTGCACAGTGTTAATCTAAAGCTACAAGTTAGTGTAGTGCGTCCTGCTCACAGTGTTCAGCTAAAACTACAAGTTAGTGTAGTGAGACCTCTGCAGAGTGTTCATCTAAAGCTACAAGTTAGTGCAGTGCGTCCTCCTCACAGTGTTCAGCTAAACCTACAAGTTATTTTTTTGCGAGCTCTGCACAGTGTTCATCTAAAGCTACAAGTTAGTGTAGTGCGTCCTGCTCACAGTGTTCAGCTAAAATTACAAGTTAGTGTAGTGAGACCTCTGCACAGTGTTCATCTAAAGCTACAAGTTAGTGCAGTGCGTCCTGCTCACAGTGTTCAGCTAAAACTACAAGTTAGTGTGGTGCTTTCTCCTCACAGTGTTCAGCTAAACCTACAAGTTATTTTTTTGTGAGCTCTGCACAGTGTTCATCTAAAGCTACAAGTAGGGATGAGCCGAACACCCCCCGGTTCGGTTCGCACCAGAACCTGCGAACGGCCTGAAAATTTGCACGAACGTTAGAACCCTATTGATGTCTATGGGACTCGAACGTTCGAAATCAAAAGTGCTCATTTTAAAGACTAATTTGCATGGTATTATCCTAAAAAGGGTTTGGGGACCCGGGTCCTACCCCAGGGGACATGTATCAATGCAAAAAAAACTTTTAAAAACGGACGTTTTTTCGGGAGCAGTGATTTTAATGATGCTTAAAGTTAAAAAAAGTGAAATATTCCTTTAAATATTGTACCTGGGGTGTGTCTATAGTATGCCTGTAAAGTGGCGCGTGTTTCCCGTGTTTAGAACAGTCCCTGCACAAAATGTCATTTTTAAAGGAAAAAAATCTCATTTAAAACTGCTTGCGGCTTTAATGTAATGTCGGGTCCTGGCAATATGGATGAAAATCAGTGAGACAAACGGCATGGGTACCCCCCAGTCCATTACCAGGCCCTTTGGGTCTTGTATGGATATTAAGGGGAACCCCGCACCCAAATTAAAATAAGGAAAGGTGTGGGGTAACCAGGCCCTATATACTCTGAACAGCAGTATACAGGCGGTGCAAACAAGACAGGGACTGTAGGTTTGTTGTTAAGTAGAATCTGTTTGTAATTTTGAACGGGTACATTTTTAACGTGTTTAGCTCCAGCCAAAAAATCTTTTTTAAGCTTTTTGGAAAACATAGGGAAGGGTTATCACCCCTGTGACATTTGTTTTGCTGTCTTTCCTCCTCTTCAGAAGATTTCACCTCACTTTTTGTCCCAATGACAAATGTTTTTTTGAAAATTTGTTTTTTTTTGTGGAACAAGGATTGGAAAGCATCAGTGGAAAGGAGAAATGTTTTTCCCATATTAACTCTTACAGGAGAGAATTTCCCTTCCTAGGGGTAGATTTCATCTCACTTCCTGTTGTCTCCTTCCGTTTGCAAGTAGGAGTCGTTTGTAAGTTAGATGTTTGAAAGTAGGGGCCTGCCCTATATAATCAGCAGAAATTTGGGCCTTAGGTGTTGTTGTGGCCACAACACTGTAAGCCCTCACAGGGCCCTGCTGTGAAATATTAGATCAAGAATTGTAATTACATGCCACTGTTGAACAGGGGCAGAAAAGTTGGGCCTTTGGTGGTGGTGGTGGTGCCACAACACTGTAAGTCCTTACTCGCTCTTGGTGGGTGCAGAAATGGGCCCTGCTGTGAAATATTAGATCAAGAATTGTAATTACATGCCCCTGTTGAACAAGGGCAGAAAAATTGGGCTTTTGGTGGTGGTGGTGGTGGTGCTGGTGCCACAACACTGTAAGTCCTCACTCGCTCTTGGTGGGTGCAGAAATGGGCCCTGCTGTGAAATATTAGATCAAGAATTGTAATTACATGCCCCTGTTGAACAGGGGCTGAAAAATTAGGCCTTAGGCACTGGTGCTGGTGCCACAACACTGCAACCCCTCACAGATACTCTAGTTGGAACGCAGGAACGAGCCCTGCTGCAAAGTATTGCATCAACAATTGTAATTACACGCCCCTATTAAACAAGAACTGAAAAATTGGGCCTTAGGCACTATTGCTAGTGCCACAACACTGCAACCCCTCACAGACACTCTAGTTGGAACGCAGGAACGAGCCCTGCTGCAAAGTATTGCATCAAAAAATTGTAATTACACGCCCCTGTTAAACAGGGGCAGAAAAATTGGGCCTTAGGCACTGGTGCTGGTGCCACAACACTGCAACCCCTCACAGATACTCTAGTTGGAATGCTGAAATGAGCCCTGCTGCAAAGTATTGCATCAAAAATTGTAATTACATGCCCCTGTTAAAGAGGGGCAGAAAAATTGGGCCTTAGGCACTGGTGCTGGTGCCACAACACTGCAACCCCTCATAGATACTCTAGTTGGAATGCTGAAATGAGCCCTTCTGCAAAGTATTGCATCAAAAATTGTAATTACATGCCCCTGTTAAACAGGGGCAGAAAAATTGGGCCTTAGGCACTGGTGGTGGCGCCCAGAACCAAAAATGTTCTTACAAGCTATCAGCGTGATGATTGAGGAGGAAGAGGATAATTTCTCAGGGATAGTCACTCAGCATCAGTATAGGCAGTCTTTGAAGGGATCTGAGATTTCAAAAAAAATTATTCGGTTACATCAGCATCAGGTGCTTGGTAGCTGGTGGTGATCCAAGACTGATTCGTTTTTATGAAGGTCAGTCGATCGACCGAGTCGGTGGACAGACGCACCCTGTGATCAGTGACAAAGCCTCCAGCAGCACTGAATGTGCGTTCCGAAAGAACGCTGGATGCAGGACAGGCCAGTAGCTCAATTGCAATAGTCTAGCTGCCTGACTGTGGTACTAATAGGATCAAAAGAACACCAGCAATTTTCTTCAGGTAGCTGTAAACACTGTAACAAGACAAGCCTGCCTGTCAGTAGGAAGATAACAGGAACGGATCTAGCTAAACTGAATACAGTGTATATATGTATATATGCAACACCTGGGATGCATATATATACACAATACACTGTAAGTGCAGCTAACTGACTGACTGTTCTGCCTAATCTATCTAACTCAAATCAAATGACACTGTCTTTCTGTCTATCTCTTTCAACGCCTGAACACACACTACACAGGGCCGCCGTGCAGGCGGCCTTATATAGTGTGGGGCGTGTACTAAATCCCCTGAGCCATAATTGGCCAAAGCCTCCTTGGCTTTGGCCAATTACGGCTCTCTGTTCAGACGGCGCTGTGATTGGCCAAGCATGCGGGTCATAGTGCATGCTTGGCCAATCATCAGCCAGCAATGCACTGCGATGCCGCAGTGAATTATGGGCCATGACGCGCCACACGAATTTGGCGCGAATGGCCCATATCGTTCGGCGAACGGGCGAACAGACGATGTTCGAGTCGAACATGGGTTCGACATGAACACGAAGCTTATCCCTAGCTACAAGTTCGTGTAGTGCGTCCTGCTCACAGTGTTCAGTTAAAACTACAAGTTATTGTAGTGAGACCTCTGCACAGTGTTCATCTAAAGCTACAAGTTAGTGCAGTGCGTCCTGCTCACAGTGTTCAGCTAAAACTACAAGTTAGTGTAGTGAGACCTCTGCACAGTGTTCATCTAAAGCTACAAGTTAGTGCAGTGCGTCCTGCTCACAGTGTTCAGCTAAAACTACAAGTTAGTGTGGTGTGTCCTCCTCACAGTGTTCAGTTAAACTTACAAGTTATTTTTTTGCGAGCTCTGCACAGTGTTCATCTAAAGCTACAAGTTAGTGTAGTGCATCCTGCTCACAGTGTTCAGCTAAAACTACAAGTTAGTGTAGTGAGACCTCTGCACAGTGTTCATCTAAAGCTACAAGTTAGTGCAGTGCATCCTGCTCACAGTGTTCAGCTAAAACTACAAGTTAGTGTAGTGAGACCTCTGCACAGTGTTCATCTAAAGCTACAAGTTAGTGCAGTGCGTCCTGCTCACAGTGTTCAGCTAAAACTACAAGTTAGTGTGGTGCGTCCTCACAGTGTTCAGCTAAACCTACAAGTTATTTTTTTGCGAGCTCTGCACAGTGTTAATCTAAAGCTACAAGTTAGTGTAGTGCGTCCTGCTCACAGTGTTCAGCTAAAACTACAAGTTAGTGTAGTGAGACCTCTGCACAGTGTTCATCTAAAGCTACAAGTTAGTGCAGTGCGTCCTCCTCACAGTGTTCAGCTAAACCTACAAGTTATTTTTTTGCGAGCTCTGCACAGTGTTCATCTACAGCTACAAGTTAGTGTAGTGCGTCCTGCTCACAGTGTTCAGCTAAAACTACAAGTTAGTGTAGTGAGACCTCTGCACAGTGTTCATCTAAAGCTACAAGTTAGTGCAGTGCGTCCTGCTCACAGTGTTCAGCTAAAACTACAAGTTAGTGTGGTGCTTTCTCCTCACAGTGTTCAGCTAAACCTACAAGTTATTTTTTTGTGAGCTCTGCACAGTGTTCATCTAAAGCTACAAGTAGGGATGAGCCGAACACCCCCCGGTTCGGTTCGCACCAGAACCTGCGAACGGCCTGAAAATTTGCACGAACGTTAGAACCCTATTGATGTCTATGGGACTCGAACGTTCGAAATCAAAAGTGCTCATTTTAAAGACTAATTTGCATGGTATTGTCCTAAAAAGGGTTTGGGGACCCGGGTCCTACCCCAGGGGACATGTATCAATGCAAAAAAAACTTTTAAAAACGGACGTTTTTTCGGGAGCAGTGATTTTAATGATGCTTAAAGTTAAAAAAAAGTGAAATATTCCTTTAAATATTGTACCTGGGGTGTGTCTATAGTATGCCTGTAAAGTGGCGCGTGTTTCCCGTGTTTAGAACAGTCCCTGCACAAAATGTCATTTTTAAAGGAAAAAAATCTCATTTAAAACTGCTTGCGGCTTTAATGTAATGTCGGGTCCTGGCAATATGGATGAAAATCAGTGAGACAAACGGCATGGGTACCCCCCAGTCCATTACCAGGCCCTTTGGGTCTTGTATGGATATTAAGGGGAACCCCGCACCCAAATTAAAATAAGGAAAGGTGTGGGGTAACCAGGCCCTATATACTCTGAACAGCAGTATACAGGCGGTGCAAACAAGACAGGGACTGTAGGTTTGTTGTTAAGTAGAATCTGTTTGTAATTTTGAACGGGTACATTTTTAACGTGTTTAGCTCCAGCCAAAAAATCTTTTTTAAGCTTTTTGGAAAACATAGGGAAGGGTTATCACCCCTGTGACATTTGTTTTGCTGTCTTTCCTCCTCTTCAGAAGATTTCACCTCACTTTTTGTCCCAATGACAAATGTTTTTTTGAAAATTTGTTTTTTTTTGTGGAACAAGGATTGGAAAGCATCAGTGGAAAGGAGAAATGTTTTTCCCATATTAACTCTTACAGGAGAGAATTTCCCTTCCTAGGGGTAGATTTCATCTCACTTCCTGTTGTCTCCTTCCGTTTGCAAGTAGGAGTCGTTTGTAAGTTAGATGTTTGAAAGTAGGGGCCTGCCCTATATAATCAGCAGAAATTTGGGCCTTAGGTGTTGTTGTGGCCACAACACTGTAAGCCCTCACAGGGCCCTGCTGTGAAATATTAGATCAAGAATTGTAATTACATGCCACTGTTGAACAGGGGCAGAAAAGTTGGGCCTTTGGTGGTGGTGGTGGTGCCACAACACTGTAAGTCCTCACTCGCTCTTGGTGGGTGCAAAAATGGGCCCTGCTGTGAAATATTAGATCAAGAATTGTAATTACATGCCCCTGTTGAACAAGGGCAGAAAAATTGGGCTTTTGGTGGTGGTGGTGGTGGTGCTGGTGCCACAACACTGTAAGTCCTCACTCGCTCTTGGTGGGTGCAGAAATGGGCCCTGCTGTGAAATATTAGATCAAGAATTGTAATTACATGCCCCTGTTGAACAGGGGCTGAAAAATTAGGCCTTAGGCACTGGTGCTGGTGCCACAACACTGCAACCCCTCACAGACACTCTAGTTGGAACGCAGGAACGAGCCCTGCTGCAAAGTATTGCATCAAAAATTGCAATTACACGCCCCTGTTAAACAGGGGCAGAAAAATTGGGCCTTAGGCACTGGTGCTGGTGCCACAACACTGCAACCCCTCACAGATACTCTAGTTGGAATGCTGAAATGAGCCCTGCTGCAAAGTATTGCATCAAAAATTGTAATTACATGCCCCTGTTAAAGAGGGGCAGAAAAATTGGGCCTTAGGCACTGGTGCTGGTGCCACAACACTGCAACCCCTCACAGATACTCTAGTTGGAATGCTGAAATGAGCCCTTCTGCAAAGTATTGCATCAAAAATTGTAATTACATGCCCCTGTTAAACAGGGGCAGAAAAATTGGGCCTTAGGCACTGGTGGTGGCGCCCAGAACCAAAAATGTTCTTACAAGATAGGATAATTTCTCAGGGATAGTCACTCAGCATCAGTATAGGCAGTCTTTGAAGGGATCTGAGATTTCAAAAAAAATTATTCGGTTACATCAGCATCAGGTGCTTGGTAGCTGGTGGTGATCCAAGACTGATTCGTTTTTATGAAGGTCAGTCGATCGACCGAGTCGGTGGACAGACGCACCCTGTGATCAGTGACAAAGCCTCCAGCAGCACTGAATGTGCGTTCCGAAAGAACGCTGGATGCAGGACAGGCCAGTAGCTCAATTGCAATAGTCTAGCTGCCTGACTGTGGTACTAATAGGATCAAAAGAACACCAGCAATTTTCTTCAGGTAGCTGTAAATACTGTAACAAGACAAGCCTGCCTGTCAGTAGGAAGATAACAGGAACGGATCTAGCTAAACTGAATACAGTGTATATATGTATATATGCAACACCTGGGATGCATATATATACACAATACACTGTAAGTGCAGCTAACTGACTGACTGTTCTGCCTAATCTATCTAACTCAAATCAAATGACACTGTCTTTCTGTCTATCTCTTTCAACGCCTGAACACACACTACACAGGGCCGCCGTGCAGGCGGCCTTATATAGTGTGGGGCGTGTACTAAATCCCCTGAGCCATAATTGGCCAAAGCCTCCTTGGCTTTGGCCAATTACGGCTCTCTGTTCAGACGGCGCTGTGATTGGCCAAGCATGCGGGTCATAGTGCATGCTTGGCCAATCATCAGCCAGCAATGCTCTGCGATGCCGCAGTGAATTATGGGCCATGACGCGCCACACGAATTTGGCGCGAATGGCCCATATCGTTCGGCGAACGGGCGAACAGACGATGTTCGAGTCGAACATGGGTTCGACATGAACACGAAGCTCATCCCTAGCTACAAGTTTGTGTAGTGCGTCCTGCTCACAGTGTTCAGCTAAAACTACAAGTTAGTGTAGTGAGACCTTTGCACAGTGTTCATCTAAAGCTACAAGTTAGTGCAGTGCGTCCTGCTCACAGTGTTCAGCTAAAACTACAAGTTAGTGTAGTGAGACCTCTGCACAGTGTTCATCTAAAGCTACAAGTTAGTGCAGTGCGTCCTGGTCACAGTGTTCAGCTAAAACTACAAGTTAGTGCAGTGAGACCTCTGCACAGTGTTCATCTAAAGCTATAAGTTAGTGCAGTGCGTCCGGCTCACAGTGTTCAGCTAAAACTACAAGTTAGTGCAGTGAGACCTCTGCACAGTGTTCATCTAAAGCTACAAGTTAGTGCAGTGCGTCCTGCCCACAGTGTTTAGCTAAAACTACAAGTTAGTGTGGTGCGTCCTCCTCACAGTGTTCAGCTAAACCTACAAGTTATTTTTTTGCGAGCTCTGCACAGTGTTCAGCTAAAGCTACCTGTAGAAGGTTGGTGGTGTTTTCCTGATCCTATCACTACCGCAGGCAGCTAAATAAGCTGCAAGTTATTTTTTGGTGAGCTCTGCACAGTGTTCACCTAAAGCTACCTGTAGAAGGTTGGTGGTGTTCTCATACTACAGGCAAGCAGTTGATTTTGCTAGCTGCAGTATTAGTACATATATATATATATATATATCCCAGCTTAGTGCAGCTACATGCCATTAGTATGTCTGGAAGGCCAAGAAGGAGAGGCAGACAGTCACAAGCCAAAAAAAGAGGGCAAGCAGGCTCTGTGTCTAGTGCTGGTTGTGGAGACGGTGCATCCTCATCAGCACGTGGCCGTGGGACACGCTTGGCCTTTTTTTCGGCAGCGGGCCGCGTTGAGCCGCAACATGCGGAAGACTTGGTCGAGTGGATGACCAAGCCGTCCTCATCCTCCTCATCCTCTCTCACCCATGCTCAGGTTACTTTGTCTGGCAAAGCAGCGGCCTCTTTCCTTGGCTTAATGTCATCAGTGACTCCTTCCCTAGCCCCACCATGTCCTCCTGAGGAGTCCCTCGAACTGTTTGACCACAGTGTTGGGTACATGCTCCAGGAGGATGCCCAGCGTTTGGAAGGCTCTGATGATGATACTGAGCTTGATGAAGGCAGTAACATGAGCACGGACAGAGGGGGTGCCTAAGAAGGACAGCAATCTGGCAGTCATGCTCCCCCTGCTGCAGCATACTGCCAGGTTTGCTCCAGTGATGAGGAGGGAGGGGATGATGAGGTCACTGACTCAACGTGGGTGCCTGATAGGAGAGAGGAGGAGGAGGAGGAAGCGGCACATCACCAACGAGGCAGGATGCCCTCCAGGGGCCAGCCTAAGGGCAGCACATTGACTGCATCACACCCCAAAGCTCCACATGTGCAGGGCGCTGCAGTCTCTGCACGTTATTCAAAAAGTTCTTTGGTGTGGGCCTTTTTTGAGACGAGTGCATTAGATCGCACCGCTGCTATTTGCAACATATGTCTCAAGCGTATCTCGCGTGGCCAAAACATCTCCCGCTTGGGTACCACATGCTTGACCAGATATATGTTGACCTGCCATGCAATTCGTTGGCAAGCGTATCTAAAAGACCCACACCAAAGAACAAAGAGGACCTCTCCTTGCTCCTCATCAGCTGAGATCTCCAACCCCACTATACCTTCAGTCCTCTCTGAGACCTGCACTGAGAGGAATGAAGGTGTAGAATTAGATGTGTCACAGCCAAGTACTTGTGGGCAATCTGCTTTTGGTACACCGATGTCAGATTGTACCAGGCAAATTTCCCTGCCCCAGCTGTTGCACCGCCGAAAGAAGTTTGCTCCCAGCCATCCACATGCGCAGTGGTTGAATGCTAGCTTGGCAAAATTGCTAGCACTTCAACTGCTGCCTTTTCAGTTGGTAGACTCTGCCCCCTTCCGTGAGTTTGTGGAATGTGCGGTTCCTCAGTGGCAGGTACCCAAACACCACTTTTTCTCACGGAAGGCGATTCCAGCTCTCTACCGGCATGTGGAAGGCAATGTCCATGCCTCGCTGGACAGGGCGGTCAGCGGTAAGGTGCATATTACCGCTGACTCATGGTCCAGCAGGCATGGACAGGGAGGTTACCTAAGTTTCACGGCGCATTGGGTGACTCTGCTGGCAGCTGGGAAGGATGCAGGACAAGGTGCAGTAGTGTTGGAGGTTGTTCCGCCACCACGCCTCCAAAATTCTAATGATTGTGAAACACCTCTCTCCTCCACCCCTCCTCTTCTTCTTCCTCCATGGCCTCTTCCTGTGCTTTGTCCTCGGAACCAGCGGTGATCCGTAGCCGTTCAAGGGGCTACGCAAGTACGCAGGCCAAAAGATGCCATGCGGTGCTTGAGCTGGTGTGCTTGGGGGACAGGAGTCACACTGCGGCAGAGGTTCTGTCAGCTCTGCAGGGGCAGGTTCAGAGGTGGTTGACGCCACGCCAACTTAAGGCAGGAATGGTGGTTTGCGACAATGGCACCAACCTCCTCTCTGCCCTCTGACAGGGACAAATGACCCATGTGCCCTGTTTGGCTCACGTCCTTAACTTGGTGGTGCAGCAGTTCTTGGGCAGGTACCCGGGCTTACAGGATGTCCTGAGGCAGGCCAGGAAAGTCTGTGTGCATTTCCGCCGGTCATATAATGCCAGTGCTCGGCTGACGGACTTTCAAAAGGAGTTTAACCTGCCCAAGAACCACCTAATCTGTGACATGCCCACCAGGTGGAACTCAACGTTGGCCATGCTGCAGAGGCTGCACACGCAGCAGAGGGCCATCAATGAGTACCTGTGCGACTATGGCACCAGGACAGGGTCAGGGGAGCTTGTTTTTTTTCCCCACGCCAGTGGGCCATGATCAGGGATGCATGCACTGTCCTGTCACCATTTGAGGAGTCCACGAGGATGGTGAGCAGTGACAGTGCATGCATCAGTGACACTGTCCCCCTTGTCCACCTGTTGGAGCACACGCTGCGTGGAATAATGGAGAGGGCACTTGTGGCAGAACAGAGGCAGGAAGAGGAGGACTTCCTTAGCTCTCAAGGCCCCCTTTATCCAGACAGTGTTCCTGCGTGCCCGCCGATCACACAGGAAGAGGACGAGGAGGAGGAGGAGGAGGAAGATTGTGTCAGTATGGAGGTGGAGCCTGGCACTCAGCATCAGCAGCAGTCTTTAAGGGATCAGTCCCAAGAAACACATGGACTTGTACGTGGCTGGGAGGAGGTGGCTGCGGACCATGTCGTCCTTAGTGACCCAGAGGTCTCCGGACCGAATGCCTCAGCAAACCTACGCTGCATGGTCTCCCTGATCCTGCAAAGCCTGCGTAAGGATCCTCATATTCGTGGTATCAAGGAGAAGGACCAATACTGGCTGGCAACCCTCCTTGATCCACGTTACAAGGGTAAGGTTGCGGACCTTATCTTTCCATTGCAGAGGATGAAACATCTTCGGGAGGCCTTGCAGAAAGGTCTGTGCAACGCGTTCCCAGAGACTGGGAGGTTACAAACTCCTGTTTCTGGACAACGTGTTGCTGAGGCTTCGGTCAGTCAAAGAAGGAGCGGTGGAGAAGGTGGCCATCTGACCGATGCGTTCAGACAATTTTTTGGTCCGCAGCCCCAAGGTATGATCGGTTCCAGCAACCATCGCCAGCGTCTGTTTTACATGGTGCAGGAATACCTAGGGGCAAGATCTGACTTGGACACCTTTCCCACCGAAAATCCTCTGGGTTACTGGGTCTTGAGAATGGATCATGGCCACAGCTTGCACAGTATGCAATTGAGCTACTGGCCTGTCCTGCATCCAGCGTTCTTTCGGAATGCACATTCAGTGCTGCTGGAGGCTTTGTCACCGATCACAGGGTGCGTCTGTCCACCAACTCGGTCGATCGACTGACCTTCATAAAAATGAATCAGTCTTGGATCACCACCAGGTACCAAGCACCTGATGCTGATGTAACCGAATAATTTTTTTGAAATCTCAGATCCCTTCAAAGACTGCCTATGCTGATGCTGAGTGACTATCCCTGAGTAATTATAGTCTTCCTCCTCAATGATCACGCTGATAGCTTGTAAGAACATTAATGGTTCTGGGCGCCACCACCAGTGCCTAAGGCCCAAATTTTCAGCCCCTGTTTAACAGGAGCGTGTAATTAAAATTTTTGATGCAATGCTTTGCAGCAGGGCTCGTTTCTGCATTCCAACTAGAGTATCTCTGAGGGGTTGCAGTGTTGTGGCACCAGCACCAGTGCCTAAGGCCCAATTTTTCAGCCCCTGTTTAACAGGGGCATGTAATTACAATTTTTGATGCAATACTTTGCAGCAGGGCTCGTTTCTGCGTTCCAACTAGAGTATCTGTGAGGGGTTGCAGTGTTGTGGCACCAGCACTAGTGCCTAAGGCCCAATTTTTCAGCCCCTGTTTAACAGGGGCGTGTAATTACAATTTTTGATGCAATACTTTGCAGCAGGGCTCGTTTCTGCGTTCCAACTAGAGTATCTGTAAGGGGTTGCAGTGTTGTGGCACCAGCACCAGTGCCTAAGGCCCAATTTTTTAGCCCCTGTTTAACAGGGGCGTGTAATTACAATTTTTGATGCAATACTTTGCAGCAGGGCTCGTTTCTGCGTTACAACTAGAGTATCTGTGAGGGGTTGCAGTGTTGTGGCACCAGCACCAGTGCCTAAGGCCCAATTTTTCAGCCCCCGTTTAACAGGGGCGTGTAATTACAATTTTTGATGCAATACTTTGCAGCAGGGCTCGTTCCTGCGTTCCAACTAGAGTGTCTGTGAGGGGTTGCAGTGTTGTGGCACCAGCACCAGTGCCTAAGGCCTAATTTTTCAGCCCCTGTTCAACAGGGGCATGTAATTACAATTCTTGATCTAATATTTCACAGCAGGGCCCATTTCTGCACCCACCAACAGCGAGTGAGGACTTACAGTGTTGTGGCACCAGCACCACCTCCACCACCAAAGGCCCAAATTTTCTGCCCTTGTTCAATAGGGGCATGTAATTACAATTCTTGATCTTATATTTCACAGCAGGGCCCATTTCTGTGCCCACCAAGAGCGAGTGAGGACTTACAGTGTTGTGGCACCAGCACCACCACCAAAGGCCCAATTTTTCTGCCCCTGTTCAACAGGGGCATGTAATTACAATTCTTGATCTAATATTTCACAGCAGGGCCCTGTGAGGGCTTACAGTGTTGTGGCCACAACAACACCTAAGGCCCAAATTTCTGCTGAGTATATAGGGCAGGCCCCTACTTTCAAACATCTAACTTACAAACGACTCCTACTTGCAAACAGAAGAAGACAACAGGAAGTGAGATGAAATCTACCCCTAGGAAGGAAATTCTCTCTTGTAAGAGTTAATATGGGAAAAACATTTCTCCTTTCCACTGATGCTTCCCAATCCTTGTTCCACAAAAAACCCCAAATTTTCAAAAAACATTTGTCATTGGGACAAAAAGTGAGGTGAAATCTTCTGAAGAGGAGGACAGACAGCAAAACAAATGTCACAGGGGTGATAACCCTTCCCTATGTTTTCCAAAAAGCTTAAAAAAGATTTTTTGGCTGGAGCTAAACACGTTAAAAATGTACCCGTTCTACCTTCTGGAGTGCCCTGTCATTTCCTAGGGCTAGATCTATCCTTGAAAGCGTGGAGTATGACGCAGAGCAGCAGGTATATTGCAACACGCCTGGGTTCCGCACCCTCCATAAATCCACTAGCCCCACTTCCTCCAAAAATAGGCTTAACCGGCTCCTTACTGAATCCTCTGAGCATTTTCGTAGTGGGAATCTATCCAACCCTTCATCTAAAACCTCGTTAAAGTCCCCCATCGCTACAATCGGTACCTCTTTTTTATCTAGCAGAAATTTGTTCAGTTTAAGCAGGACATCCAGATTAAAGGGCGGAGGAATGTATATATTTGCCACCACATACATGACACTATCAATGGAGCATAGAAGAAAGATGTATCTACCCAACTCGTCTATACTGACCTGTCTGCAGGAAAACTTCACCCCAGTCTTCACCAAAATACTCACTCCCCTACTAAAGGAGGAGTGAACCGCGTGAAATTGGATTTGAAATTTTTTCATCTGTAGCTGGTAAGTAGTTTCCTTGGTTAGGTGGGTTTCCTGCAGACAGACCAGATCTACCCCACATCTCTCCATCATAGAGAACACTGCCACTCTTTTAAGTGGTGTACCTAGGCCCCTGACATTCCAGGATCCTATTTTCAGGGTCTTAGCTAACATCTGAAGAGGAATATCCTTTACCCCAACACGTGCTATCATATATGTCAGAAAAATAAAAATAAAAACAATTTATATACCCCTACACTCAAAATTAGTTTTTCCCCCCTTGTGTCTGTTGTGTCAGTTTCATATGTGTACATAATGTGGACTCTAAACCACGTGCTCATCGTAGCTATATCAACCTTACTTTGGACATAAATTTGCCACGGACAGTGATTGCATGTGCGTGTATTAAAAGCCAAAGACCTATAAGTGAAAGACTGGATACATCCAGAATAATTTCTAGTGATGTATATTCTCGAAAATAAAATTTTACCCCCCTAGCACCCCTCCCTTCCACCCTCCCATCCCTACCCTCCCCCCCCTGTCCCCCACCTCTACCCTCCCCCCCCATCCCCCCCCTCTTTCCCACCCACACCCACCCATCTAGGTGAACCCCCCGGGGGTTTACCATGACCGTTAACTCACCCACTACCAACACCCTTTTACACCAGTCGTCCCACTCACCTCCCCACAAGCAAACAGCTATGTGCTCCCATCCCCCCCCACCCCCAATAAACACAAGCTTTTAGCGGATAGCAGGTAGGGGTGAAATACTAAGGAACACGGACCAAAAAAAGAGAAGGAAGAAGTAGGAGTAAAACCCCTGTGCCTCCCCGTTCCTTACTATATCACCCTATTAACACACTGGCCTATTTCATCTTCCCTGTCCTTCTAAGTGAGATTCGTAATTTTTTCTCTATTGTCTTCAAGCCACTTCTCAACCCCAGCAGGAGAGTTGAAAAACAGAGTTTCCCCCAGGGCCGTAACCCGCAACCTTGCTGGGTAGAGGAGGGCGTATGGCAGTTTACATTTTTGTAGATTGCGTTTTGCCTGAATATATTCCGCCCTACGCCTCTGCAGATCCGATGAAAAGTCAGAGTAAAATGAGATTTTTGCACCTTTAAAGCGGACCTCTCCTGCCTCACTGGTCTTCCGTAACAGAGCCACTTTATCCCTGTAATTAAGAAATCTCAAGAGAAGGGGTCTGGGGTGGCCCCCTTCCGGCGGTGCCCTGAAGGGGATCCTGTGGGCTCTTACGATGGCAAACGAGGCCGAGAACGATTCTTTCCCAAATAGCTCCCCAAGCCACTTCTCTAGGAACTCAATCGGATTGGCGCCCTCGCTTCTTTCAGGCATTCCTACCAGCCTCACGTTATCTCTTCTGCTCCTGTTCTCCATCTCATCCAGTTTAGAAGCTTGTTTGGATACCTGTTCTTTCAGCCATTTTATTTCTTTAATTATTGGGGACACATTATCTTCTAGTCCACTGACTCTTTCTTCCAAGGCTGTTGTTCTCTCCACCGTTTTCTGTAGATCTTGTCTGACCAGTAGCAGGTCTGCTTTTACTCCTTTCATCTGTTCACAGAATTCTTTAAGCGAGCCATTGCACATCCCTACTGCCATGAATACATCCGTTAAGGTTGGCTCTTTATCTATTGGCTTTTTCGAGTCTTTTATTGACTCAATATTCACATTTATATTCTGTTCACTTGGCCCCAAGCCTTTGTTACTTTGCGTTTTAGAAGGCTGGGTGGCAGGCCCACCCCCGGAGGGCTGTGAATAAGGCTGGCCCTGGCTTTTCCTGTCCGGTGCACCACCCTGCTGAGACTTCAGCTGTGCCCCCCTTTTTTGGAGGGGTCAGAGCCGAGGCATGAGCAAATTGCTCCAATTTTGCTGCTGCTGATGCTGCTGCAGTGTGTTGCGAGGTTTTCTCTTTCGATGAACGTAGGCTCTGCATCCTTTGCTCTTATATGTACTCTCTTATATCAACTGGTTAATAAGAGGGGAGGAGGAGGGAACCTACACGCCTATCCGCTCGTAGTACGGAGCGTACAAAAAAAATATGCTTTTTAAAAGGAGTAATGTCCAGAGCAAAACAGCTCTTTTCACCCTTATACACCCCCGCCGCCTCAGCAGCCGATGCCACCCCCCCACCTAGCTCCACCATAGAATGCAAGGGCTATCCAAGGCAACTCACGCATACACCGGCAGTATACGCCGGCTGGGGTGTACATACAGCATATCCCACCACCCCCAAGCCTACCGCCCCTGCAGCTGCTGAAACAGTCCAGAACCCCTTACTTTTGCAAGAGCGTGGGTAATAGGTAGAAGGCAGCCCCACCTGAGGATGAGGGGATGGAGGGTTAATACGCAGCCCTGCTACTCCCAGACCCAGCCTAAACTCAGTTGCAAACAATGAACGATATTTTACTCTCAGTGTTATAGCTTTTAACTCTCGAGTTTTGTACCCTCAGACAGTCAAGCGGGTCCCTAACAACACCTAGGTATCCTGTATCCTGTGTTGTTTGTTTGTTGCAGGTGTTATTGCAAGAGTTATTGTTATTGCAAGAGTGTCATATTACCAGGTGCTGAGCCGATCCAAAAAGGAGAAGGTATCAGTGATTCTATATCTCTTTCAACAGCCACCGGCTTACATGTTACTAACAATGACTGTGCATTCATACTGTACCGCTCTAGAGGTCTTCAGCTCACTGACTACGTGAGGATGGAGCTATTGCCGTTGTCTCATACTAGAACATAGCAGAGTGTAGGAGGTGACGTCACGCCTGGGGGTTTCCTTGGCGTTCACAGTCTACCGTGGAGTGGAGGAATCCAGCGGGGGAAGCGGTGAGGCAAGGCTGGGGGTCAACAACCACTCCTCCCATGCTCTAGCATTGCATCATCCTTCCTGCAGCGAGCCTGCCTCTCCCGGTCATCCGTCCGTGTGTTCGTAGGGGAGCGGAGGTGAGGTAGAGCACACAGCGTCCTCACTCACTCTCGCTCTATGCTGCAGCTCAGCACGCACCCGCCCATCCGGTCACGGCCCTCCTCCTTAGTAGTTTCGCCGAGCAAAATAACGTACTGGCCAAGAGGCATCTCAGACCACTCACCTGTGGTAGCTATTCTTAATCTTGGGGAGCCTAGACCCCGGAAGTGCTGGAGTATAAGCCCATACTGGTTTGAAATGATTAAAAAGTCGGATGGGATTCTCCCCACCCTAAGTCAGTTTTGTTGAGATTAATCAGGGAACGGTGTCCCCCTCTATGTTATGGGACGCCCTCAAGGCTTTTTGTAATGGGGTCTAATACAGCAGATGTCTAAATTCAATAAAGAGGCTGGTAGGGAGGAGGAGAGTTCATTGAGGGACGCTCTTGAAGCGGAAATCAATTTTATTAGAAATCCAACTCTGGAGACGGAAAGTACCTAGCAAGAGAAACAACAAGTATACAAATTAGTGGTTATACAGAAAGCAGAAACCAGGCGCTTACTACAAAGACAGGAATCTATGGTGGAGGGCGAGAGAATGGGAAGGACACTGGCTATGCTAGCAAAATCAAATGCAGCTCCATCCACGGTCCTCGCTATTAGATCACAGAGTGGTGAGGTGGTATCAAGCACCTTAAAAATAGTACAAGTCTTCAGGGATTACTACAAAAAACTGTATTCCTCTCAGAAAAAGGGAAAGGAGGCCAAGACGGAGGACTTCCTAAGGGGGTTAGCTATCCCCACCATATCACAAGATGAAAGAGACATATTAGATGCTCCAATAACTATAGCAGAATTACATCAAGCAGTAGGGGGCATGGCAACCCATAAGTCACCCGGGCCGGATGGTCTTCCAATTGAGACCTACAAATATTATGGCGAAGTGTTGATCCCTGAACTGTTGAAAGTTTTTTGGGGGGGGGGCACTTGCGGGGGGCCAGCTGCCTGCCTCAATGCTAGAAGCAACTATCATCGTACTACAGAAAGAAGGGAAAGACCCTCTGGATGTGGCCGCCTATAGACCAATCTCTCTCCTATGCACCGATGTAAAAATTCTGGCCAAAGTGCTGGCAGCAAGATTGAATGGAGTTATTCATAAACTGATTCATGAGGACCAGGCGGGCTTCATAGCTAATAGATCTACGAGCTTGAATATTAGAAGAGCGTTTTTGAATTTACCGACCCCAACGGTGAATGAGGGCTCGAGAGCGTTAATGACCCTTGATGTATCCAAGGCCTTTGACAGCGTGGAGTGGGGCTATATGTGGCGTGTGTTGGAGTAATTTGGATTCGGCCCTGCCTTTATAGGGTGGATCAGAATGCTATATACTCACTCTCTCCCCTGCTGTTTGCATTAGCGATGGAACCTCTGGCCATTTCCATAAGGGGAAGCCGTGCGATAACTGGCTTCCAGAGAAAAACAGGCGAGGAAAGAATCGCGCTGTATGCGGACGACATTCTGCTATTTCTGGGGGACTCGAGAAAGTCACTACCGGGAGCGATGAGGATAGTGGAGGACTTCGGTAGTTTTTCTGGCTTAGAGATAAACTGGGAGAAATCCGAGTTTCTGCCGATAGACCCCATAAACGAGACAATAGCATGTGGTATGCCCCAGATGGCAATAGTGGAAGCCCTGAAGTATTTGGGAATTGTCCTGACGAAGGACCCCACCCTATATATTAGTAAAAACCTGGTTCCTCTATTAACAAAATTTAAACAAAAAATAGGAATCTGGAGACGCCTGCCTTTATCAGTTGCAGGTAGATGTAGCTTAATAAAAATGATATGGATGCCACAATTGCTATACGTCCTACACAACTCTCCAGTCTGGATTGGCAAGAAGTGGTTTAAAAAAATTGATAGCCTTTTTAGGGAATTCATATGGAAGGGGAAGCAAGCCAGCATTCGTCTTGGAGTGCTTTAGCTCCCCACCTGGGAGGGGGGGCCTTGCCCTCCCACATCCCGAGCGCTATTTTTTTTCAACTCAGCTACAGCAGCTATTGGGCTGTGGGATACCGAAAGGAGGCACCCCTAATGGCAAGTTGCTATTGTTAAGTTCCACACATAGCACAATAATTGAAGCCCTAGAGGCGGACATGTTCCATGACAAATTTCCAACAATCAAATTGATAACTAAACTCTGGAAAACAGTTAAGAAAAGGATGGGGTATGGAGACCTAACAGTCTACTCTCCTATTTGGAACAATCGCAACTTGCAGGAAGTTCTTAAAATAGGTACATTCAGAGAGTGGGAGAAACTTGGCATCAGAAAGCTAAGCCAACTATATAATGAATCCAGGTTAAAGAAATTTCCGGAATTGGTTAGGGAGTTTAAGCTGGTTTAAGCTGTTCAGATATTGGGAGGAGGTGACTGGGAGCTTGGGAAATATTTTTGGTACGACAGTGGCAAAGAAGGCCTTAGTTTGTATTCTGGGGCACAGAAAAGTGATGGGAGAAAGGCTGAGCACCACTTTAGCGGTTACGCGGGCCCTGTTTCAAGCCAGAAAGATGATAACACTTAGATGGCAGTCAAAGGAGCCCCGCACCGTGAAAGATTGGATCTCTACAATGAATGTAACCCTGGGTAGGGAAAGAGTGGAGTACATTAAAAGGGGCAACCTTCAGGAATTCGAAAGTATGTGGAAGATGTGGATAGAGAAGGTGAAGAGCCACTAATAGCGGGTCGGCGCGGAACAGACTGAGGGATGGGCTTAATATAGGTACATGGGCAATTGGAATCCTTGTAGGCAATGTATGTTATAATAAAGTGTTTTGGATATGAATATTCTTAATCAAACATATAGTCTAGTTGGGCATAGGTTAAAACATTGGGGGAGGGTGGGGGGGTGGATTAGGGCATAGGTAATTTTTTGCACAATGCTGGCTAAGTCAGTAGACGACGGGCATGGGGAGCCCACAAGTTCGTTTTTACAAACCCTTCTTCTCTTATTCTTCTATGTTTTTCTTTCCCTTTTTTACTGGTCCCTTCTCTCTTCAAACTGTCTCAGGAAAAGATAGGGCTTACCGGATACTGAGATTTAGCATAGTGGGGCTTATGAGTTGGGAGAGATAGGGGACTTGATGGTAAAGATATGTAATAAAGTTCACTGTTTATTGAGATGGTATAAAAGGTAATGAGAAAATGAATAATTCCACTATGATGTGAATGCGAGAAGGCGACAGTTAATGAACACCAAGCTGATTTAGCCCTCCAACTATTGTTCGCTGATCTGGAAAAAAAAAAAAAGAAAAAAAAAAAATGTACCCGTTCAAAATTACAAACAGATTCTACTTAACAATGTAGAGGGTTCTTTACTGTAAGAGCGGCAAGGAGGCAAGGAGGCAAGGAAATTTCGTACCTGGGGGGTGTCTATAGTATGCCTGTAAAGGGGCGCATGTTTCCCGTGTTTAGAACAGTCTGACAGCAAAATGACATTTCGAAGGAAAAAAGCCATTTAAAACTACCCGCGGCTATTGCATTGCCGACAATACACATAGAAGTTCATTGATAAAAACGGCATGGGAATTCCCCACAGGGCAACCCCGAACCAAAATTAAAAAAAAAAAAAGACGTGGGAGACCCCCTAAATTCCATACCAGGCCCTTCAGGTCTGGTATGGATATTAAGGGGAACCCGGCCAAAATTTAAAAAAAAAATGACGTGGGGTTCCCCCTAAATTCCATACCAGACCCTTCCGGTCTGGTATTGATTTTAAGGGGAACCCCGCGCCAAAAAAAAAAAAAGGCGTGGGGTCCCCCCAAAAATCCATACCAGACCCTTATCTGAGCACGCAACCTGGCAGGCTGCAGGAAAAGAGGGGGGACGAGAGTGCGGCCCCCCCTCCAGACCCCCACAACCACCGGCCAGGGTTGTGGGGATGAGGCCCTTGTCCTCATCAACATGGGGACAAGGTGTTTTGGGGGGCTACCCCAAAGCACCCTCCCAATGTTGAGGGCATGTGGCCTGGTATGGTTCAGGAGGGGGGGGCGCACTCTCGTCCCCCCTCTTTTCCTGCGGCCTGCCAGGTTGCGTGCTCGGATAAGGGTCTGGTATGGATTTTTGGGGGAACCCCACGCCGTTTTTTTTTTTTTTGGCGCGGGGTTCCCCTTAAAATCCATACCAGTCCTGAAGGGTCTGGTATGAAATTTAGGGGGAACCCCACGTCATTTTTTTTTTTTATTTTGGCCGGGGTTCCCCTTAATATCCATACCAGACCTAAAGGGCCTTGTATGGAATTTAGGGGGACTCCCACGTCATTTTTTTTTTTAAATTTTGGTTCGGGGTTACCCTGTGGGGAATTCCCATGCCGTTTTTATCAATGAACTTCTATGTGTATTGTCGGCAATGCAATAGCCGCGGGTAGTTTTAAATGTTTTTTCCTTCGAAATGTCATTTTGCTGTCAGACTGTTCTAAACACAGGAAACATGCGCCCCTTTACAGGCATACTATAGACACCCCCCAGGTACGAAATTTAAAGGGATATTACACTTTTATTGTTTGACTTTAAGCATTATTAAAATCACTGCTCCTGAAAAAACGGCCGTTTTTAAAACTTTTTTTTGCATTGATCCATGTCCCCTGGGGCAGGACCCGGGTCCCCAAACACTTTTTATGACAATAACTTGCATATTAGCCTTTAAAATTAGCACTTTTGATTATTCATGTTCGTGTCCCATAGACTTTAACGGTGTTTGTGTGTTCGAGCGAACTTTTTTCCTGTTCGCATGTTCTGGTGCGAACTGAACAGGGGGGTGTTCGGCTCATCCCTAGTGGGGAGCATTGATGGCTTCAAGAAACTATTAGATAATCACCTGAATGACCGCAACATACAGGGATATACAATGTAATACTGACACATAATCACACACATAGGTTGGACTTGATGGACTTGTGTCTTTTTTCAACCTCACCTACTATGTAACTATGTAACTATGTAACAAACCTACAGTCCCTGTCTTGTTTGCACCGCCTGTATACTGCTGTTCAGAGTATATAGGGGCCTTGTGGCCCCACACCTTTCCTTATTTTAATTTGGGTGCGGGGTTCCCCTTAATATCCATACAAGACCCAAAGGGCCTGGTAATGGACTGGGGGGTACCCATGCCGTTTGTCTCACTGATTTTCATCCATATTGCCAGGACCCGACATTACATTAAACCCGCAAGCAATTTTAAATGAGATTTTTTCCTTTAAAAATGACATTTTGTGCAGGGACTGTTCTAAGCACGGGAAACACGCGCCGCTTTACAGGCATACTATAGACACCCCCCAGGTACAATATTTAAAGGAATATTTCACTTTTTTTTTACTTTAAGCATCATTAAAATCACTGCTCCTGAAAAAACGTCCGTTTTTAAAAGTTTTTTTTGCATTGATACATGTCCCCTGGGGCAGGACCCGGGTCCCCAAACACTTTTTAGGACAATACCATGCAAATTAGCCTTTAAAATGAGCACTTTTGATTTCGAACATTCGAGTCCCATAGACGTCAATGGGGTTCTAACGTTCGTGCAAATTTTCGGTCCGTTCGCAGGTTCTGGTGCGAACCGAACCGGGGGGTGTTCGGCTCATCCCTACTCCAGGCATAAAGATCGCTCAAGCCATGCCTCAAGCCATAGAAGATCTAGGAGAATCACACCATACACCATCACATCATAGCCACTCACGTCATAGCCACTCATGCCATAGGAGGTCACCTTCATCCCATCACACTAGGAGTTATCACACACGTCCTGCAGCAAATGCTTGCTGGGTGTGTGGCGCTCCAGCTTTGCCATAGAAATTAGCTTGTCGCACAGGCTTCAATGAGGCAACAAAAGAGAAAGAGTCAGATACCAGAGAGGTAACAGACCTCATCAGAGAGTTAGTGCAAAAATCTATCCTTGAAACTTCAGCGCCTGAAACAGACAGGGTGGCTTCAAGCACATCATCTGCAGCCCCTCTTTAGACTGTAGATCCAGAGTCATCATCAGAAAATGAGGCTCCAGAGGTGTCAGCAGGATTTGACCTTACCCTAGTCAAACCTTTTGCTAAATCAGTTAAGGAGGCCATAGGTTGGGAAGAGACTAAGGAAGTACCCCGAAAGGTCCAAAAATACTTCCCGAAATTGAAGAAAAAATTGGGATTCTTTCCTTTCATTGAGGAATTGGAGGATCTCATTAAATATGAGTGGGAAAAATCAGATGTAAGACCCAGCCTTAAAAACAGGCTAGCGAAATTGTATCCCTTAAAGGAACCCAGTGTAAACCCTCTAATTTATGCACCGGTCATTGATGCATCTTTAATGCGACTTGCAAAACATGTTACCTTACCAATCGAAGATGCAGTAACCTTCCGAGACATGCTTGATCGGAAAAGGAAAAAAGGATTGAAGATACACCATTATCTAGATGACATTCTGCTGCTGGCGGACAGCGGGGAAACTTTACTCGATCATCAGAGAGTACTGGTCATGACTCTTCAGAGCTTTGGCTGGTTAATCAATTGACAGAAGAGCAACCTTCAGCCCACACAAAATATGGTCTTTTTAGGGACAGAACTGAATACCAAGACAAACAAAGTGCAGCTTCCTCAAGAGAAGATAATTCCTCTAATTCTAAAGATGAAGATGTTAATATCAGCAATGTTTCTGCCAGCCAGAATTTATATGAGCATCCTGGGCTCCATGGCACATGAGAGTGCTGCAAAACTAATTTCTGATGCAGTGGGATGGAACATCAATGCTTCAGACGATTCCCATCGACATGAGGGTGAAGCAGTCAGTATGGTGGTGAGCGCATACATGCAACCTCAGGAAACACAGGCCTATAGTCCCTCCATAACCAGAAGTGATCACTTCGGACGCCAGCCAGGAGGGATGGGGAGCTCACATCCAAGATCAAGCAGCTCAGGGACAGTGGCAGTTCCGGGCTCAGGGCATTGTATTGAATATACTAGAGCTCAGAGCAGCTTTTCAGGCTCTCCTAGCCTCTGGCTCATCCTTGAAGAGGAAGAATGTCTTAATATGGATGGGCAACAAAGTGGCGGTGGCTTACATCCAGAGGCAGGGAGGTACCAGGAGCCGCACACTGCTGGAGGAAGTTCACCCTATCTTGGAATATATCTAGCCGATCTGAGAGCCGTATATGTCCCGGCAGCACAGAACCTGTTGGCCGACTGTTTAAGCTGGGAGTTCCTGTCAAACAACGAAAGGTCTCTGATCAAGCATTCCCTCTCCTGACAGAGACTTGGGGAATTCTGGATATCGATCTGGCAGCAACACCTACAAATACCAAGTGTCAGAGATTCCTGTCGAGAGCAGCTTACCCATCATCCGAGGAAATAGACTGCCTTCTCCATCCTTGGAACTTCCATCTAGGATAAGGGAAAGATTTTGCAGGAATTTGCAGGAAAAAAAAATCCATCACCTTTCCCCAATGTCAAGACGGAGCTCTGCATTGTTTTCATATGCACTGCTCCATCCAGCCTCTCTCCTTGACAATCAGCGGGTGTCAGCAGACATCCATTGGCCGGTACCCGCTCATCAACTGCTGCTGTGACAAATCCTAGCAGAAGCGGCACAGCACAGAAGTGCAGAATTGTGTATATATATATATATGTGATTCTGAAACAGCGCAGCTGCCCTGTAGCAGTAATTCTGTTATGGGGCGGTCGGCAAGTTGATAAACAGAGGTAAAGATTTGTAACATTACCCTTTAGAAACCTACAATAACATAATCTCTTTTCAGTTTCCTGCTCGCAGTTACATAATTTAGTAACTCCTACCTAAATGGGGAGCATGTTTAACAACAATTCACACCTTGAGTTATGAACACCATCTATCACCCCCTTTATGTGCATGACATTACAGTAATTGGATTTAGGTAATTGGATTACTCATAAGGTATTAAATGCAGAGGAATTCTCTATTATCAGATTAACTGGAAAAAAAAAACTCTTGGACAAGTGGTGAAGTGTGTTCAAGAGTAATCAGCAAGTCCAGTTGGGTTTTATATTTGCTACCACTAGATAAGCTCAGTTGGAATTAATAAGACACCATTTAGCAAAAATAGCACTTTAGTAAAACCCAGAAAAAAAGTATAGCGATACCACTTAACCATAAACCTTTAGTTTTGCCCTGTGAGAAGAAAAATAATTTATGGATACAAGGATACAGCCAACCTTGGATACTGCCTTGGTTTCTAGTTTCACATGTACATGGCTCAATAAAGCAGACATTTTCATGAAAAATACAAAATAAATGAAAAAATACATTATAACAGGATATTACTTTGATTTCATTGGGTACCTACATGTGATACAATAGTCAGACAGTCATTTAAATACATATTTCCACAGTGGCTTTATCACTTTCTTGCCAGATGTTAATGTCAACCCATAAGATTTCAGAGACTCTAATAGAGGAAGGAAACGAGTTTTCAGCTCTCTCTATACAGCCTGATGCTTCATAAATATGGCTTTTAGGAATGCACCATTTTAAGGAAAAGTCAAGGTAAAAACAGTGTGACGTGATATAAATATGTGTTTTTTTCATGATCATATTGCAACTGCTAAGACCACTTTGATAAAAAAAGGTACTATTGACTACCATTATATGTATAATAATAATTTATATGCGTGCATGTTTTATTTTTATATGTTTATTTTCAATTTAGTTATATTAATTTGATAGATAGATAGATAGATAGATAGATAGATAGATAGATAGATAGATAGATAGATAGATAGATAGATAGATATTTTTTGTGTAATAGGGTCAGATTACAGAGTAGTCTATTTATTATGAGCATTAGAATTTAATGTGCTTTATTAAACAGCATGTTATGCAATAAGACTTGCATGAGGCTTGCATCAATATTAACAAGCAATAGTAAACTTGTATATCTACATTTTTATTTCTATGTGCAATCAACATGCATTAGGAAAAATTCTGATTATAGGTCAAACTCTTGAAATGGGTATATTAAAGAGGAAACAACATGCTGCAGATTTTCAAGGGGGCTAATTTACTTTGCAACCTACTTCGACCAGCATTATGAATGATGTGTGTTAGTTGAACTTAAAGAATATGGTTATTATAGGAATTGAGATAAATACCCACAATTAATGTACAGTCTGCAATTTCATTCATTAGATAACATACACTAATGTTGCAGGCCATTAAATTTAATTAAACATGGCTACACATGAAGTAGAACAGCTTTTAAGGCAAATATAGCTATAATTACACATTAAATACATTAAAATAGCATTATCTAGAACAAATATTAAAGCAGAACTCCAGGGAAACAGATAAGTATACAGATGTGTAACATATGTTTACTTTTTACCTTCTACTGTATATGATGTAGAATTCTGTAACCCAATTCGCTTGATACACATGATAAACCAACCTCTGCCACAACAATGGTATACGTATTTTCTAATTCAGCAATGGAGCTTCTTATTTCCCCTCATTATTTCCAGACTAATCACTGAATAATGAAGCAGAATCATCACCTCCAATAAGCAGAGAGTTTTTTCATGGAGTAAAAATTCAGAATTAGGAAATACAGTGTAGCAGAGAGATCTCCTGAGCTGTACAGTGTAGCACAGGTGTGTAAACCAAAAGACTGGGAGAACAAAATTATAAATCTTTTGGCAGATAACACATTACAGTACATGATATGTATCTTAATTAGGGATGAGCCGAACACCCTCCGGTTTGGTTCGCAGCAGAACACGTGAACAGGCAAAAAATTTGTTCGAACACGCGAACACCGCTAAAGTCTATGGGACACGAACATGAAAAATCAAAAGTGCTAATTTTAAATGCTTATATGCACGTTATTGTCATAAAAAGTGTTTGGGGACCTGGGTCTTGCCCCAGGGGACATGTATCAATGCAAAAAAAAGTTTTAAAAACTGACTTTTTTTGGGAGCAGTGATTTTAAGAATGCTTAAAGTGAAACAATAAAAGTGAAATATTCCTTTAAATTTCGCACCTGGGGGGTGTCTATAGTATGCCTGTAAAGTGGCGCATATTTCCTGTGTTTACAACAGTCCCTGCACAAAATGACATTTCTAAAGGAAAAAAAGTAATTTAAAAGTACTTGCAGCTATAATGAATTTCGGCCCCGGCAATTTTGAAAAAAACAGCATGGGATTCCCCCACAGTCCATTACCAGGCCCTTTGGGTCTGGTATGAATATTAAGGGGAACCCCGAACAAAAATTTAAAAGCAAAATTGCGTGGGGGTCCCCCCCCAAATTCCATACCAGGCCCTTCAGGTCTGGTATGGATTTTAAGGGGAACCCTGAGCCAAATTTTTTTAAAACCTTTCGTGCGAACCATAGCAGTGGAGATATTATGAACTGTACTCATTAGGCACACATCTTTCTTGTCACACCATCGCAGTGCCATCATTTTGCCTTTCTGCCAGGCAACCATTTCTCGAGTCTTCAGCTTCTTATTGCCAAACATTGGCGGCATGTTGCACCGGTTAGCCCTAACGGTTCCATAGGCATCTGTTTTATTTTGCAGAAGAAACTCATAAAGTTCAGGAGAAGTGTAAAAGTTGTTGGTTGTTACGCAATAGCCCTGATTTAGCAATGGCTCAATGAGTTAAAGAACAGAAGATGTTGCCATTCCATAGCTGCTGTATTTTGGATTGAACTTTGTTCCTTTCCCAGTGAATAGGACTGATTTCTAAATGTAACCAGTTGACGATTTGCATAGCATGAAGGATTTTACGCTGAATCGTGCTCTCTTTGATGCAATGTATTGTAACCAGCTGAGCCTTCCCTTGTAGGCCATTAGACTTTCATCTATGCTGATATCTCTTTCTGGCACAAAGCTCCATTGGAAATTCTTTAGAATCATTTGAGATACTTCCCAAATTTTCTTGAGTTTTCATCAAAGTCTTCATTGTTTTCAAAGTGTAAATATTTCATGATCAGGGAAAATCTGTACTCTGACATTATGTGCCGAAGAATGGAGTGACAGGTAATTTATTAGTTGTCCAATACCACTTCTGCAGGGGTTTCCCCATCACTCCCAGAAGTATTATTAGGCCCAGAAATTTCCAAATGCCATCTTTGGTCACTGGTTCCCACTTTCTGCTTTGTGGAAACTTCCGATGTGTAATAGTTAATTATTGCTCTCGGTACCGGTTTGTCTTAGTAACATTTTTTTTAATAATCTCATCGGTCAGAAATAGTTGTAAGTATGCCAAGGAGTTGTCTTTTTCAATGTCTACTTTCATACCAGATGCTCCAGTAAATGGGAATCTTGGGGGCAATGCGTGATCCGTACCACAGTCAATAGAGCACCAAATTTGCACATCACTGAGTTCAGTCGCATAATCGTCACTGCTGTTGCTTTCTGTGTCTGATGCAAATTACCCCACAAATCACTATTGCTCAATTCTGCAAGTGATTCAAATTCACTATCGCTGTTTTCAAGTTGGTAATAAACTGCTTTTGATATAGAGGGACGCTTTTTGGATGCCATTTATGTTCTCAAGTTTCCAGGTAGAAAGAGTGGTAAAACTGCAGGCAGGGCACTGGACAAAGCACTAGGGACAAAACTGATGTCAAATGATTTGATACAATAATGTAATCCTAACAGATTACAATGTATTGTGTGTGTTGTGTTTTGTACTTTTTGAATTTGCCACTGGTTCCACCCCCATGCGTCGCGATGCTCGCAGGGAACAGAACCCGGAACACAGAGCATTGGACAGAGGATCTAGCCAGAGGACAAAGCAGTAGTACATTCTGTGATCCTAGGGACAAGGTAAGTACCTGTACCTGGATACTGCAATGCAATCCTGAGTGTGGCACGGGGTTATCACTATTGGTGTTGAAAATTAATCCCGAGCCACACTCGGGAATACCGCCAGGGAGGTTAAGGTATCTAATAGGTCCAAAAAGAGGTGAAAATGAGAACCAAAATGTACTACATCCAGCCCTTCTGGCTGTGTCAGGAAATGCACTGAGATATGTATTAGAATTACTATATTGGCTTATATATAAGTATATATAAGTGTTTTTAAAGTACATGTATAAATATGTAGCTGCAGTCATTACCCTGGTATCTTTTTTTTTTCAGCCGGCAATGCCAAATAATGTAAAAGTGATCCAAGAGACTATACAGCTGCTGGATCACTTTTACATATGGCATAAAGTAGATCCCCATCTCCCACTGCCTTCCTGGGCCCCCCAGTGGAACGGTTCTGCTGGCTGACCATAGAGATAAGGGAGGAACTTACAATTTCTGATCGTTTCTATGGTCTATAAACCCGGAAGTGACAAGGATTTTGTCACTTCTGGTTTCAGATTGTTGTTTACAAGCCATTACGGGCTTCTAACAGCATCTGATCAAGCTGATCTTGGTTTGATCCAATGCTTTTAGAGACAGAGAAGAAATATAGTATCTAATAGACCCCAGATGTAAAAACAAAAGTAAATATAAATATATAAATATAATATAAATAAATATGAATAAAATAAATAATAATAATAAAAAAAATTCCAATGTTCCTGCCCACCATGCTCACGCACAAAGGCAAACCCATAGGTATGTCCCGCACACTCATGTGAATGATTGCACCACACATGTAAGGTATCGCTACGAACTTCATAGTGAGAACAATAATTCTAACAGCAGACCTCCTGTTTAATTTTAAACTGGTAATCTGTAAAGGCTTTTCAAGCATCACCTACCTGTATATAGATTTATATGTGCCGTAGTTTGTCACCATTCCAGAGGTGTACACAACTTTAAAGTGAGACATATTAGGTGTCTATTTACTCAGTATACCATTATCTTTTTTATTTTACCAAACAATTGGGCATTATATTGTGTTTTTGTGCATTAACATTCATTAAAGTGTATTATTTAAAAAAAAAAAAAATTGAAAAGCCACTGCACAAAGATTGGGTGACATAAACTATTTCAACACCCTACAGAGTTAAAAATATATGGTATATCATGTTTGGGGGTTCTAAGTAATTTACCTGCAAAAACAAATGCTGATTTTTACATTAGAGAAATGTGGGAACTGGCTTGGGCAGCTAGTGGTTTATTTGCATCCCTATGCATGGTCTTAATCCAAATTACAAGGACCCATAGCAAAAGTTTTATGGATGTCCTCCAGCTCACTGCTCCTCAGAGTGATCCCTCTGTACAATACTGAGAATTTAGCATTCATAGCAACAAGGCATTGGCCTTCTGAAAGTCATTAACTTGACTGATGGCTGCAGCGTGGCTGCGACCAACCCTCAAGGTTCTTCTGTGCCTGTGCTCATATTCTTGTTTGCTAAGGAGTGACATTATAAACTTGAACTGATATCAGACCACTTGATCTCATCATACCATCAGTACCCTTCTTGGCCCCAATAAAAAGCAGTCCATACAGGCACAGCCTAAGAGCTTCAGAAGACTATGCTGCTGAGCTGGCTTGCTGTGGCAGTCAACTGACAGTGGGCGGTGCTCATCTTCCTCAGGTCTACATTTTTCTTGAATGTAAGTCACACATTAAAGCCTACTGAAAAAAAAAAACAGCATTTTTATTTGTTTCGTCACAGGCTAAACCCTCAACCCAATGTCCATCAACAGGTCAACAGGTGGCAGGCTAAACACAATACAGAGAAAAGATCTTCACCATCTAACAATCTTGAGGCTACTCACAGCTAAGTTCCCAACATTTCTAAGCACCTGCTAATATACTTGTATGCATACATTTTCCAAAGGTATTTCAAATAACAGTATTTTATGTGTTAATAATAACTCATGCTCACATGTTTTCTAAGAGAAAATCCATCACAAGTCTAAAAAGTGAAGGAGGTTCAAAAGAAAAAAAATGTAAAACTGGCTCACCAAAAAGATAACATGCCACTGAAAAGTAATGAAGCAGGATCAGTTCCTGGTCAGGTGACTGAACAGGAATGCTCATATGAAACTGAAGGTGATAACACAAGTAAACATGAGAGTGTGACCCATTGTGAATGTAAAGAATATAGTAAATAATTAACAGAGTACCAAAGAATGTAATGCCGTGTACACACGGGCGGACTTTTCGGCATCAAAGGTCTGACGGTCTTTCCGTCGGACTTTTGACGGACTTTTGATGGACGTCCGACGGACTTTCCAACAAACAGACTTGACTACACACGATCATACCAAAGTCCAACAGATTCGTACGTGATGACGTACAACTGGACTAAAATAAGGAAGTTCATAGCCAGTAGCCAATAGCTGCCCTAGCGTCGGTTTTCGTCCGTCGGACTAGCATACAGACGAACGGATTTTTAGACCGGACACAAATCCGTCGGAAAGATTTGAAACATGTTTTAAATCTACAGTCCGTCTGTTTTTTGACCGAAAAAGTCCGCTGCAGGTCCGATGAAGCCCACACACGGTCGGATTGTCCGATGGATTTGTTCCGTCAGACCAGTCTGGTTGAAAAGTCCGCCCGTATGTACACGGCATTATGCTCAAATTCCTAATTTTGGTGATGAGTGATTGCATACAGTCTACCACTTCTGTAAAATAATTTTTGGGCTCTTAAAAAAAAACAAAAAACAGCTGTTCTAGAAATGATGCATGTGACCTGACTAATGAGCCTCTGGTGCATCGAAAAGAACTCAAGTCTGCCATCATACCATAATCATACAGATACTCATTAATTGCACACTGCTTCTAGTGTAAATTCTGCAGTATGGCCAATGTTTCAGAAAGTGGGGTGTAACAGATAAGGCAGTTGGCAGGCAGCTTGTGTTGGTGCTGCATTTCTGGTTGTTATCACCTCTAAAAGTGTCCACAAACCTTATGGCCTTAATAAGGACCTCATGGAAGCCAAGGTACCTCATATAACTGTACAGTTAGGTTGAGGATACAGTATGTGCCAGGCAAGGAAGGCCAAGGAAATTTATAAAAATTAGAAGACCAGGAGATTTATAATATTGACACACATCAGTTTGTTTAGCTGGAGATGGTCTGGTGTCCGCCAACTCTCATCCTCTCTGGCCCAGTGTGCCTCTGTCCCTCAGGCATACAAGCTGAGATGTTGAATATGCTACAGAGTGCTTGGGGGACTACTGATTTCAAGGAGTCTGGGGATGAGGCCACTGATGAGGCCACCGAAGAGAAGGGAGTACAGATAGCTGCACTGTCACTATCAGACAAAACACATACTGTAGCAGCTCTAGCTGTGTGCTTCATCCTGCATCCTTCCCAGCCAACATGAGATTGACCTAGACTGCCATGAAGAATGTAAAGCATGTAGTGATTTTCTGAATTTGCCTAAGATTTAATTTGTGAGATATTTGCTGAATTGATCAAAAGGTTTCTGAATTGTGAAAGTTAATCTGAACCCTATTGGAGTAAATGGGAGCCAAATTTTGAAAATCAATTTTCTCCATTTTCAAAGCTAATGGGCAAGAGAATATCAAACAAAGAGTATGTGGAGCTGGGTGAGGCAGAATAAGTGTGCCCCCACCCCAAACCACACCCAGCTACATGCTCCCATCATAGGGAGGATACTCTTTAAAATAAGGGGGGCCCAAGAATAAACATTCCACACCATGACAAAAGTCCTTTATTAAAAAAGAAATCATAAAAAAAGTCCCAAAAAGAAAATCCAATTTTAATGATGTCATCCAGCAATGTAGATCCACGTCAGTCATGAAGAAAAGAAGATTCTGAAAACCCAATCGCCGTGAATGACAGATTCAGGCTACATGATGCTGTGGGGCTTGAACTTGTCATTCATGGCAAGCAGTTGCCAACCAAACATGGCATTGAACCTTTTTGGTCAATAATGCCACTTGGAATGCCTGCTGGCCACTTAAGAACCAATGATGTGTTGTGGCTGCGAATGCTTTAAATAAAGCCCCTCACAGAATGGCCTTATGGACCTTATGATAGCTGGGTACTTGCCACTGTGGTGTAGCACAGGCCAAAAGGGTGATTCCATAAGCTGGAGTGAGAACAGCTGTAAAGCCAGCAGTTTTGCAAAGCTGGCATTAGCATGCTAGATATGGAGTAGTTTAGGGACTCTATTTCTTTTGCTCTGTTAGACATCTGCCTTGGGGGGAATGAGGCTGCTGGAGATGTTGGGGTGGGTGTAACAGAATTCTGCACAGAGATTTCCCTCCCTATCCCTAGAGGCTGCATATTTTGTGTAGGAAGCAGGAGAATGTTAAAGGGGGTGCAGAAAGTAAAGAACACGGAGAAGGAGTAGGGGTCTTTTACTGGCAACTGTAGTGCAGTGTCATGTGTTATGAATGTGGTACTCAAACAATTGGTGCTTTTACCAATGCCGATACACTGCAGGTAGAGGGTGCATATCACAATGGTGCTTTGGTAGCAGATTTGTTAAAAAGTCTCACACTGAAAAAGTCTCTGGACCAGCCCTGAGGAAAGCAGTGGCCTGGAACTGTGGGACATTGCTGCCAGAGAGATTAGGTCTGCTGATCCCTTCAGTCCTTTGCAAGCTGTCCCTGCCCCTGGACACAATCCTCCCATATTGCCATTCTTCCTTACCCTCTGAACTTTTCACGTTTCCAACCAGTGGCACACATGAAAGGTCTGGCCACCCTTTTTCATTGCTGCTCCAGAGAGAGAAAAATATCTCTCTTAGCTGTATATTCTAGTAAATTTAGTAGCTCTGACCTGGATTGGATGAGTGCCAAACCTTGTAAGGTAGCCAGAGATTTTTTATGTTGTTGTTCTAGTAGGTATATCTTCCTTGTTTGTTTTGCATGTATTTTCTTGAGTTGATTGCTCAGGGAAATAAATTACCCTCTGAGAGTACCTTTGTGGGCCACCCCAAAAGTGAAAGGATGCATTAAGGCAGTGTTTAATTTTCAATTAAGTCCTTATGGGAAATAGTTAATATAGTTGGGTTGAGGTGCCAAACTAAGTGCCTGGGGCTAGCTTTGTTTAAGGGGGATAGCTGATTTGAGTACATTTGTTGTTGTTTTTATTTTCAATCAGACAGAATTTATAAAAGAAAAAAAAAAGAAAAAAAAAAAGTATACAAACTTCTAGCTTTCCAGAGTTATCAGCATTCCAGAGATTGTATTTATCCAAACAACAAAATCATGTATAATATTAATAAATACTGTAAATAAATCACTTGCTCATAACACTGGTACATACAGTGGCTTGCGAAAGTATTCGGCCCCCTTGAACTTTTCAACCTTTTGCCACATTTCAGGCTTCAAACATAAAGATATAAAATTTTAATTTTTTGTGAAGAATCACCAACAAGTGGGACACAGTTGTGAAGTGGAACGAAATCTATTGGATATTTTAAACTTTTTTAGCAATTAAAAAACTGAAAAGTGGTGCGTGCAAAATTATTCGACCCCTTTACTTTCAGTGCAGAAAACTCACTCCAGAAGTTCAGCGAGGATCTCTGAATGATCCAGTGTTGTCCTAAATGACTGATGGTGATAAATAGAATCCACCTGTGTGTAATCAAGTCTCTGTATAAATGCACCTGCTCTGTGATAGTCTCAGGGTTCTGTTGAAAGCGCAGAGAGCATCATGAAGACCAAGGAACACACCAGGCAGATCCGTAATACTGTTGTGGAGAAGTTTAAAGCCGGATTTGGATACAAAAAGATTTCCCAAGCTTTAAACATCCCAAGGAGAACTGTGCAAGCGATCATTTTGAAATGGAAGGAGTATCAGACCACTGCAAATCTACCAAGACCTGGCTGTCCCTCTAAACTTTCAGCTCAGACAAGGAGAAGACTGATCAGAGATCCAGCCAAGAGGCCCATGACCACTCTGGATGATCTGCAGAGAACTACAGCTGAGGTGGGAGAGTCTGTCCACAGGACAACAATCAGTCGTACACTGCACAAATCTGGCCTTTATGGAAGAGTGACAAGAAGAAAGCCATTTCTCAAAGATATCCATAAAAAGTCTCGTCTAAAGTTTGCCACAAGCCACCTGGGAGACACACCAAACATGTGGAAGAAGGTGCTCTGGTCCGATGAAACCAAAATCAAACTTTTTGGCCACAATGCAAAACGATATGTTTGGCGTAAAAGCAACACAGCTCATCACACTCAACACACCATCCCCACTGTCAAACATGGTGGTGGCAGCATCATGGTTTGGGCCTGCTTTTCTTCAGCAGGGACAGGGAAGATGGTTAAAATTGAGGGGAAGATGGATGCAGCCAAATACAGGACCATTCTGGATGAAAACCTGTTGGAGTCTGCAAAAGACCTGAAACTGGGACGGAGATTTATCTTCCAACAAGACAATGATCCCAAACATACAGCAAAATCTACAAAGGAATGGTTCACAAATAAACGTATCCAGGTGTTAGAATGGCCAAGTCAAAGTCTAGACCTGAATCCAATCGAGAATCTGTGGAAAGAGCTGAAAACTGCTGTTCACAAACACTCTCCATCCAACCTCACTGAGCTCGAGCTGTTTTGCAAGGAAGAATGGGCAAGAATTTCAGTCTCTCGATGTGCAAAACTGATAGAGACATACCCCAAGCGACTTGCAGCTGTAATTGCAGCAAAAGGTGGCTCTACAAAGTATTAACGCAAGGGGGTCGAATAATTTTGCACGCCCCACTTTTCATTTTTTTATTAGTTAAAAAAGTTTCAAAAATCCAAAAGATTTCGTTCCACTTCACAATTGTGTCCCACTTGTTGGTGATTCTTCACAAAAAATAAAAATTTTATATCTTTATGTTTGAAGCCTGAAATGTGGCAAAAGGTTGAAAAGTTCAAGGGGGCCGAATACTTTCGCAAGCCACTGTATATATATATATATATATATATATATATATATATTATGCTAACAGAGACAGTTCTACCTTCTCCTTCTTTCTTTCCTTTAGATTACATATCAATCATTATCATTAAAGGCCCTATTATCTATGTAGCATTATATTGGATGGAGTATGAGTATTCAACCATGCCCCCATATTCTTTCAATTTTATTTAAGGCAGCCACAGTGCTGGAAAATTAAATGTTCATATTTGAAGATAGTAACCATATTACATAACCACTCCTCTGGAGTCGGGACAATCTTCCTTTTCCAATATTTCCAAAAAAGTTTGTGGCCATGAACTTATGCTCTAGAAATTGCCTCTCTGGTAGATATGTTTGGAACTACAGCACCCAATATTCCTAAAGGATAACCCAGGTATCTATGCAACTTAGGACATCGCCAGGGCATATGTATCAGGTCCCCATGATCTCAACAACATCTAGTACATGTAGATTCCCTCCGTAGCCCCATAGTGCTTAATTTGAATGGGGTATAGTGTATGCATTATATTATATATAATTGGAAGAGCCTCTGAGATGTACTCAAAGAACTCACCTGCACAGACTGTAAAGCCTCCTCCCACTCCTACCCACATCTCCCTCCCTCCCACTCTTAGTTGTAGTGGTAGTCTGCATTAAATTGAAAATGGAAGACATATCAATAGGAAAAGAAAATGCCTCTCCAGGTGAGTGATGGAACCAGGTAGGCTGGGGAATGGACTCCTCTCCTCCCAGGGGTGCTAGTATCAGCTCGCTGGCCATGCAATATGGATAAAAGGAATGGATGGTTGCACACTGAGGTAGTGATAAATCTCTTTATTGTAAAATAAATGATGAATGAATAAGCGCAGCGTTGCTGTGTGAAATGCATCTACCAGTACCTGTTTGTCTGTCCTGTGGTGTCATTCATGTTACGGATTTTACAATAAAGGGATTTGTCACTACCTCACTACCTCGTTGTGCAGCCACCTATTCCTTTTATCTATAGAAAACATATGCCAAAGTGTAGAAGGGCCTTGGGATATACATTAACTACATGTTTGAGTTGCAAGTAATAAAAACGCATACTGTCCAGGAGATTAAATTGAGATTGAAGAATGGAAAAAGGTACAAGTACAGTGCAACTGCTGGGGGTGTCAATATAAAACAAATAGAGCTTAACAACTTGAGGTCCGGCCATAGCCCAATGACGGCCACAGTGCGGACCTCAATTTCCGGGAGGCCGTCATAGGACGTCCTCCCCTGTGCACGCGGCCCGCACGCACCTGCAGGGTGACCAGTGCGTGCGCTGTGATCACCGAGTCATGGAGACTCGGGTGATCCCAGATCCGAGTAAGGGACCGATCCCGGCCCCTTACTATGTGATCAGCTGTCAGCCAATGACAGCTAATCACATGATGTAAATAAAAGCTTGGTAATTTTTTTTTTCTCCTCACACTGACAGCCGATCACTGGCTTATGTTAAAGGGACATAAGATGAGGAAGGAGGAACATCTGCCTCATCTGTGCCTGCCAGTGCCACCTGCCATTGCCACCTGCCAGTGCCCACAGTGCCCAGCAGTGCCACCTATCAATGCCCACAAGTGCCACCTATCAATGCCCACAAGTGATACCTATCAATGCCCACCAGTGGTGTCAATCAGTGCCACCTAGCAGTGCTGCCATCAGTGTAAGCAATCAGTGCCTATTATTGCCACCCATTAGTGCCTATCACAGCCACCCATCAGTGCCCATCACTGCCACCTATCAGTGCCCATCAGTGCCGCCTCATCAGCGTACATCAATGAAGGAGAAAAATTACCTGTTTGCAAAACTTTATAACAAAATATAAAAAAATAACTTTTTTTTTTTAAATTCGGCCTTTTTCAATTTTTTTAACAAAAAAAAAACCACAGAGGTGATCAAATACCACCAAAAGAAAGCTCTATTTGTGGGAAAAAAAATTATAAAAATTTCATTTAAGTACAGTGTTGTATGACCGCGCAATTGTCATTCAAAGTGCGACAGCGCTGAAAGCTGAAAATTGGTCTGGACAGGAGGGGGGTTTAAGTGCCCAGTAAGCAAGTGGTTAAAAGTGGTTAAAAAAGTTCAGGGAAAAAGGCATAAAAGCAATATATAGTCCAGTGTGCTACTCCAGCTAGACCTGTACACAGGTTCAGGCTAGGAAAGTCAGTATAGGCAGCCTGCTGTCAGAGCAGAAAAAGACTGTAGAGGTAGAAGAAGAGAAGAGAAACAGCACCATCTGAGTGCAGCATTAGGTTAAAAACTTCAGGGTATATATGTGGTATACAACTCACATTTTGATAGTGGTAAACAGGCATGTAATACACATCCACGTGATCCCTGGCATCTGTGCCACTGGGCGCTGGTGATCGCAAGTCCCAGCTGCTCTGGTGGTGTCCGAGGCTGCAGAGGATCAGCTGGGCAGGTAGTAGGCACATCAGAACTCATCCGTGGTATGACAGACGAGTGCTGACGTGCCTACTACCCACCCAGCTGATCCTCTGCAGCCCCGGAGCCTCGGACACCAGCGGAGAGGGGGGACCTGCGATTACCAGCAGCACAGATGCCAGGGACCACGTGGATGTGTATTACATTCCTGTTTACCACTATCAAAATGTGAGTTACAGTATATACCACATGCTAAAACCTGAAGTTTGCTGCACTCAGATTGGCGCTGTTGCTCTTCCCTTCGAGTAACATCATATGCTTTCTATTTACCACTATAATGTAACCTAGCTAGCTCACAGTATGTATCATTTAACCATATCAGACTGTACGAAATAAAGCCAGTAACATTTTGCAGCTGCTTAGCTTTTTCCCATATTTCATGCATAAGTCTATATGTAGGAAACTTTTTGTTAGATCTACACAAAGATAGAGGGTCCAGTCCCACTGTTAAAATTTTAGATTTTATAAAACTTAATGTTTCCACAAGAGTAGGATTGGAGAGGTTATTAGACCTCGTTGGAGACAAAACCATTCCTCCAATTGTGTTGTAACTGAGCTGCCATATAATATACCCAGGGATTTAGAAGAGCCACTCCCTCTCCCCATCTTTAGGTCACTGCAGATGTTCCAGCTTAATCCTAGGCACTTCATCCCTCCACAATAAAGAATTAAATATTGTTTCAATTTCCTGAATTATTTAGCCCTGTCAATCAGAGACAAACAAAGCTTATTCCAAAGGTTATTTCAGTTTGTGCTTGTGGGTTTGTATCTGGTCTTCAGTGCATGCAGTGAGTTCCCATTGGTTTATTCAGTGTGTTCTTGTCCGCTCGTTACTGATTTTCAGGTCGCTCTTCACAGGCCTTGCTGTTCTTCAGTGCATTATGTTACTTCGTTCTGACCAGCCGACCGTTTTGAAGCCACGTTGCGTGTACGTACTTATCGTAGATTTCGTGCTGTGCAGGGGCTTGATGTTGGGGTTCTTACTTTGACACAAGCCCAGTCCATGAACAGGGTGGGGAGGAGTTCATGGACCAAGAATTGGTTGCTCCAGCGTGACCAATTCTGTCACATGCCTTTGCTCCGTGAGATCCATGAGAATAATCCTGATGATTTCAGGAACTTTCTCAGGATGACGGACCCATTTTTCACCGTTTGTTGGCTTTGCTGACCCCTTATATGAGCAGGCAGGATACCTGGAGCAGAGGCTAGTCGCCACATTGAGGTACTTGGCGACGGGAGAAGCCTGCAGGAACTCAAGTTCTTGACAGGCATCTTCCCCCAGGCTCTAGGGATCATTATCCCAGAGACCTGTTCTGCCATCATCCAGGTCCTGCAGAAGGACTATATTAAGATAAGATTTCTCCTTTAACATCACATTATATGTATTTAATGTTTGCTAATATATTGTATTTCTTTCATCATTCCCTAATTACCATGATTGTAATATTCTGTAAATGTCCCCTTTGTCCTCATGCATGCTGGAATTTTTTAACATTTTTTTTGTCCTTCATGCATATTTGCCTTCACTTACCTCCCCAGCATACTCTCCTGGGCCTATATCCACCTAGCTTAGTCACTTAACAATGTATTTTGTCAGCTCCATTGTAGTGATTTACCCTAAACACCCCCTAAAATGTGTAAAAATGTTATTTGTGTCCTTAAATTCTGGCAGAGTAAGAAAGGGGGAATCTCAGTGATTTACAAATCACTCTCAGCAATGCAGCTAAAAACCTCATACATGTTGGCCTGGGAGAAGGACCTATGAAGCGAATGGAGTTTAGAAGCCTGGCAGAAAACATGCTTTCGATCATTCAAAGATACTAAATATCTCCCTAATAGAAGCTAACTTAAAAGTTATAACCAGATGGCACATGGTTCCATCTAAAATAGCTCAGATATACCCGTCCTCCTCTCCCATTTGCTTCCGAGGGTGTAATCTCATTGGCAACATGGTTCATATATGGCGGGAATGTCCTAGAATGAGAAACTTTTGGAATAGAATCTTTACTATGATCCGTAAAGTAACTGGATATCCTATCCAACAATCTCCCCATCTGGCCCTTTTAAACTTTCCGGTCATATCTGCCCCAAAAATACTCAATGTCTTATTTTTTTCATCCTTACGGGAGCAAAATTAACCATAGCTAAGGCCTGGAAAGCACCATCGGTTTCCTTCAACGTGGCAAAAAGAAAAATTTCATGGATAATGACCCAAGAAAAGATGGTCAGTATCCTCCTCGACAAAGAGAAGAAATTTGAAGCCATATGGGAACCTTGGGCAAAATATACACACACCCCCCTGATGTCTACTGGGTAAATTAAAAAGTATACTTGCCTGTTATTTCTTCTGTGGATTCTACGGTCACTAACCTTTGTTACCCTTTCCTCCCCCCTTCCCTCCTCCCTCTTATAATTCTTGTATTAGTTCTTACTTTTTTTTTTTTTTAAGATTTTGATTCTTTTATATAGCAATTCTTCTACAATATTGAATGACATTTATTGCCTCACTACCTCGATTCCATGAGAACGGTATAACTCATAATCCACAATATAATTTATGTGGTTGTAGTAAAGAAAAACTGTTCTCCTACTACTATAAGTTACTTATACTATACTTACTTACTATTCAACATAAATGGATCTCACGTTAAGTCATTAACATTATATAATAGTTTTACCCCTGTCCTGAGACTTGAATACGTTCTTCATCAGCTTAAATTCTTTTATTATCTGTTTCTCTTAAACGCTAGTACTGGACTTCGTATATACATGGTCTAGACTACATATCTCTACCCTATCAAGGAGGGAGAGGGCAATGCTATTATTTTGTCATTTTGATGTATTTAATGTAATAATTTGTTTTTCCTTACCTTGAATATACTCAATAAAAATATTGAAATAAAAAAAAAAATGTTTTGGGTTCCAAACTCATTCGGAACCCTCTCTCCCCCCAACCGCTAAGTCAACCCATAACAATCCTCTATATGCTGACTTTGCCAAACCCATACACACTATACCTACCTCTTTTGTGGTCAGATTTCTGTATGAGTTCACCAAAGCATGTAGTGCAAGGGCCTGCCTGAATACTTTCAAATGGTACTGTTTAAAGTTTTTCTATCCTATTATTATCTTGATAGGTAATTGCAGAATGTTAAAATTGTGCTCCAATTTGAACAGTGTGTATTTATATTTTTGTATTATGACACTTCTTACCTGTCCAGTGGGCTGCCAATAGTGTAAGTAAGGAGGGGCTGGCCAAAGTAACACACATTATGAATGCATTTATCTCTCAATGAAGTGGAGAGGGTTACCTGTCCAAAACATCTCCCCCCCTAAAATTTTTACAATGGGCCATCAGAGTGGGTGATGAATCTGATAAGTGGACCTTATATTTTTGTCTTTAAATACTCCTTAGAATAAATGTTATACTGATGTTGGCCAAGAATGTTTGTGTCTCATCTGCTTTCAATGTTTATGTGCAAAATTACCAATTTTTTTTTCTGGTTTGACTCCACAGTTTCCTTCCACGCCACAGGAATGGCAGACTGTGGCCTCCCACTTTGCGCATTAGCGCCTTGAGGCGATTCAGTTCGCATAGCAGCGCTCTATAAATCTTCATTCATTCATTCATTCATTCACTTTGCCCAGCGGTGGGACTTTCCCAACTGCGGAGGGGCAATTGATGGGAAACACGTCCACATAGTCCCACCCCCCAACTCGGGGTCATATTATTACAACTACAAGGGGTTCAATAGTATTGTGATGTTGGCGGTGGTGTCGGCTACTTACGAGTTCCTGTATGTGGAGGTGGGGAGGAATGGCCAGATGTCGGATGGTGGAGTCATCGCCCAGACCGAGTTCTACAGGCGTCTCCAGAATGCCAGCTTGGGCTTGCCACCTCCAGAAGACAATGCGGAATGACTTCCATTCATCTTCATTGCGGATGAAGCATTTGCGCTGGGGGACCATCTTATGCAGCCATTCCCTATGAGGACCCTCACCCCGGACCAGAGGGTTTTTAATTACTGGCTGGACAGAGCCAGAAGAGTGGTGGAGAATACTTTTGGAATAATGGCCAGCCGGTTCCGCCTATTTCTTACACTGATACACATGGCGGAATATAAACTCAATCACATCATCCTGTCTTGCTGTGTTCTCCACAACTTTTTAAGGCAAAATTCTTTCAATTATGCTACCTCAGTTGGGCCTGAAGCCGGAATTCAGAATGAACCAACCCTGACGGCGCTTGAAAGTGGCCATCCTGGCTTGCCCCCCCAGAGTGCCCGCGAGGTCCGTATAAGATTCATGGAATACTTTGCGGGTAGGGGGGCAATCGATGTACCAAACAATGTCTGAGACATTTTTTAAATAAAAATATATTTGAAATTGAACAAATATTTGCTTTGATTTACTGTTTGGCTTTCTTTTAGCTGTCTCCTCCGTTATCTTTTATTAATGTTATATTCTTTTGGCCTTTTTCTTCAACAGTGCAAACGAAATTTCGTTGACACATCAGGTGACAATCTCTTCTTCGGCTAACTATTATTATTATGTTGTGGGTCTGCTACACACACACCTTGTTTTTGTGGTTAATGTATGTAATGCATTACTGACAAAAATATTAATATTTTTCAGCACCATGACCGAAATTTGGGGAGTCGCGAAAATGGCGTGATTGTGTGTTATTTACTAAAGGAAAATACACTACAAGTGCACTTGAGACTGCACTGAAACTGCACTTGTAGTGCAAAGTGGATTTGCCTTTAGTAAATAACCCCCATTGTCACTGAAAACAACAACTTTACTCCAAAAACTGCTTTTGAGCATTGAAAGAAGAAACGACACATTGTTGATTATCAATCTTTTTAATCAAAGTACAATCACATGTGCGTTTACAAAAGGGTTTTTGTACAAACCAACATGTTTGTTGTATAACATTAAGTCACATTAAGTAGAAATTGCCTTTTAAGGTAAAACAGGCATGTTTAAAACCATAAAAAAATACACAACTCTGGAACTTACAAAGTTCAACTTTTATAAAGTGAAGGCATTATCAGACATGAGTATGTACAAACTGTGTTTGATATTGCGTGCAGCAGATGGGGTGATGTCACCCCTGTAAAAGCCAAATTTAGAAGATGCACACAGTTTGCCTAATGTCAACACGTGCTAGCTGCCATCATGGAGGATCAATGGATGTGTTTTGTGGGTGCAACCCCTTCCTCTCAGCTACTTTATTATCGAGGAAGGGGTTGCACCCACAAAACACGTACATTGATCTCCTGTGATGGCAGATAGCACATGTTGACACACTGTGTGCATCTTCTAAATTTGGCTTTTAACATAAGTAAAAAATTTTAGTCATAAAAAAAAAGCAGAAGAAATTTAGGGATTTCTGGGTGTTTTAGATTCTCCCTAAAACATCAATGATGTTCTTCATTTTGTTTTGAACATCATTGATGTTTTGCTTTATGTTTGCTAAATCTCGATTACACATTATCTCCCCGATGAGGATCTGGGCACTTTCACTGGTGAAATGACATTCCTCTTCCACAACATCCCCATCACCTGCAAAAAAACAAAACAAAAAAAACATGTATTATAAATATGCAGGCATCCATCTCTTACCTGAAGCTGTGGTCACAGACACTCACCTGTTGTGGTGACAATTTCTACAACGACTCCCTCCTCCTCCTCTGGTTGGGTTTGGGGGATTTCCCCTTCTTCCTGAGGTGGAGGGTCCCTGGTCTCCTCTGATGAGTGGTGTCCTTCGAGTCTTTTCTTCCCTATGTGAACAAAAATAGGTATACTTAGCACACAGAAATTTGATGGCAGAAATAGGAATATGAAACATTGCTTGGAAGTGGGGTACAATTGTCTGTTTTGGCAGAGTTCCAAGCTGAAGAATTTTTTTGGTCCTTTGTAAAGCTTGAATACCTGTTTTGTGCAAGCTTCACAGATGGAGACACTCATATAATATTCACTGGAGCACCTGTGTGGGCCCCCTACTAATAAAAAAGGTGTTCTTTTGTCCCACACTAGTGCTCCAGCATCCAGATGTGTAAACAGTTGCTGAGTGTCCTCTCCTTACACAGAATCTAGTTTGCATTTCATTCTAGTTACAAACCCATCTAGACAACAAACTTTTTTTATAGAAGTAGGCCAGAAAAACGGTATTGAACTGCCTCTGGCCAAAACATTGTATTTTAGTGGCCGAATGAACAATGTTTCCTACGAACGATTAATGTGCCCATGAACATGAAAGTTGCCATTTTAAACTGTACAACAGTAAAGAAAAGCACATGGAGCAGCACAAACGTAATAAAAAGAAAGAATAGGAACACAGGACAACTACTTACTTTTTTGCAGCACTCTCCTGATCCTTCTATACTGATCGTGCTCCCTTAATTTGAGGTCCGACCACCGTTTCCTCAGTTATCCTTGGATAGTCGTACCCCAAAATTCCTGTGCAGGCTCTTCACAACTTTAGCCTGGATATTGGCCTTTCTGACATTTGGGTTTGGGTAAGGTCCATGCTTCCTGTCATAGTCGGCCCTCTTCAATATGTCCACCATCTCCACCATCTCTACAAAGGCCATATTTGATGCCTTAAATCTTCTCCTCCGGAATCGTGACATTTCTGGCTCCGGGCTTTCCTCCTCCTCCTCGTTGCTGGAATTATCACGCACCTGCTCTGTCTCCACCATGGACAGGGAATAGACTAGAAAGAACGTCAGGGGCGGGCGGAGTTTCACGCATGCGCAGTGTATATAAAGCGTAACACGCGTGCGTCATACATACGATCTGTGAGCGGAGGAAGGAGTATCGGAAGCGCCAATCGTGATAACGAAGGTACCATTTTAACTTGGCCCTATACTGCTTATAGATTGAGTCCTATATTGGGACAAGATTAGGGGAGTTTAGCCTGACATTAGGGTTTGTCTTGTGTTGTGTCTTGCAGAGAAAATGGATCTAGTCAACGATCATGGCTTTATGCCAATATTCATTGATATGTTCAGAGAGCTGCCCTGTCTGTGGCAGGCAAACCACCCCGATTATAAGAATCAAACAAAGAGGAAGGCAGCGCTGGATCAATTGGTGGAATTTGTGAAACTGGTGATCCCCATGGCAGACATCCCCTATTTGAAGGCCCTAATTGGTGGCCTGAGAAGCACTTATCTTAGGGAGCACAAGAAGGTCCAGGATTTCTAGAGATCAGGAGCTGCAGCAAATGACATTTATGTCCCAGGCTGTGGTACTATGACAGACTGCCTTTTCTGGCAGGCCAGACTGAACCCAGGCCAGCACTCAACAGTCTTCATTCCATACTTCCTCCTCCCCAGCTGAGGCTTCAGACACCCAACCTGGGCCTTCCAGGCAGCAACATGTGGAGGAGCCCAGCTTGAGCCAGGTATAGCATTCTTCTAAATATTTCTGGTTGTCAAATTAATGATGTTAAATATATGTTAGTTTTGATAACTAATTTCTGATTTCACAAAGTGTTTTACATATCAATAGACAGTAGTGGCCACAAATGATTGTGACAAGAATGAAAAATGCTGGGGTCAGAATGATAATCTTTTCTATTTATTGACTTTCAATTTGAAACAGTCATGAGCTGAAAATTGTGTGTGAATGATGAACCAAAAACTAAGACGATGTCCCTTTTCATACACAGGACAGTCTCAGCCAGGAGGTGTGGGGGGGGGGGGGTAAGTGGCAGCCAGGAGGTGGCCGGGCCCAGTAGCCTGCCCAATACCCAGGTCCCTCCCCTCTGCCTTCCACAAAAAAGTGGCAGGAAGAGGAGTAACGTGAAGGAGGCAGCAATTGGCCTATTTTAGAAGGCTACTGCGGCCCTCAGAACCCCCCACAGTCTTCAAGAGGACTTTGCCTATATTACAGCCTGCAAAATGCTGGAAATGGAGGAGAGCCAATGCCTAATATGTGAGTATCTCATCTTACAAGCCCTAAATAAGTGGTTGAAGGGCCAACCCACAAGCCAAAGCCACGTTTGTGAGTTTAACCATGGTCCTCCTCCTCCAGGTCCTCCTCCTCTTCCTCCACCTCCTGCCACATCTCCAATACCAGAGCCACAGCCTGGAAGGAAGCATCTAAGGAAGAACAGAGAGTGATGGCCCTGGGTTCAGTCTGGTCTGGCAGAAGATGCAGGCTGTTGTAGTACCACATCCTGGGAACATAGATGTCATCTGCTGCTGTTCCTGATCTCTTGTAGTCCTGAAGCGGATTGTGCTTACTATTATAAGGACTCCTCAGGGCACCAATTTTGACTGTAAAATTATTGATGTGTGCCCTGGGGTACAAAAGCTTCGCTAAGTTCACCAGTTTATCCAGCGTTGCCTTCCTCCTTATTTTGTTATGACCCAGAATAAATGGCTATTTATTTTTCACAAATACTTGCCTATGTGTTTTACTTCAAAAAGAACAGTTTGTTTGTGAGGAGGCAGGTACATTTCAAAAATAAAATGTGAAATTAACAAGGGACACCAACACCAACCATTCTCCTTGAGATTAAAAAAGACAAGATAATAATTCTGTTGTGGTAACTTGACACACAAAACACACCCAAAACAATTCTGGAGATCACCAAAAAACAAAAAAAACAAAAAAAAAAACAGGAGATCTGGATCTTAAAAAAATACAACAAATAATACAAAAAAATATATAAAAAATTTAAAAAAATTCGGTAGATGTGACAAATAAAAATATTATATTCATGAAATCAGGAGAAATAATAAAGAAAGAAGTTTGTGAGAAGTCTGTGTGAATATAAGCAGCAAAACAACTTCATTCTTCTAGCATTATAAAGAAGACGAGTGCGCTGCATTCAACAATTTAAAACATTGCAGCCTGACGAAAGTGCTATATCCATTGCGAACGCTAATTTTACCAGACTGAGCAGTTCCGTTTCGGAATTTATTCTAAGCATGCCTGGCACTTTGTGCGCGGAATTGTCTACATATGGTCAGAATTTACGCAAACGGATTTTGTTGTCGGAAAACTTTATAGCCAGCTCTCAAACTTTGTGTTTCGGAAATTCCGATGGAAAAAGTCCGATAGAGCCCACACACGGTCAGAATTTCCGACAACAAGCTCCGATCGCACATTTTTTGTCGGAAAGTTAGATCGTGTGTACAGGGCATAAGACGAGAAGAGGTAATTATTATTATTATTATTATCATAAGGAAGAGGTAATACATTTAATTAACAATAATCCAAAGGATTTGCAGCGACAGTTATAAAACTAAACAGTCCAAATCCTGGTATCACAAAACCACACCGCAGGCTCTACACACCAAACTTCGGTCCCATACAGGAGTTAGGCTCCTCCATAGTAAGGATGCCAGGCAGGCCACAAGGGGGTTATCAGCCCTTATCTCTGCTTGTCTGAGAGCTCACATTTGCCACACAGCTTGTGAGTCTCTCTTCCACTCACTTCTCTGATACAGATGCTGATTTTCCTCTGCTGCCTTTCAAGCCCCCCCCCCCACCTTGGACTTAATCTCTTCGGGACCAAAGTCCTTGTAGAAAAGGTTTGATGGCTCTTCTTATGCAAATCTCTTTGAACCTACAAAATCCCGGGTCCCTAATGCAAATTTAGCAATCCAGAAAGATCAGTCATCTCCAGCCATCCTTAAAGTGTTACTAAACCCATAGCAGTAAAATCAGTTTGTATATGCAGTAAAGAATGCTTGTTATACTCACTGTGGAACCTAAAGGATTAATCCTGAGCATTGTTTAAAAAGCCTGTTTAATCCTGTCTTCAAATGTCTCTCAGTTTGGTGTGTATTGCTAGAGAGCTTTTTTTTCATGTGATAAACATAGGGCCAATCAGCACTGTTCAGACAGAGGGTCAGGGGTCCTGCAGCCTCATAGGACATTCCGAGGAGAAAAACTCCTTCTACATGCTTTAACCAGGCACTGATAAAAGTCACAAGACTGCTATATAGTGCTGTTGAGAAAAGGTATTTAGCAGTTTATATTTACTAAAATAATTGCACTTCCATGTTCTGTGTACTTCTGGAGATCAGATATACTGAATGCAGAGTCTTTAACTCGGGGCACCTCACCTTGCATGGGTGAGAAGCTCTGAGTACTGCAATGTCTCTGTAACTGTCCCCCTTAAAAGAACCCCAATCCAAGGGGTCTACAATCCCATCCAAAGGCAAAAGAGCAGACTTGGACCAATTCACAGCTAGATCCGAATGTTTCCCAAACTGGCAAATTGTTTCCATTGCCATTATGAGTAATGGTCCTGTGTCGCCCAAGAGCAGAAATATATTGTCAGCATAGACTATAATTTTTTTGCTAGATGGGGCCATGGAAGAAAACAACTTCCATGTGTTCCCTGTGAGACCTGATTAGGGCCACCAATGGTTCTACTGCTAGAGCAAATAATAATAGGGAGAGAGCCCTGCCTAGTACCTATTTCCACATACCTAATGCATTACCAAAAAACATTTATTCAATAATAAAATCAATAAAAAATGGGTACTCAAAAAATGGCAACTATCAATGTGCCATGAAATCACACAATGCTGAAGAGTGCGGACACACATTTGCAGTTTCACATAAAGGGGTGTAAAACTCATGCGTTTTGGGGGCGCACCCCCTTCCTCAGAGCAGTGTGTCCGCACAGTTCAGCATTGTGTGGTTTCATGGCTCATTGATAGTTGCCATTTTGTGAGTACCCATTTTTTTTTAGATTTTTTATCAAATAATTTTTTTTTTGGTAATGCACTAGATGTGAGCACCTTCCATTTTGTTTGTTCTTGTAGTATTAGTCGGATCACCTCGTCTGAGGAGGCAGCATCTGCCCAGTCTCGAAATTATCATTTTCTTTGCTGTTTTTCACCACAGAAGACCCCATAGTGCTGGAAGTGACTGCTTTCCTTTGTAATACCTCTTCCCAGCGTGAAGGTGGGGGATAGACTCCCTGCCTCCTGTATAGCTGGTTGCTGGCAACAATATAGCAGTTTTAGCCATGTGATGAACACCTCCCCAAACCCAAATCTTTCAAGCGCTGCCCAAAGATATTCCCACTCTATACTTAACAAGTGCTATGTCTCAAAGAGCGACAATAGTGGAGTTTGGATATTACAGTTTTTCTCCATTGTTTTGGCTCATTTCTTGAAACAGAAATGACATTCTCAAAACAACATGGACAAATCTCCAAACCACTTGGCAATTGTTCACAACTGAATTGAATTTCTCATTCATTTCATCAAAATTGCAAATGTCTCAGTACATGTCTCAATGTCTCAGTACATCTTTCAAATGATTAAGTACAAGTAGCCTACATTTAGCACAATTTCCAAGTGAATAGATCTTGTTGATCTAAACTGATTGTCAATTCTCAGTCTAATGGTTGTTCTTTCCAAAACGTGTCAGCGTCATTTCATTGTTTAAGTCATCACATGCACAATAGTCTGTTCAATTGTCAAAATTATTCAGGAACATAATACCATGAATACCATATATGAATCTCTTGGAACATTTGATAAAATGATTACAGCAATTGACAGTCAGGTGCAACTAGAACTCGACTAACAAAGGAGGAGTCGGAGTTGGTCTCAGATGACCAATTAAACAGTATGTTTAGTTACCTGACAGGTGCTGTCCATGATTGTAAATGCTGCCAAACATGTATATATAGAGCTTAACCATGCAGGACCAGTACGATCTCTGAACATGGAGGCACCTGGCCAAGTAAATGAACAAGGGAAACTGCCTGCTCGAGGAAGAGGAAGAAGAGGAAGAGGAGTAAGGGTGCGTGGTGGTGGAATAGGGGGAAGAGGCAGAGGAGCACAAAGACACCATGCTGTCCCTGATGAAATTTGGGCCACAATTATAGATCATGTCATCAACCATGGCCTCACAATGGCGGAGGCAGGTCGCCGAGTGCAGCCTAATGTGCCTCGCTCTACAGTCTTCTCTATCATCCAAACCTTTCGCAGGGAAAACAGGTATGTAGTCGGTCAATGATGGAATTATATAATGTATAGGACAGGACACTGTGCATAGAGCAACAAATATGTTTATTTACTCATTTTGTATTCATTTAGTGTGTGTGTATGTGTGTGTGTGTGATAGGCATACAGTATTATAGTATCTTACCTCAGTGGGATGTTACGTATGATACTAACAATGACAAGAAAAATATTGTAGAAAATAAACTATGGAATAGTATGGAATAGTTTATTTTCTACAATATTGATGATACAGTTTACAGTAGTATTCCAGTCACTGTGCAGTGATGCATTGGAATTGTGGTAAAGTTACTGTAAGTAAAACAACAATACAATTACATTTGTAACTCATTCTGTATGGAATACATAAGGTATAAATTACGAATGGAGTGTTGTCCTTTGAATTCTATGTCTAGGATTGGACGACAACCTGACAAGGGTGGCAGAGGAAAACTTCTCAATGAACAACAAGAACAAGAGATCTGTAACATGGTGTTTGCAAATAATGCCATCACATTGAGACAGATCCGCACTGCAATCCTACAAGACAAAGCCATATTCCAAAATGTCACTCTATAAGCATCTCCACAATAGCCCGCATATTGAAGAAGCATCAGATGACAATGAAGCAAATTTACAGGGTACCATTTGAGAGGAACTCTGACAGAGTGAAAGAGCTGCGGTACCAGTATGTACATGTAAGTCAGTCACTGGTTGTCCATCAAGATATCCTTTTTACAATTACCGTAAGCAGTGGTTCCCAAAATGTATTGGTTTCAGTACCCACTTTACCTGATTTCTGAATCTAGGTAATCCAGGTATGAAAGTATTTGATTTACGTATCTGATTTATAAACATTTTGTCTAAAAACTGCAGCTTACTGTATGATGCAATTATCATTATAATCTTTATTTTGAAGAATATAACATACAATACAGTAAGAAAAAGGGTCAAAGAGCTGCAATTACAGTAGTGCTCCCCGTGTAAATCTAATACTGTGGGTTTTACTGTAACATTTCAGTAAGTCTACTCATTGATAATTTTTCCCCTCCCCTTTCTGTCAAATACCCCTTGTAGTACCTCTGCATAGGGTACATGTACCCCAGGTTTGGAACCACTGGAATACTGGCCAGTAATATATTGAACTTGTGTAGAACATTCCTATGTAACTGTCTGTAACTGTAGTGTATGACTCTTCTGTATGACTGATTTGATGTTTTCTTTTTTTACTCTATTGTAGAGAATAATGGCATTGGAAGGAAACGAGACCTCTCACATACTCGTGTATGTGGATGAGGCTGGCTTCAACCTGGCCAAGGGCTGAAGACGTGGCCGAAATTTTATTGGCCACCGGGCCACGGTGGATGTCCCAGGCCAGCGAGGGGGCAATATAACTATGTGTGCTGCCATTTCTGAGAATGGTGTGGCCACTCACATCCCCAGTCTTGGCCCATACAATACACAGAAGCTCCTCATCTTCTTGGACCGCCTTCATTTGGATTTGATCCCTGAAAATAAGAGAGGTCTCATAGGACCTCACCTACCACAATATATAATTGTATGGGACAATGTGAATTTCCACCGTGGCCTGCTTATCAGGGCCTGGTTCACTGCTCATCCAAGGATGGATATGGTGTTCCTACCACCTTACTCTCCTTTCCTCAACCCTATTGAGGAGTTTTTCTCCGCTTGGAGGTGGAGAGTGTATGAGCATCGGGCTCAAGATCAGAGGTCCCTGCAATGGATGCTGCCTGTGAGGATATTACAGGAGATCAGTGTAGGGGATGGTTGCGACATGCACACCATTTCTTCCCTCGTTGCATCACAAGGGAGGATATATGCTGCAATGTTGATGAGAATCTGTGGCCAGACAGACAGCAGCGTGTGGATGGGCAGGAGGGTGAGGACGGTGGCCAGTGAAGAAATGTTACAGTAGTTGTGAAACTCCAGCTTTATTTACAGCATTGTAGGCTAAATGTAATTTTCCTTGTTTTTTGTTTGTGTGTTTATATTTCCGTATATTATGCTGTATACATTTTCTTTTTACTCTGATGTATGGAAATTACTTTGTGTGTGAATGATAATGGTTACAATACTGTAAAGTAATTTTTCCTTGGCAGTATGAGTGCAATGTGTGATGTCAAACCTTGGAGGCTACTCTTACCCTAAAATCTTTTCTTTTTTTTTCAGTTTTATGCACAATTGTATTCAGTTAGCTAGACAAAAACTGTACAGTAACCATTGTCAATGAAGGATTGGGCTAATGCCCCGTACACACGGTCGGATTTTCCGATGGAAAATGTCCGATCGGAGCGTGTTGTCGGAAATTCCGACCGTGTGTGGGCTCCATCGGACATTTTCCATCGGATTTTCCGACACACAAAGTTGGAGAGCAGGAGATAAAATTTTCCGACAACAAAATCCGTTGTCGGAAATTCCGATCGTGTGTACACAAATCCGACGGACAAAGTGCCACGCATGCTCAGAATAAATAAAGAGATGAAAGCTATTGGCCACTTCCCCGTTTATAGTCCCGGCGTATGTGTTTTACGTTACCGCGTTTAGAACGATCGGATTTTCGGACAACTTTGTGCGACCGTGTGTAGACAAAACAAGTTTGAGCCAACATCCATCGGAAAAAAATCCTAGGATTTTGTTGTCGGAATGTCCGAACAAAGTCTGACCGTGTGTACGCCCTATAAGACTGAAAGGTGGACATGAGGGATATTTCAATGGTCCTCTGCCTTAGAAACAAAACATCTAAACATTTTGACTTGCAGTGCTTACACAATGCCAAAGGGACAAAGCATTTTGGGGGCACTGACTATTTGAATGAGAAAGAAATTTATTTTTGACACATGAGTGAACTGTTTTGGGAAAGATATGAGCTTTTGAAGGTGAACCATGGTGTTGTGCTGAACCATCCAGGTTATTTTGGCAAAAGCACCAAGAGAGTTGAGAACGTCTGGTCTGTTTCAAGAAATGAGCCAAAGCAATTGAGAAGAATCTTTGCCATTTTGGGGGCAGTGACTCTTTATATGGGAAAGGAATATGGTTTTGAAGCATGAGTGAACAGTTTTGGGAGAGATATGAGCTTTTGCACGTGAGTTATAGAGTTGTGCTGAACTGTAAGACTGTTTTGCCAAATGAACTTCGAGTTTTAAGAATGTCATTTCTGTTTCAAGAAATGAGCCAAAACAATGGAGAAAAACTGTAATAAACAGTCTATGAAGATTAACTGCTGTAGACTTTTGGGGCATAAATCCAGCCTGATCACAATGTATACTAGAAATAAATTTGTTAAGGCGAAGGGCCAGAATTTTTGCCAAACTTTTTATATCAGTTTGTAAAAGGGATATTGGCCTGTATGCACTAGAATCTGTTGACGTTTTACCTGGCTTTAAAATAAGTATGTTAGCTCTCCTCATGGAATTGGCTTTTAAAAGCCTCATTATACACTTTTAATAACTGTGGTAGTATACAATCTGCATATTTTTTGTACACTTCCATTGGAAGGCTGTCGTCTCCTGCTGCTTTGCAATTTGGAAACCGACTGGTCGCTGATTGTTCTTCCTCAAGAGAAATTGGGGAGTCCAGCAAAATACACTGGGCCACAGAAAGCTGATAATTAAATTGATTGCATGTACTGTCTTGTTAAATGTGCGGGAACATTAATTTTGGAAGTATATAGGTAACTATAAAACTAGACAAACTCTACCATAACCATTTTAGCTTGCAATGTTATCAAGGCACCAACAACTTGGAGAGGGCATTGAGCACAATCATTTTTGCTAACAAATCGTTTTTCTCAACAGAGGAATTAACTAGTCAAGTCAGAACATCCTGTGCAGCAAGCCATGCTTCCTTAGCAGTCTCTGTTGGGTCATCTAAATAGGCCTGTTTAAGCCTTTGTACCTGTTACATAATTTGAGTTTCATGTTCCCTAGAAGTGTTTTTAACTGCTTTGATTTCAAAGATAAGCACTCCTCTAAGAAATGCTTTAAAAAATTCCCATTCTACTAGAAAGTCTGAAAATTACTTATGGATGGTAAAAAATTACAGAATTTTACTTTTAATTGATTCATGAGAAGTAAAAATATGTAGCCAATACGCATTCATCTTCCAGGGAGATTTAAGCGATACCGGTGCAGATTTAGCAACAAGTACCAACGGTGAAGGATCTGAAACACTCCGGGTAACATATTGTATAATGGTGTTTTCAAATGAATAGTAAATGGGGTCCCAAACATAAATCCATCATTTGTTGTTAAACTTTGACATTTAGTAATTTAGAAATGTCTTCTTTGGAGTAGGGATGAGCCGAACACCCCCCTGTTCGGTTCGCACCAGAACATGTGTACAGGAAAAAAGTTTGTTTGAACACGCGAACACCGTTAAAGTCTATGGGACACGAACATGAATAATCAAAAGTGCTAATTTTAAAGGCTAATATGCAAGTTATTGTCATAAAAAGTGTTTGGGGACCTGGGTCCTGCCCCAGGGGACATGGATCAATGCAAAAAAAAGTTTTAAAAACGGCTGTTTTTTCAGGAGCAGTGATTTTAATAATGCTTAAAGTCAAACAATAAAAGTGTAATATCCCTTTAAATTTCGTACCTGGGGGTGTCTATAGTATGCCTGTAAAGGGGCGCATGTTTCCTGTGTTTAGAACAGTCTGACAGCAAAATGACATTTTGAAGGAAAAAACCCATTTAAAACTACCCGCGGCTATTGCATTGCCGACAATACACATAGAAGTTCATTGATAAAAACGGCATGGGAATTCCCCAAAGGGGAACCCCGAACCAAAATTAAAAAATAAAATGGCGTGGGAGTCCCCCTAAATTCCATACCAGGCCCTTCAGGTCTGGTATGGATATTAAGGGGAACCCCGGCCAAAATTTTTTAAAAAAATTACGTGGGGTTCCCCCTAAATTCTATACCAGACCCTTCAGGTCTGGTATGGATTTTAAGGGGAACTCCGCGCCAAAAAAAAAAAACGGCGTGGGGTCCCCCCAAAAATCCTTACCAGACCCTTATCCGAGCACGCAACCTGGCAGGCCACAGGAAAAGAGGGGGGACGAGAGTGCGCCCCCCCCTCCTGAACCGTACCAGGCCACATGCCCTCAACATTGGGAGGGTGCTTTGGGGTAGCCCCCCAAAACACCTTGTCCCCATGTTGATGAGGACAAGGGCCTCATCCCCACAACCCTAGCCGGTGGTTGTGGAGGTCTGCGGGCGGGGGGCTTATCGGATTCTGGAAGCCCCCTTTAACAAGGGGACCCCCAGATCCCGCCCCCCCTGTGTGAAATGGTAAGGGGGTACTTACCCCTACCATTTCACTAAAAAACTGTCAAAAATGTTAAAAATTACAAGAGACAGTTTTTGACAATTCCTTTATTTAAATGCTTCTTCTTTCTTCCTTCATCTTCTGGTTCTTCTGGTTCTTCTGGCTCTTCTGGTTCTTCCTCCGGCGTTCTCGTCCAGCATCTCCTCCGCGGTGTCTTCTATCTTCTTCTCCTCGGGCCGCTCCGAAACCATGGCATGGGGGGGAGGCTCCCGCTCTTCTCTTATTCTTTTCTTCTCTTCTTCTCTTCTTCTCTTCTTCATTTTCTTCTCCGGGCCGCTCCGCACCCATGCTGGCATGGAGGGACGCTCCCGCTGTGTGACGGCGCTCCTCATCTGACAGTACCTAAATAACGGGGGCGGGGACACCCGGTGACCCCGCCCCCCTCTGACGCACGGTGACTTCACGGGACTTCCCTGTGACGTCACGGGGAATGCCACAGGGAAGTCCCGTCATGTCCCGTGCGTCAGAGGGGGGCGGGGTCACCGGGTGGCCCATCCCCCATTATTTTTTTTATTTTTATTTTTTGTACAAAAGAAAAGGGGGACTTTATTTACAAATATACAAGCATCTGAAAATGTAAACACATTTAAAAAAAAAAAACAAAACACTGAAGTCACTCTTCATCTGAATCATCATCAACCACTGGACGAGATTTTCTTGGTGCTTTACCAACTCCACTGCCACCTGCTTCTTCCTCATCGTCAGAGGGCACACGGTTCTCTTTTTCCACATTACTAGTAGATGGGGATCCAAAGAAATCTTCTATACCTTTCTGCCATTTTGGAGTAGGCCGGACACATACAGGATTACCTCCAGAATACTTGCCTTCAGATTTTTTCCCAGTTGGAGAGGTTGAATGGTTGGAGGAAGAAGAGCTTGCGCCAAAAGACTTTCATGGTGCTCTAGCAGCAACAGCTTTCCTGTAGCTGCCGGTGGATGTTCCCGCGCTATCTGCTTTAGTCCGCACCATGATAGCCTCACGCACTCCGTACCACAAGCCGCTCACCCCGTCCCTCATTATTTAAGAACTGTCAGACGAGGAGCGCCGTCACACAGCGGGAGCCTCCCTCCATGCCAGCATGGGTGCGGAGCGGCCCGGAGAAGAAGATGAAGAAGAGAAGAAGAGAAGAAGAGAAGAAAAGAAGAATAGAAGAGTGGGAGCCTCCCCCCCATGCCATGGGTGCGGATCGGCCCGAGGAGAAGAAGATAGAAGACGCCGCGGAGGAGATGCTGGACGAGAACGCCGGAGGAAGAACCAGAAGAGCCAGAAGAACCAGAAGAACCAGAAGATGAAGGAAGATAGAAGAAAGAAGAAGCATTTAAATAAAGGAATTGTCAAAAACTGTCTCTTGTCATTTTTAACATTTTTGACAGTTTTTTAGTGAAATGGTAGGGGTAAGTACCCCCTTACCATTTCACACAGGGGGGGGCGGGATCTGGGGGTACCCTTGTTAAAGGGGGCTTCCAGATTCCGATAAGCCCCCCGCCCGCAGAACCCCACAACCACCGGCCAGGGTTGTGGGGATGAGGCCCTTGTCCTCATCAACATGGGGACAAGGTGTTTTGGGGGGCTACCCCAAAGCACCCTCCCAATGTTGAGGGCATGTGGCCTGGTACGGTTCAGGAGGGGGGGGGGTCGCACTCTCGTCCCCCCTCTTTTCCTGCGGCCTGCCAGGTTGCGTGCTCGGATAAGGGTCTGGTATGGATTTTTGGGGGGACCCCACGCCGTTTTTTTTTTTTTTTTTGGCGCGGGGCTCCCCTTAAAATCCATACCAGACCTGAAGGGTCTGCTATGGAATTTAGGGGGAACCCCACGTCATTTTTTTTTTTAATTTTGGCCGGGGTTCCCCTTAATATCCATACCAGACCTGAAGAGCCTGGTATGGAATTTAGGGGGACTCCCACGTCATTTTTTTTTTTAAATTTTGGTTCGGGGTTCCCCTTTGGGGAATTCCCAAGCCGTTTTTATCAATGAACTTCTATGTGTATTGTCGGCAATGCAATAGCCGCGGGTAGTTTTAAATGTGTTTTTTCCTTCAAAATGTCATTTTGCTGTCAGACTGTTCTAAACACAGGAAACATGCGCCCCTTTACAGGCATACTATAGTCACCCCCCAGCTACGAAATTTAAAAGGATATTACACTTTTATTGTTTGACTTTAAGCATTATTAAAATCACTGCTCCTGAAAAAACGGCCGTTTTTAAAACTTTTTTTTGCATTGATCCATGTCCCCTGGGGCAGGACCCAAGTCCCCCAACACTTTTTTTGACAATAACTTGCATATTAGCCTTTAAAATTAGCACTTTTGATTTCTCCCATAGACTTTTAAAGGCATTCGAATTTGCCGCGAACACCCCAAATTGTTCGCTGTTCTGCGAACTTGCGAACAGCCAATGTTCGAGTCGAACATGAGTTTGACTCGAACTCGAAGCTCATCCCTACTTTGGAGATAAAAAAAATCTATTCTGGTATATTAGTATGGGGGGGGGGCAGAAGGTATAGTGGATAAGACATAAGCCAAGCATCAATAAGATGGGGGTTGTGCATTAAAAGAACCAATTATAGATAACTTGCTTTGCTATTGGTATAAATGTACTATAATACATTCTATTTTCAGTTAGTTACCTTCTTATCATCTTTGATTTGTTTTTATGTAGATGTTTATTATCCATTATTCATTTATTCATATTTTATATTTGTTATATATTTTATTAATCAGTTCATCACTTCACCAATTGTGGTTATGACAGTTGTAATTTTTAGGGGTATGCCTCGATGTGAATAATCTTTAGGTGGGGGTGGTTACCATCATCCATTTGAATATATAAAAAGAAAGTGCCTGGGGCTGCCCCAAATCTAGAAATCTAGAACCCAGCGTTGCTCAGTGTCTTCCGTGTCCGCCGTAGGGGGAATTACCTTCGGGTGCCTCTGTTGTGCTGATTCGCTGCCGTGGTTTTCCCGGGTATGCAGTGTATGGATTCCCCATAACATATGTTAGTTCTATACTATGTATTAAACTTAAGTGTAAATTTTTTCTTTTCTATTTTGTATTTAAACTACTTTTGTTATGACCACTTGAATATGAAATCATGAATATGATTTATCTTGTAGATAACTATGATTGGCTTCTGAAGAAGAGGCCTATGCTGCTAAACATGTAAAGGATTATTGCCAAGATCTACTATACCCGGTACCCCATGTCAATCTTGGGGTTCACCAACTTCTTTTGCAACTTTTAAGTATCATGCACGGCTGTAATTATTGATTGTAATTAAGCTTAATTGTAAATATATCTTTCACTACATTGCTTTTATCATGTTTTTCTATCAATAAATTGTATTTTTAATTATATTCTTACTCAATCCTTGGGTACCGATCTAGTCCAATTTTTCCCCCATTTCTCTGCCAGGGGCATGTTTGGGGCAGCCCCAGGCACTTCCTTTTTATATATTGGTTATGACAGTGATGTAGAGACACCTAAATCTGTGGATTGGGATTGGATGTAGTGGTGGTAGCAGGAAGGAATGCAATGGAAGGGCAGGCTTTGTTGGGAAAGGAAGGTGAGAGCTCTAGGGCAGAAAAAAAAGGAGTGGTAAGGGAAGAAGCGAAAATGGGTAAAAAATAAGGAGCAAGAAGGCAGGAAATTAGAGGAATAGAGAGAAATTATTGAAAGTGTGCCTGGCTCCAAATAATAGGAAATTGGCCTGGGGGAAGTAGGAGGTTTAAAAACACGTTTTTCATTTTCCACTACCACTTAGAGACTGTTTTGAAATGATGATTAATAAACACAAGAGAGAAACCAAACTCTCCAGAACTTGAACATTTTGAAGTAGATTACAACTTGAAGCTGCATGTATCAGTGAGCAGGAAGAGAGTAAAAACAATGAAACCTTTTAAAGACCAACAAAAGTCTTTATGCATAGAATGCATTAATGTGAAAAACCTCAAGGGTTTACATCCCCTTTAAAGGTAAACAGCGGAGAAGCTGCAAAGCATGCATTGAATTCAGGAAGTTGTGGAAAGAGATGGCTAGCAGCCAAGCAGCAACTAGTAATAAGTATGTTTATACTGTATTGGTAAAAATAACTATTGTTTGTACTGTATTATAATGCTGATTAGGGATGAGCTTCGTGTTAGAGTCGAACCCATGTTCGACTCGAACATCGGCTGTTCGACCGTCCGTCGAATTGCGAACGATATGGGCCGTTCGCGCCAAATTCGTGTGGCGCGTCACGGCCCATAATTCACTGCGGCATCGCAGTGCATTGCTGGCTGATGATTGGCCAAGCATGCACTATGACCCGCATGCTTGGCCAATCACAGCGCCGTCAGTAGAGAGAGCTGTAATTGGCCAAAGCCAGGGTGGCTTTGGCCAATTATGGCTCAGGGGATTTAGTACACACCCCACACTATATAAGGCCGCCTGCACGGCGGCCCTGTGTAGTGTGTGTTCCGGTGTGCTGAGAGATAGAGAGAGAGAGAGACAGTGTCATTTGATTTGAGTTAGATAGATTAGGCAGAACAGTCAGTCAGTTAGCTGCACTTACAGTGTATTGTGTATATATATGCATCCCAGGTGTTGCATATATATATATACACTGTATTCAGTTTAGCTAGATCCGTTCCTGTTATCTTCTATCTAGACTATTTAGTGCAGTGTGTCCTGCTCACAGTGTTCAGCTAGATCCGTTCCTGCTATTTACATTCAGTGCAGTGCGTCCTGCTCACAGTGTTCAGCTAGATCCGTTCCTGCTATTTACATTCAGTGCAGTGCGTCCTGCTCACAGTGTTCAGCTAGATCCGTTCCTGCTATTTACATTCAGTGCAGTGCGTCCTGCTCACAGTGTTCAGCTAGATCCGTTCCTGCTATTTACATTCAGTGCAGTGCGTCCTGCTCACAGTGTTCAGCTAGATCCGTTCCTGCTATTTACATTCAGTGCAGTGCGTCCTGCTCACAGTGTTCAGCTAGATCCGTTCCTGCTATTTACATTCAGTGCAGTGCGTCCTGCTCACAGTGTTCAGCTAGATCCGTTCCTGCTATTTACATTCAGTGCAGTGCGTCCTGCTCACAGTGTTCAGCTAGATCCGTTCCTGCTATTTACATTCAGTGCAGTGCGTCCTGCTCACAGTGTTCAGCTAGATCCGTTCCTGCTATTTACATTCAGTGCAGTGCGTCCTGCTCACAGTGTTCAGCTAGATCCGTTCCTGGTATTTACATTTAGTGCAGTGCGTCCTGCTCACAGTGTTCAGCTAGATCCGTTCCTGCTATTTACATTCAGTGCAGTGCGTCCTGCTCACAGTGTTCAGCTAGATCCGTTCCTGCTATTTACATTCAGTGCAGTGCGTCCTGCTCACAGTGTTCAGCTAGATCCGTTCCTGCTATTTACATTCAGTGCAGTGCGTCCTGCTCACAGTGTTCAGCTAGATCCGTTCCTGCTATTTACATTCAGTGCAGTGCGTCCTGCTCACAGTGTTCAGCTAGATCCGTTCCTGCTATTTACATTCAGTGCAGTGCGTCCTGCTCACAGTGTTCAGCTAGATCCGTTCCTGCTATTTACATTCAGTGCAGTGCGTCCTGCTCACAGTGTTCAGCTAGATCCGTTCCTGCTATTTACATTCAGTGCAGTGCGTCCTGCTCACAGTGTTCAGCTAGATCCGTTCCTGCTATTTACATTCAGTGCAGTGCGTCCTGCTCACAGTGTTCAGCTAGATCCGTTCCTGCTATTTACATTCAGTGCAGTGCGTCCTGCTCACAGTGTTCAGCTAGATCCGTTCCTGCTATTTACATTCAGTGCAGTGCGTCCTGCTCACAGTGTTCAGCTAGATCCGTTCCTGCTATTTACATTCAGTGCAGTGCGTCCTGCTCACAGTGTTCAGCTAGATCCGTTCCTGCTATTTACATTCAGTGCAGTGCGTCCTGCTCACAGTGTTCAGCTAGATCCGTTCCTGGTATTTACATTCAGTGCAGTGCGTCCTGCTCACAGTGTTCAGCTAGATCCGTTCCTGCTATTTACATTCAGTGCAGTGCGTCCTGCTCACAGTGTTCAGCTAGATCCGTTCCTGCTATTTACATTCAGTGCAGTGCGTCCTGCTCACAGTGTTCAGCTAGATCCGTTCCTGCTATTTACATTCAGTGCAGTGCGTCCTGCTCACAGTGTTCAGCTAGATCCGTTCCTGCTATTTACATTCAGTGCAGTGCGTCCTGCTCACAGTGTTCAGCTAGATCCGTTCCTGCTATTTACATTCAGTGCAGTGCGTCCTGCTCACAGTGTTCAGCTAGATCCGTTCCTGCTATTTACATTCAGTGCAGTGCGTCCTGCTCACAGTGTTCAGCTAGATCCGTTCCTGCTATTTACATTCAGTGCAGTGCGTCCTGCTCACAGTGTTCAGCTAGATCCGTTCCTGCTATTTACATTCAGTGCAGTGCGTCCTGCTCACAGTGTTCAGCTAGATCCGTTCCTGCTATTTACATTCAGTGCAGTGCGTCCTGCTCACAGTGTTCAGCTAGATCCGTTCCTGGTATTTACATTTAGTGCAGTGCGTCCTGCTCACAGTGTTCAGCTAGATCCGTTCCTGCTATTTACATTCAGTGCAGTGCGTCCTGCTCACAGTGTTCAGCTAGATCCGTTCCTGCTATATACATTTAGTGCAGTACGTCCTGCTCACAGTGTTCAGCTAGATCCGTTCCTGCTATTTACATTCAGTGCAGTGCGTCCTGCTCACAGTGTTCAGCTAGATCCGTTCCTGTTATCTTCCTACTGACAGGCAGGCTTGTCTGGTTACAGTATATAAAGCTACCTGAAGAAAATTACAGGTGTTCTATCCCAGCTTAGTGCAGCTACAGGCCATTAGTATGTCTGGAAGGCCAAGAAGGAGAGGCAGACAGTCACAAGCCAATAAGAGAGGGCAAGCAGGCTCTGTGTCTAGTGCTGGTCGTGGAGACGGTGCATCCTCATCAGCACGTGGCCATGGGACACGCTTGGCCTTTTTTTCGGCAGCTGGCCGTGTTGAGCCGCAACATGCGGAAGACTTGGTCGAGTGGATGACCAAGCCGTCCTCATCCTCCTCATCCTCTCTCACCCATGCCCAGGGTGCTTTGTCTGGCAAAGCAGCGGCCTCTTCCCTCAGCTCAATGTCATCAGTGACTCCTTCCCTAGCTCCACCATGTCCTCATGAGGATTCCCTCGAACTGTTTGACCACAGTGTTGGGTACATGCTCCAGGAGGATGCCCAGCGTTTGGAAGGCTCTGATGATGATACTGAGCTCAATGAAGGCAGTAACATGAGCACGGACAGAGGGGGTGCCCAAGAAGGACAGCAATCTGGCAGTCATGCTCCCCCTGCTGCAGCATACTGCCAGGTTTGCTCCAGTGATGAGGAGGGAGGGGATGATGAGGTCACTGACTCAACGTGGGTGCCTGATAGGAGAGAGGAGGAGGAGGAGGAGGAGGAGGTGGCACATCACCAACTAGGCAGGATGCCCTCCAGGGGCCAGCCTAAGGGCAGCACATTGACTGCATCACACCCCAAAGCTCCACATGTGCAGGGCGCTGCAGTCTCTGCGCGTTATTCAAAAAGTTCTTTGGTGTGGGCCTTTTTTGAGACGAGTGCATCAGATCGCACCGCTGCTATTTGCAACATATGTCTCAAGCGTATCTCGCGTGGCCAAAACATCTCCCGCTTGGGTACCACATGCTTGACCAGACATATGTTGACCTGCCATGCAGTTCGTTGGCAAGCGTATCTGAAAGACCCACACCAAAGAACAAAGACGATCTCTCCTTGCTCCTCATCAGCTGAGATTTCCAACCCCACTAGACCTTCAGTCCTCTCTGAGACCTGCAGTGAGAGGAATGAAGGTGTAGAATTAGGTGTGTCACAGCCAAGTACTTGTGGGCAATCTGCTTTTGGTACACCGACGTCAGATTGTACCAGGCAAATTTCCCTGCCCCAGCTGCTGCACCGCCGAAAGAAGTTTGCTCCCAGCCATCCACATGCCCAGCGGTTGAATGCTAGCTTGGCAAAATTGCTAGCACTTCAACTGCTGCCTTTTCAGTTGGTAGACTCTGCCCCCTTCCGTGAGTTTGTGGAATGTGCGGTTCCTCAGTGGCAGGTACCCAAACGCCACTTTTTCTCACGGAAGGCGATTCCGGCTCTCTACCGGCATGTGGAAGGCAATGTCCATGCCTCGCTGGACAGGGCGGTCAGCGGTAAGGTGCATATTACCGCTGACTCATGGTCCAGCAGGCATGGACAGGGACGTTACTTAAGTTTCACGGCGCATTGGGTGACTCTGCTGGCAGCTGGGAAGGATGCAGGACAAGGTGCAGTAGTGTTGGAGGTTGTTCCGCCACCACGCCTCCAAAATGCTGATTGTGACACACCTCTCTCCTCCACCCCCTCCTCTTCTTCTTCCTCCATGGCCTCTTCCTCGGAACCAGCGGTGCTCCGTAGGCGTTCAAGGGGCTACGCAAGTACGCAGGCCAAAAGATGCCATGCGGTGCTTGAGCTGGTGTGCTTGGGGGACAGGAGCCACACTGGGGCAGAGGTTCTGTCAGCTCTGCAGGGGCAGGTTCAGAGGTGGTTGACGCCACGCCAACTTAAGGCAGGAATGGTGGTTTGCGACAATGGCACCAACCTCCTCTCTGCCCTCCGACAGGGACAACTGACCCATGTGCCCTGTTTGGCTCACGTCCTTAACTTGGTGGTGCAGCGGTTCTTGGGCAGGTACCCGGGCTTACAGGATGTCCTGAGGCAGGCCAGGAAAGTCTCTGTGCATTTCCGCCGGTCATATAATGCCAGTGCTCGGCTGACGGACCTCCAAAAGGAGTTTAACCTGCCCAAGAACCGCCTAATCTGTGACATGCCCACCAGGTGGAACTCGACGTTGGCCATGCTGCAGCGGCTGCACACGCAGCAGAGGGCCATCAATGAGTACCTGTGCGACTATGGCACCAGGACAGGGTCAGGGGACCTTGGTTTTTTTTCCCCACGCCAGTGGGCCATGATCAGGGATGCATGCACTGTCCTGTCACCATTCGAGGAGGCCACGAGGATGGTGAGCACTGACAGTGCATGCATCAGTGACACTGTCCCCCTTGTCCACCTGTTGGAGCACACGCTGCGTGGAATAATGGACAGGGCACTTGAGGCAGAACAGAGGCAGGAAGAGGAGGACTTCCTTAGCTCTCAAGGCCCCCTTTATCCAGACAGTGTTCCTGCGTGCCCGCCGATCACACAGGAAGAGGACGAGGAGGAGGAGGAGGAGGAGGAGGAAGATTGTGTCAGTATGGAGGTGGAGCCTGGCACTCAGCATCAGCAGTCTTTAAGGGATCAGTCCCAAGGAACACATGGACTTGTACGTGGCTGGGAGGAGGTGGCTGCGGACGTTGTTGTCCTTAGTGACCCAGAGGACTCCGGACCGAATGCCTCAGCAAACCTACGCTGCATGGCCTCCCTGATCCTGCAAAGCCTGCGTAAGGATCCTCGTATTCGTGGTATCAAGGAGAAGGACCAATACTGGCTGGCAACCCTCCTTGATCCACGTTACAAGGGTAAGGTTGCGGACCTTATCTTGCCATCGCAGAGGGAGCAGAGGATGAAACATCTTCGGGAGGCCTTGCAGAAAGGTCTGTGCAACGCGTTCCCAGAGACTGGGAGGTTACAAACTCCTGTTTCTGGACAACGTGTTGCTGAGGCTTCGGTCAGTCAAAGAAGGAGCGGTGGAGAAGGTGGCCGTCTGACCGATGCGTTCAGACAATTTTTTGGTCCGCAGCCCCAAGGTATGATCGGTTCCAGCAACCATCGCCAGCGTCTGTTTTACATGGTGCAGGAATACCTAGGGGCAAGATCAGACTTGGACACCTTTCCCACCGAAAATCCTCTGGGTTACTGGGTCTTGAGGATGGATCACTGGCCAGAGCTTGCACAGTATGCAATTGAGCTACTGGCCTGTCCTGCATCCAGCGTTCTTTCGGAACGTACATTCAGTGCTGCTGGAGGCGTGGTAACCGATCACAGGGTGCGTCTGTCCACTGACTCGGTCGATCGGCTGACCTTCATAAAAATGAATCAGTCTTGGATCACCACCAGCTACCAAGCACCTGATGCTGATGTAACTGAATAATTTTTTTCAGATCCCTTCAAAGACTGCCTATGCTGATGCTGAGTGATTATCCCTGAGTAATTATCCTCTTCCTCCTCAATCATCACGCTGATAGCTTGTAAGAACATTTTTGGTTCTGGGCGCCACCACCAGTGCCTAAGGCACAATTTTTCAGCCCCTGTATAACAGGGGCGTGTAATTACAATTTTTGATGTAATACTTTGCAGCACGGCTCGTTCCTGCATTCCAACTAGAGTGTCTGTGAGGGGTTGCAGTGTTGTGGCACCAGCACCAGTGCCTAAGGCCCAATTTTTCTGCCCCTGTCTAACAGGGGCGTGTAATTACAATTTTTGATGCAATACTTTGCAGCAGTGCTCGTTCCTGCGTTCCAACTAGAGTGTCTGTGAGGGGTTGCAGTGTTGTGGCACCAGCACCAGTGCCTAAGGCCCAATTTTTCTGCCCCTGTCTAACAGGGGCGTGTAATTACAATTTTTGATGCAATACTTTGCAGCAGGGCTCGTTCCTGCGTTCCAACTAGAGTGTCTGTGAGGGGTTGCAGTGTTGTGGCACCAGCACCAGTGCCTAAGGCCTAATTTTTCAGCTCCTGTTCAACAGGGGCATGTAATTACAATTCTTGATCTAATATTTCACAGCAGGGCCCTGTGAGGGCTTACAGTGTTTTGGCCACAGCAACACCTAAGGCCCAAATTTCTGCTGAGTATATAGGGCAGGACCCTACTTTCAAACATCTAACTTACAAACGACTCCTACTTGCAAACGGAAGGAGACAACAGGAAGTGAGATGAAATCTACCCATAGGAAGGGAAATTCTCTCATGTAAGAGTTAATATGGGAAAACAATTTCTCCTTTCCACTGATGCTTTCCAATCCTTGTTCCACAAAAAAACGCAAATTTTCAAAAAACATTTTTCATTGGGACAAAAAAGTGAGGTGAAATCTTCTGAAGAGGAGGAAAGACGCAAAACAAATGTCACAGGGGTGATAACCCTTCCCTATGTTTTCCAAAAAGCTTAGAAAAGATTTTTTGGCTGGAGCTAAACACATTAAAAATGTTCAAAATTACAAACAGATTCTACTTAACAACAAACCTACAGTCCCTGTCTTGTTTGCACCGCCTGTATACTGCTGTTCAGAGTATATAGGGACCTTTCCTTATTTTAATTTGGGTGCGGGGTTCCCCTTAATATCCATACAAGACCCAAAGGGCCTGGTAATGGACTGGGGGGTACCCATGCCGTTTGTCTCACTGATTTTCATCCATATTGCCAGGACCCGACATGACATTAAACCCGCAAGCAGTTTTAAATGAGATTTTTTCCTTTAAAAATGACATTTGGTGCAGGGACTGTTCTAAACATGGGAAACACGCGTCACTTTACAGGCATACTATAGACACCCCCCAGGTACGATATTTAAAGGAATATTTCACTTTTTTTTTTTTACTTTAAGCATCATTAAAATCACTGCTCCCGAAAAAACGGCCGTTTTTAAAAGTTTTTTTTGCATTGATACATGTCCCCTGGGGTAGGACCCGGGTCCCCAAACCCTTTTTAGGACAATACCATGCAAATTAGCCTTTAAAATGAGCACTTTTGATTTCGAACGTTCGAGTCCCATAGACGTCAATGGGGTTCTAACGTTCGTGCGAACTTGCGGTCCGTTCGCGGGTTCTGGTGCGAACCGAACCGGGGGGTGTTCGGCTCATCCCTAATGCTGATGTTAGAAAATTGTGTATAAAAATTGTGAATAAAAAAAGTGTATGCTGGGGCGTGGCCTGCGGTGGAGCCGGATGGTCGCATAACACCGGAGTTCCACTGACACAGGGATTCAGCGGCCTACAGCGGACCATCCATGCAACCTTTTCACTCCATTCCATGGCAGATCAGCCCAGGAAGCCTCCCTGATCATGCCCAGCAAACGGCGAAACGATAGACACCCGCAGCGCTTAACGGACTTTTACTCCCTGAAAGATAATGGAGGTAGGCAAGATGGCGCCGAGGCCTACACTCCTCCGGCAGCCTCAGCACACAGCAAGGCATCTAAAAAAAGCAATCATCCTCCCAAATACACCTCACTCGATCCCCAACACTCCTATCCTCCCTCACCATCTTCTAACAGTCCTGCTAAGTCCAGGCCCAGGCTGGATGGCAATGGATTGAGTCTGGCAGCTAGCCCAGACTCAGGGGAAGACATGAGAGACATGCCCGAATCGATTGAATCCTTTCCCACACAGAATCAGCCTGTACTGCATACTGTGCTAAAAGACATGCTCTTGTCCCTGAGGAGCACAATCCAGTCTGATATAGCCTCCTGCATGCACAAATTCAACAGAGACATACAAGCAATGGGGGATAGGGTGGATCATATTGAAGTCAAGATGGAAGAATACGCTGATACCATCAATAATCTGGTAGATGCCTATGATGAGAAAAAAGGTGAAAATGAGTGGATCAAAGCAAAGATAGCAGACATGGAGGACAGGTCGAGAAGAAACAACCTGATAATAAGAGGGATCACCAAATTGGTGCAACAAGCTGACCTAGGCGCCTATGCAGTGTCACTTTTTAAAAATCTCATACCAAGTCTCACCAACTTCGCTATTGACAGGATCCACCGCCTGCCTAAGCCGTCACATTTGTTTGACCATATTCCCAGAGATGTGCTCCTCCGTTTACATTTTTCATGTGAAAGAGAACCTTATGTCATGCATGAGGAAGCATGATCAAATCCCTCCACAGTATCAAAGCTTACAATTTTTTGCCGATCTGTCACAATACACACTTCAGAAAAGAAGGAACCTAAATAAGGTAACCAAAGTGTTGCAAAATCACAAAATCATATACAGATGGGGATATCCAACAAAACTTACTGTGACCAGAAAGAAACACACCTACACCACCACCTTAGATAAGGGGATTGCTCTCTTGAAAGAATGGGATATTCTCCCTGAGCCAGATACAGTAAGCCCCATTACCAGCACACCGCATCAGGTTGACCTGCATGGAAGAAGGTCACCGCTAAAAATGCAAAGACGCACTTGTAAATTCGATCGGATGGTCATCCATTCAGCTCCCTAATCCCTGGGAAAATAGAGCCAGGGACTGTACGGTCAGACTAAACCCCCAATATATGCCAGTAGCTCGCTGCTGCCATTAGATGCTCAGGACCTTCCTTTCTTAATACACCATGTTTGGTGTCTTGCACTGTTATTCAGGTTTCATTGTTTTTTTCACCTTTATCCTTTTACCACTTTTTTCCCCTAGTATTCTGGATGATGATTGAATCAAGAGAACAAACGGACTACTGCAACAACTGTTGGGTGATATCATACCTTACTTTGCCAAGACCTTCCTCAGATCGGCCAGTGAAGGAGGAATAAACACTTTGCAATGTGAGTACAACACCAAGTTTTATCTATGGAACTCTCTCATTCCCCAAGTTCTTAATTCTTTCCCACAGAGGACTGCCACATATAAAGATGTATCCTTGCAGATATCTAGTGCTTTCAGGTAAAATGGGTATTGACACTTAACATTTTATCCATTAATGTTAAAGGGCTTAATCCTCCTATGAAACGTAAATGAAACGTAAATCTCTCTGGAAAGAGGCCCTTCTACACAACAGTGACATTCTCTGTGCGCAAGAGACCCACTTCAGCTCTCTAGCTCCTCCTAAATGTTCACACAAGAATTACCCTTTTGTTTTTACTGCAGATGCAGACCCTAAAACCAAAGGAGTACTTATTGCCATAAGTGACACAGTAGCATTCACGGAGGAAATAATAGACCCGCAAGGTAGATTTTTGATTTTTATATGTGACTTGAACTCCATGTACATGATTGTTACCGTGTACTCCCCCAACAAACAAGCATCAAGTTCACGTTTTCAATAAGCTAATGCAAAAGATCCAAAAGCATCAAAAAGGTCTGTTAATAATCAGCGGAGACTTTAACGCCACCCAGGATCCAACGTGTGATTCCACATCTCTTTCTAAGTGCGCCAATGCTGCGTTACTCCCTTCTATACACAATCAAAGCTTATATGATGCATGGTGCTGTTTACATGCGGATGAAAGGGATTTTACTTTTTTTTCCCCGCCACATCAGGTTTACACAAGAATAGACCTTTTCTTAGTAGACCAATGAGTCTTACTTCTGACCAAAAATGCTACCATAAACACAATAACTTGGTCTGATCATGCTTCCATTGTCCTGTCTATAACAAACGTATCTTCAGCCAAACAAAGTTCGTTATGGAGAATCAACCCATACTTGGTACAACAAGTAAAGACCAAAGCAGTTTTGCAGACTCAGTTGCAGGAATTTCTAACCAATAATGTGGGCTCGGTACAAGACCCCTTTACTTTGTGGAATGCCCATAAAGCGTTCATGAGGGGAATTTTGGTACAGCTTGGGGCGAGGGCAAAGAAGCAGAGGCAAAAGCGGTTAGTTGAACCCACACAAGAAATCTCAAATTTAGAGGCTCAAAACAAAATTAACACCACGCCAACCCGCTCAAAAAAATTATCACAACTTAGGCATGACCTTAGACTCTTATTACTAGATAGTTTCGAAAAAGCATCAAGACGATTAAAAATGAATTATTTTGAGCGGAGCAGACATGCATTGTTAGAGCTCCGCACCGCTGAGGAGAGAAGAGAAGGACAAAGCGGAGCCTGCAGGCTCAAAAGGTATCCATTTGAACCTTTTTTCCCCAGGGAACAAACTGTGAAAGTTTGGGCAGGAAATATGGTACTGGGAGGAAGCCGTGGCAGAAATAAAAATCACCTCACAAAGAGCTCACAGGCACTCACTGCAACTAAAGCAGCTCCAGTCACCTCACAATATACAGCATCAGGGCGCTCTCACAGACAGAAAATGTCACAGCAAGACTCTCCATTTGAGTCAGATACAGAACAAATCCTCTCACAAACTTCTCCACAAGCCTCCTCAGCATCCCCAGTAATATTATTACAATTTGAAAAGATGCTTCATAAGGCTTTAAAACAAACCTCAGACCAAATAACAAACAGCCTAACCAAAGAAATAAGAGAGCTGGGAAACCGCACCGCAGCCTTAGAAATAAAAATGGATGAAATTGAAATTACAACCCAAGAAAATATAACAGAAGTGGAACAATTAAAAGAAGAGAATTTAATACTTCAAGCTAAGCTAGAAGATTACGAAAATAGAGCCAGACGTTCAAACTTGCGCATAAGGGGAATACCTGAAACTGTGACAGACCTGCAATCTACTATTACTGCTCTATTACAAGAACTAAAACCAGATATCCCTATTGAACGTTTAGAACTGGACAGAGTACACAGAGCCCTCACAGCCAAAAAGAAAGATGGACCCCCACGTGATATAATCACAAAATTTCATTATTACAGAACGAAAGAACAAATACTAATTGCTGCAAGAGAAAAAAAGGAACTTATTTTTCAAGGACACAATTATCAAATTTTTGCTGACCTATCCCAACTTACTATTACTAAAAGACGATCCATGAAACCCCAACTAATGGAACTGCAACGCCACAACATTATGTATCAATGGGGCTTCCCCTTTTCAGTCAGATTTAACTACCAAGGTACAATTTACAGAAGCAGATCAGCAGATGAACTACAACAAACCCTTTTAAAATTAAATCTGACAGAACTCACAAGCAGCAACTCTCCCACACGCAGAAGAATGGCATCATCTTCACCTTCAGGCAGCACCCAGAAAATTTCAGAACAAAATGGGAATCATCATTCTCACAAAAGAGGCCGTTATGCCACATCATCCATGGGCCAAGAAGATTCAATGGACTGACATCCTAATTCCTGATATCTCTTCATTTATTATACTAAGAGATGGTTCTCTATAAAAAAACCTGTATTTATAACTGAATGTAACTGCATTCTGATAGTCACACACTGTGTGGGATCATGTTACATTCCAGTTATATTTCTTATTACTTCTGATTCATATAGCCTTAGAATATATAAGTGAAATAAGGAAATTCTTGTTCAGTTATATATTTTCAGGTAATAACAATAGATTTATTACTTTTGAGGACAAAAATGTTCAATAATCCAGAAGTAATGGAAGCTTTTTCTTTCTTTTCTTAAAACAAATAGATTATTACCTAACTAGTTCCTAGAACTATGTTTTTGTTTATTCTAATCTGAAGCAATACAACCTCAATTTTATGAGTTAACATATCTAAACAGTTACATATGAATAAAATATGTAATTGTTTACTCTAAAAGGGTTAAAATCCCAAAATAATTCAGACTATCTTCATCAATACCAAAGTTATTAACAGGACCTTTCTAACTGAATTATTTAGCCTAGGGCAAGACTAACCATATACAACCACCCTGGAATAAATAATTTCAACAAAAACTATATTTTGCACTCCAATTAATGAATCATCATTTTGATGTCTTTTGACATAGCACTTCTCTCCTGTAAGCGGAAGATCCGTGTACCCCCATTAGCCCTCCTCATTCTCCCAACCATATTATGTTGGAGTGTGACGAAGGCACTTATTCCCCTGAGAGAGATATTTATTCTCTTTCACGGGTAAATTGTGATTACTTGCAAAAAATAATTTATACAATGTATCATCTAATCTCATATGTTTTTTGTTTACTCTTTACTCCAGAATTCACTGGTTTCTTTTCTATCTTTTCATCTCTTCAGTCCACACAGGTTGATCTGCACAGTCAGCTCTGCATAACAAAAAGTAAGTCAAAACTATTTGATCTGTTGCCATGGCACCACTGAATATACTTTCCCTGAATGTTCAGGGAATACATGTCCCTCAAAAAAGGACCAAAGCCTTCTGTACTTTCCATAACAAGAAGGCTCACATAGTATGCCTCCAAGAAACACACTTCACCAAAGATTCCACTCCAAAATATATTTCTCCTTTTTATCAACAAATTTACATGGCTTCTGCCTGTACCAAACAAAGGGGTACTCTAATTGCATTTCACCGATCCACACCATTCACCTTATCATCAGAAATTAAAGACCCAGAAGGTAGATACCTGATACTCATGGGTTATATAATGGATACAGCAATCACTGTGATTTCCTACTACGCTCCTAATAAACAACCTACACCATTCCTCTCACATATATTACAAGTGATTAATACACACAAAATAGGAACAGTGATAATGTGCGGGGATTCGAACCAGGTCCTCCTCCCATTTCTAGATAAATCACCTTTTACACCATCCAAAATAACCTCTAGATTACCTTTTTCTCAACTTCTTTCCAAATACAATCTGGTAGATTCGTGGAGAGAAAGTAACCCAATGAAAAAGAAATTCACTTATTTCTCGCACCCTCATCAAACCTTCACCAGAATAGATCATATTTTTCTAACAATAGGAATGATACCAGAAATTATTGCATCAGATATAATTCCGATTCCGTGGTCTGACCATAATGCAGTATACACTACTATAGCCTCAGCCATACCAAAAGCGCATGACCCAACGTGGTACTTACCGGACATAATGCTCAAACACCCACTACATCAGATGGCCATTGAACAAGCTTTAAAGGAATACATATCAATTAATAATACAACAGACATTTCCCCAATAACACTGTGGGAAGCTCATAAGCCTGTCTTGCGTGGTACAATACAAAGACAAATGGCACTATTTAAACGGGAACGCAAAAATCTAGCAAAAAAACTAGAACTCAATTTTAATGCAGCCTACATATCATTCCAAGATAATCCATCTCAGAGTACAAAATCTCATCTGGAAAAATCTAGATTGGAATACGATCTATTTCTCACTGAGTCAGTTGATAAATCCCTCAAACGCTCCAAACACAATTTCTACATGAATACAAACAAACCAGGTACATATTTGGCTCAGGCATTAAATTCAACTAACAAATCTTTCAAACCAATACGTTTGAAATTATCAAAAAATGTTTATACTTGTAATCCAGTTAAAATAGTCCATAAATTTCACTCACATCTCGCAACTTTATACAAGACAAACAATGAATTTAATCCTACAGAGGCTGAATCCTTCTTCTCAAAAATAACCTTACCTGAGTTGTCTCAGAATCAAAAAAGCAGTTTGGATGAGCCTATAACTATAGATGAAGTTGCTAATGCCATAAAAGACCTAAAACTTAACAAAAGACCAGGCCCAGACGGCTACTCGGCTTTATACTATAAAACATTCTCAGAAATACTCTCTCCCATTCTCACTGAAACTTTTAACAAACTTCTAGAAGGACATTCTTTTCGGCAAGAAACACTAATGGCAATTGTTTGTATGATCCCAAAACCCCTTTCTGATGATACTTCCTGTGTGAATTATCGGCCAATCTCTCTGTTAAACCTTGATATTAAATTATTAGCAAAAATAATAGCAAAACGCCTCAATAGCATTATAGGAAAATTAATACATAGAGATCAAGTAGGCTTCATGCCAAATAGACAGGCAGGCGATAATATACGCAGGGCAGTGTTATTGGCACATATTGCTAAAAAACGGAAAATCCCTTTATGTTTTCTATCTCTCGATATTAAGAGGGCATTTGACATCCTGTCAATACATGCAATATTCATTACAAAAATGGGGTTTTGGACCCCACTTTTTAACATGGATCAAAGCATTATATAATAAACCAAAAGCCTATATAAAATATGCTGGATACAAATCTGATGCCTTTAATATCGAAAGAGGTACCCGACAGGGTTGCCCATTATCTCCCTTATTATTTGCCCTTATACTCGAACCCATGGCCCAATACATCAGAACAAACCAAACTATAACTGGCATTGAAGTAGGAGGTATTACACACAAATTATGTATATTTGCAGACGATATATTACTTTTTCTATCATCACCACAGGTCTCTGGTCCTAACTTAATACCAGCTCTTGATGGATTTGCAGCCCTATCCGGCCTTATGATTAATCCTAAGAAATGCCTAGTGCTTAATATTTCGCTCACAAACATGGAATTGATCCCGGCTAGGGCTGCACTCCCATTCACATGGGCAGAAAAATCAATCCCATATCTTGGAATTCATTTAACAGCATCTCATTCTCACTTATTCTCAACCAATTATCCTCCTGTATTAAGACAGATCACAAATCTAAAAAACAATGGTCGCAACTTCCTTTATCCTGGATAGGGAAGATTAATGCAATCAAAATTACTATTCTACCCAAATTGCTTTATCTATTCAGAGTCCTCCCTATTCCAATTCCTTCCTATTTTTTGAGAATAGTACAAAAAAGAGCAACTTCGTTTATATGGGGCTCTTCTAAACCACGTATACCTATACACACACTACATGTTCCCAAAAATAAAGGAGGCCTGGGATACCCTAATTTTACTAACTACTACAGAGCAGCACATTTGGCCAGTCTGTCCAAATACCATGCAAAACAGGAAATCCCATTATGGGTATTTATAGAGGCTTCAGAAAATGACCCTCTATTAATATCAAACTTGTTATGGCTTGATCCTAAAGACCGCTTTAAAATTCATAATCCCATAACTAAACACTTCTTATCTCTCTGGGATAAACTAAAAACCAAATATCAGTTACAATCTCCACACAATCCTCTCCTTTCTTTTATCAGAAATCCGGCCTTTTATCCGGCATGGATCTACCCAAATTCTTTTAAAGCTTGGACAACATCAGGCATTCAGACACTAAATGACTTCATAGCATCTAAATCATTCCTTTCATTCCCATCGCTTAGAGAAAAATATGATCTACCAAACTCTGAGATATTTAGATATCTCCAAATCAAAAATTTCTATACGCCATTCCTAAAGGGGGATACACCATTATCCCAATTATCCATTTTTGAATCAATCTGTACAAAAGATCCATTTGCTAAAGGTACAATTTCATCACTTTATAATCAATTATATGGAGTAGTAAATCTTAATAGACCCTCTTACGTTCAGAGGTGGGAGGAGGACCTGGGGCGAACTTTAGAAGACACGGACTGGTCTAACATATGGCTCACATCTAAGTCATCTTCACCCAACATCTTAGCACTGGAGACAAATTATAAAGTCCTAACTCGCTGGTACCTTGTACCTGCTAGAGTGGCAAAATATTCACCTAATACCTCAGCTCTTTGTTTTCGAGGATGCCCAGAAATAGGCACACATTTACACATATGGTGGACGTGCCCAGTAATCCAAACCTTCTGGAAGGAAGTCTTCGTGATTGCATCTAAAATATTTAAAAAAAAATACAACCAGATCCATATATAACTTTACTTAATCTAAAACCGGAATGGTTAACACTCTCTCAATTCAAACTTATGATCCAACTAATAACGGCTGCAAAACAAACAGTGGCCAAGGCATGGAAATATCCTACATTGCTACTAGCAGAAACAATTCACAGAATGAATAATACAATGTCCCATGCTAAGATGGTAGCCATCGATCAAAATCAAATTCCAAAATTTGAAAAACTTTGGCATCCTTGGATAAAACAACAGTTCCTGTCAAATTTCAATGACTCTGTCCTGTTGCCATGGTAACAGATTAAATGACTTACAGAGACACCCATTCTAAGGCTTCAAAGAGAACTAAAAAGAATAATAAACTGACGAGCGGGACAACCTTGTGGACCATACCTCTGCCTTTCTACCCTTTTTCTTCTTTCTCTTTCCTTTTCTCCACCTTACGATTAAAGCTCATTATCAGAATTTATTTGACCTATATACACTCTACCTGTAAACAATATGTATAGTAGGTATAAATCATTTAAATACCTACAAAAGTAACTAAGGAAATGATATATATCTTAAATTTAGGTTTACGTGAACCCAAGGTTTAATATTTGAAATTTCATGATATTTACCTATATAAACCCTACTGTAAAACAATGAGCTTACTTTATAGATCCTTGTAAACTTACTTTATGTTTCTTTATAATATTGTATACTCAATAAACTTCTTTTGACAAGGAAAAATGAATTATTTTTGTAACGCTTCCTTACATTCAATAAAATCTTATTGGAAAAAAAAAATAATTATTATGTCCATGGTAATAGAGCTGGCAGGCTTCTAGCGCAGAATATTAAGGGACACAGATATAGAACAAAAATTCCCTATATAATCCACCCAGGCATCAAGCAAAAAGAATACCACCCACAAAAGATAGCAGACGCCTTTAGTTTCTATTATGGGTTGTTATACAATTTAAAGGATGACCTTCAAACATATCAACCAGCTCTCGAATCGATCAACAGATTCTTAGCTACTATATCTATACCTAAATTAACGCCTGACCAGCTCCATTCTTTAAATTTACCTTTTACAGAATTAGAAATCCATAAAGCTATTGAGGCCCTTCCCTGAAACAAATCACCTTGCCCAGACGGCTTTAGTGGAGAACATTATAAGGAATTCAAGACCCTTCTATCCCCACATTTAATCCAAATTTTTAATACCACCGTTGCCTCTGCTTCTTTCCCACCTGAAATGTTGGAATCACTTATCATCACTCTGCCAAAGCTAGGGAAGGAACCAAACTCACCTTACAATTGTACACCGATTTCACTCTTAAATATAGATTTAAAACTATATGCAAAACTGATAGCCTTACGCATGGTCACCATCATCCCCATACTTACACATCCTGACCAAACGGGTTTTACCCAAAACAGGCAAACATCAGACGCTACTCGAAGGCTGGTGGACTTTATCCACATGGCTGAAGCGCGGGAGAGGCCTTCCCTGCTTCTGACACTGGACGCTGAGAAGGCCTTCGATCGCATATAATGGCAGTATTTAGCCAGGGTGCTAGACTCATTTGGCTTTGTTGGAAAAATTTTCACGGCCATTATGGCTTTATATTCCAGGCCATCCGCCAGGGTGTATATGTCCGGGGTTTTATCTATGCCTTTCACAATATCTAATGGAACGAGGCAGGGGTGTCCATTGTCCCCCTTAATATTTAGCCTTTTGATGGAACCCTTAGCCATCTACATTAGAAATCACCCGAACATTAAAGGCTTCCCAGCTGGTGACGGGGCCCATACTATCAGCTTATTCGCAGATGATATAATTTTGATTATGACAGACGTGGAATCTTCCCTGGCTGCAGCACATGACACCCTAGCTATGTTCAATCGTATTTCTTATTATAAAGTCAATGACAGCAAATCTCATATATTAGGTCTAGGAATTGACTCAGCATTGAAAACTAAGCTTGAAATGCGATACCCTTATTCCTGGAGTACTAACAAAATACAATACCTGGGTATAACATTGACGGCAACCACTGGCCAACTGATTGAAGCAAACTATACTTCATTTCTCACTAAACTTAACTCCAAGCTACAGGTCATGTCAAAAATAGAGTTGACATGGTCTGGAAGATTGGCTGCTCTCAAGATGACCATACTTCCCCAATTTATTTACCTGTTCCGAACCCTTCCCATTCCTGTCCCTGACTCATTCTTTTCTAAAGCCCAGTCCATGGTAAATAACTTTCTATGGCAAGGGAAAAAAGCTAGATGCGCTTTCCAAAAGCTGATCAAATCACAAAGTGTAGGAGGGGTAGGGCATGTTCTACTAAAATACTATTATCTAGCAGCTTCCTTAGCACAGGCCAGACAGTGGTTCCCACATAACCATACATCTAGGTGGTGCAAATTAGAGAATCATCAATGCCCCCACAAAAATTTACTTGACTTATTACTGGCTAGTAGATTTATGCCCAAGGACCGCATAGGGCATATCCTTTATCTATATCCAGCCTACAACTCCTGATCCCAAATTTAAAAGTCAAACATTGGATACCCAAAGGTATTACAAATGTCACGGATATAAGAGTTGGCCCAGAAATCAAGTCCTTTAGAGCGTTCCAACCATTACAGAAGTACTAAGAACCACTCATTTACACATTTCATATGAAGTAATGTTTGCTATCTCCCAGGGTAATTACCAAACACAACATCAAGACTGGAAACCCTGGTTGGACTGGTATACTAAAAATAAAGCTTAATTACTATACCTTTATATACACCTGAATCCTCTACCACATACCCCAATGTTGATAAACAATTTTCTTGTTCTAAGTAACATCCTTTTTTTCTTGTTAATACTGTTATACACATAGTTATACTTCTACGTTAACCCGATCCCAATCTGAAATGTCCAGGTTTAAGTCTAATAGATGGTAAGTTGAATTGATGGATAGCTCATGCCACTTGATGAGATGTTGCCAGACTAAGTGACAGGGCCTGGCTTCCTCCTCCTGGAGACGCAGTGTGTTCCCTTAAGGGGCGTTTGGGCAGAGGTCTCTGGGTACCTGTGGCACGGAATAGCGGTATATAACAGCAGAGTCGCTATTTGAACTATTTGAACTAATGATTGTACCTATTACTTTTACGTTAAATATGTTGGAATCTTTCCCTAAGTGAACTTAAACTTTTATATGCTATACTATTGGGATGAATATTCACAAATGTCACAGGCGAAATACCATGTCACATTTTCTTGTTCATGTTTTTTTTTTATTATTATTATCTCTTTATGCAATGTAATTGAAAAATTTTCAATAAAAATCTATTGATATAAAAAAGTGTATGCTGTGACTGTAGAACTCCTTTAAGGCATGTAAAGTAAAAGAAGAGTAAGGCCCCTTTCTCACAAGCAGAATCTAGATGTGTCTGTTTACACTTGCTGACATCCAATCCAATCAGGCTGCTAAAAACAAATGAGTGGGGATCTGTTCCCCTTCTGTCTAGCAGATCACATGGCAGTTGAGTGTAAATGGACAGGTGGTCTGTTTACATCCAACCACCTATAAAGGAGAGCAGGCTTTGACTGTGTTTTTTTTTTTTTAATAATCAAAATTTTATTCATTTATATAATACACAGTACATTTACATTTATACAACATACTATACCCCTACATTCAACCCAATAACAGAACACCAGTTACCCCATGTATCCCATTCACTTTGACTGTGTTAACTCTGCATAAGCACCCCCCTTGCCTGGCCTGCCAGGATCCCATTTTGGCATGGGATTTCCCCTTAAAATCCACACCAGACCTAAGGGTCTGGTATGGATTTGGGGGGGACCCCAAGCCATTTTATTTTTGGCATGGGATTTCCCTCCAAAATCCATACCAGAGCCTTATCCAAGCATGCAGCCTGGCAGGCCAGGAAAGAGAGTGCTTATGCAGAGTGGACACAGACATATATAGTGATTCATCAGGAACCGTCTGAAATTCACAGTTAGGTCTGAATAGAACACAGGTGAAACACAATTAAATACAGTATTGCCATACAAATAATTAGATTAGATCATTCTCCTTTCCTATGTTTCTTGTTTTTTTGTGTTATATAAATGAAACTAATTTATATAACATGTGTTACAGTATATGAATTAACTAAGTGTAACTTAAACATGATTTCACTAAACTCTAAATATAGTTATTGGCTCTGTGAAAAATATAAATATGTATTGCACCCACACACAGCTTTATTTCTTTTATCCTAAGCCAACTGTAAATGAGGCAGTGTGTGGTTTCTTGGCAGCAAGTCTGCCCTGTAGAGCATAGGTAGTACAATGATTGCCTTGTGGAGTCCTTCTGAAGTTCTAATACATTCAGTTATAAAATTAGAAAGTAATGATGTTAGATGTGAAACTATGAGCATAAACTTTTTCGTATTTATTCTGCACAGCAAATAAAGGACATTATGAAAAAATATGTCTAACATGGATATAATCCAAACAGAAGAAGTCACAAATGACGTGTATTTATGAAAGGAACCAGAATATAATCTTATTACATAGACATCTTTGATGGCCCACAGCAGAGCCTGAGGAAGGAGCACGCATGCTCCAAAAGTGCGCACCTCCCCGCTGACCCTGTACCCGGAAGTGACGTCACCTCGACGTGTTCCTGTGCATCGCTGATCTCTGTCCCAGCCTTACGGAAGCGCTGGGCTCCACCAGTGCAACCGGATAACGGACAAGGACATAAGCATTCCAGCCACCGACACCAGGCACCAGGCAGCCCCCAGGACAGTGCGGATGGCCCCAATATCTATGCTGTTTAATACCGCTAGTTTGTGAGTGTTTCCATTATGATTTTAACTCATTAAATGTCTTAACTGCTACACTTAGAAGGTGCTGCTTTGTTCCCTTTTTTTCTGTTTCAGAGTTTCTTCTATCTGTAAGCTGGCAGCCTTCTTGGGATAAGCATGTTTAATAGTTTTACATGGACTTTCCGTCATGGACTTGATTAATCGCCCTATTTAATGACCCCATTCCCATGTTTATCTTTGTAAAGCCTTACCCAGAGTGCGCCAAATTAACCCATTGTTGGTATGTTATCATTATATAAGAAATTATAGGATTCTTCGGCAAACAGAGTACTCCAAAAAGACAGTCCGTCATTCTTGTGTGTATGTTGTAAGGCCTCTGTTATTCAACCATAGAATTGATCCTACATAAAAGTAAATCCTCATAGGAGTTACTTGAAATGGATACAAGATTTCTAGCCTTCTGGCTAGTTTACCACACTGCCGGGTCTGGTCAAACTCCCAGCCTGATACAGTTTTTCACTCAGATGCCACTCTCGTTTAGGTGCATTTTTAAAGTGGTTGTAAACCTTCATTTTTTAAATAAAAAAAAATAGAGGTTCATACTTACCTGCTCTGTGCAATGTTATTGTACAGACAAGCCTTTCACCTCCTCTTCTGGGGGTCCCCACTGGCGCTGTCTGCTACTTCTTCCCTGCATGTGCCCCCATTGCAAATTGTGTGCTATGAGGGCACACATGTCATCATGCGATGCTGGACTGTGTACGTCCAAAGACACACATATACCGTGGCTCAGCCACATCCCCCTGCTCCCTCCTCCTAGGATTTGATTAACAAGAGCAGGAGCCAATTGCTCCCGATATTATCATTGCAGTCTGTGAGGGCAGAGAGAGGGGAGAAAAGACCTGCAGCCAGGCACAGTGCTAGATTGATGTAGGACTCAGGTAAGTGTTTAGGGAGGGGGTGGGGGGAAAGGCAGTGTTTTTTTTTAGCCTCATAGAATAGATTGCATTAGGGTAAAAATAAAACTTTAGAGTTTAGAACCACTTTAGGGTAGACAGGCCTGGACATATGCTCTCTGCATGTCTATACACACACACATACAGTAGCGATTGCCTGCACAGGAGTCCTTACTGAGAGCAGTTTACCCTCCCTTGTGGACCAACCCCACCTGCTCAGATTGCTCAGGCACCCTTTCACTGCCACAACAGTGTTTCCTCTGTCACCATTTTCAAAGTGACAGACAGTGTTTCTGTGACAATATTTAGCCCTCAAAAATTCCACTCGCCTGCTCGAATTTGCAAGTGGATTTTGGGGGCTGGCGAGTGTGGGCTGCCTGGGAACAGGGGGGGGGGGACGAGCACTGCCGGCAGGCGGTTTGTATGGGAGACGTTCTCCCAGCGATCAGAGGGGAATGGAGGGGAGAGCCACCGTCTGGTTGATTAGGGCGCCAAGAACATAACAGCTTTCATTTCAATAGCTGTGTGTTCCCCGCCGCGCGCTGTCATATACAGCCCCTCCTCTTTGTCCGAACACTTTGATAGACAGATCACCCGTTCAATCCTGGGACGGGTGATCTGTCTATCAAAGTTCCCCGGAGAAGGGGCAGGAGCTGTATATGACAGCGCGCGGCAGGGAACACACAGCTATTGAAATGAAAGTTGTTATGTTCCAGGTACTCTAATCAACCAGGCGGTGGCTCTCCCCTCTCTTCCCCTGCACTGGTAGGCTGAATTGGGGACACAGGCTGCATTAGTGACACAGGCTGCATTAGTGACACAGGCTGCATTGGGGACACAGGCTGCATTAGTGATACAGGCTGCATTAGTGACACAGGCTGCATTTGGGACACAGGCTGCATTAGTGACACAGGCTGCATTGGGGACACAGGCAGCATTAGTGACACAGGCTGCATTGGGGACACAGGCTGCATTAGTGACACAGGCTGCATTGGGGACACAGGCAGCATTAGTGACACAGGCTGCATTGGGGACACAGGCTGCATTAGTGACACAGGCTGCATTGGGTACCCAGGCTGCATTGGGGACACAGGCTGCATTAGTGGCGCAGGCTGCATTAGTGACACAGGCTGCATTGGTGACACAGCTGCACTGGCGGACACAGGCTGCATTGGTGACACAGCCTGTGCCAATATTTATTTTTATGACTTAATTCTGCATAAAACATTTAAGTGTCATTTCATGAGATAATTTATGAGGGTGTGTTTAGGGGTGGAAATATGGGCGGGGCAGGGTAGGGGTTGGGCAAGACAACTGGTGGCGAGTAACCCTTGAGGCCTGGCTAGTAGCTCAGGACTTGACATTTTGAGCCCTGTTTATATGGTAGGTTTTTATGGAGAGATAGATTTACAGGGGTTAATTTACCAAAGGCATGTAGACTGTACTCTTTGCAAAGTACAGTTGCACACTGCAAGAACAGTTCCTCCAGAGTTTAGTAAATGAGCAGGAGCTTTGCTGACTTCCATCATCCAATCATCTCTTTGCCCAGGACCACCACTATATGGGTCATGTTGAGACCTACCAACATAAGGCTTTACTTTGCAAAACATTGCAATAAAAATTATATCCTAATACAGTCTCTTCCTGCATAATGTTACAACATTACAAAATGCCACTATTTATTTTGAGGCATTGCATTTTTTAACCACTTGCTTACAGGGCACTTAAACCCCCCTCCTATCCAGACCAATTTTCAGCTTTCAGCACTGACACACTTTGAATGACAATTGCGCGGTCATACAACACTGTACCCAAATGAAATTTTTATCATTTTTTTCACCACAAATAGAGCTTTCTTTTGGTGGTATTTGATCACCTCTGCAGTTTTTACTTTTTGTTAAAAAAATGTAAAAAACTGAATTTTTAAAAAAAAAATGTTTTTTTTTTTATATTTTGTTATAAAAAATTTAAAACGGGTCATTTTTCTCCTTCATTGATGTACGCTGATGAGGCGTCAGTGATGGGCACTGATAGGCGGCAGTGATGGGCACTGATGGGTGGCAGTGATGGGCAGCACTGCCAGGTGGCACTGATTGGCACTACAGGTGGGCATTGATAGGTGGCTCTTGTGGGCATTGATAGGTGGCACTTGTTGGCATTAATAGGTGGCACTTGTGGGCACTGTTAGTTGGCACTGTGGGCACTGTTAGGTAGCACTGTGGGCAGTGTTAGGTAGCACTGTGGGCAGTGTTAGGTGGCACTCATAGGTGGCATCGGTGAGGCAGATGTGCCTCTTCCACTTGGGGACCGATGTCCCTGGCATCCGAGCCGGTGATCGTCTTTTTTTTCTACTCGCGCTGTCAGCATGAGTAAAAAAAAAAATGATTACCGATCTTTTGTTTACATCATGTGATCAGCTGTCATTGGCTGACAGCTGATCACATGGTAAGGGGCCGGGACCGGCCCCTTACACGGGTCGGTGATCAGCCGAGTCTCAGTGACTCGGTGATCACAGCGCGCCCGGCACGCGCCCTGTAGGGCGCGCGCAGGGAGCGTGCACAGGGGAGGCCGTCATATGACAGCCTCCCGGGAATGCAGGTCCACGCTGTGGCCGTCATTCGGCCATAGCGCGGATAGCAGGTGGTTAAACTGTTTGTATGTGATACTCTTAATGCATAGAGTGACTGTCATAAGTCTTAATATGCTTCATGCAGACAGAGTAGAGAGAGATTCAGTGGTGGCCGCTCATGCAGGGGGCATGGGTGCCACCCCGCCTAATCCATGCACCGGCCCCTAATCTATATGCAGGGTGCCGGACGCATAGATTTCAGCTGTTATTTTTGAAAGCACATGATTAGAGCTTGAGGCTTAAGGGTGGGCTCGAGGCACAGAGCACTGCTCCCTGAGTCCACCCAGTTGTGTTACATTAGCGAATTAATATTCGCTATTGTCTTCCTGATTCTCCTCCCAGCCAATCAGGCAGAGAGTTCTGAGACCCCATTGGCCGGATTCCAGGACTCCTGATTGACTGGGAGGGGACCGCCGGGACTCAGAGCCAGAACTCGGGGAGAGTGACACAGGGATAAAGGTAAGTGCGGGGCTGGCAGGCGATGAGCGAGCCAGCAAAGCAGCAATCAACGGGGGGTGGGTGTCAAGCGGCGATCCATAGAGCCATGTGGGGGGGTTTGGTGGTGGTCGTATGGATGGCTGGCTGGGGGGGTGGCTATATGGCTGGGTGGGGTTTGAGCACCAGCCGCCACTGGAGAGATTGTTGACTTTACAGATTACATAACACAAATAATGGGATATTGGAACAGGACACTAAAAGAAGGCTGATAGGAAGAGAAAGCAGAGTTATATGAGAAATATGAAGTCATCACCATGCTACTTCTTCAATAACCATTCAGCCACAGGCTGGGGCATGCCCAGGAGAACCCTGGACTGGCCATCAAACTGCAGATATCTAGTGGCACAGAAAAGTACTTTGGGGAAAATCTCTGAAATGAAGGTGAAGGTGAATGATGTAACAAAAGCTTTTTTTTTAACTCATAATCTTTTAATAGGTTATTTATTTGAATCTTGTTATTTCTGGTAAAAGCTCTGCATTAATAATGTAGATTTTTCTGCTAAAGTGGATTTTTCATGCAAAGTCAGTTTTAATTTAAGGTTTATATTTGTAGCTCAATTGATCCTGTTTCTGGCAATGCAATAAGGTATATAGATGGTGTGAACACAGCATGTCTAATATATGATTATAGGAACATTTACAAAGAAAATCTTTGAGGAAAGAGTATGGGCAGGGAGTATAATACAATTGTGGAAAAAAAGTGGAAAAAAAATGGTTTAGATGTGGAAAGGCAAATAACCCAAAAAATCCTGTAAACCAATTGTTTTTTAATTGTTTGTTATATATAATGCCGCGTACACACGGTCGGACTTTTCAGCTACAAAAGTCCGACAGCCTGTCCGACAGACTTCCGGCGGACTTTCGGCGGACTTGCGGCAGACTTTCTAACGAACGGACTTGCCTACACACGACCACACAAAAGTTCGACAGCCTAGTACGCGGTGACGTACACCAAGTCCGGCGAGACTATAAAACGGAAGTTCAATAGCCCGTACGACACCCTTTGGGCTCCTTCTGCTAATCTCGTGTTTATCTCGTGTTAGTAGAAGTTTGGTGAGAGACGATTCGCGCTTGTGAGACTTGTATTTTTCAGTTCGTTTTAACTGTTGTTCTGTGCTTGTGAGGTTTGTATCTGCTTTTCAATGCGTTTGGTCAGTTGGCATTGAGAAATCTTTGTTTTATTGTCCGCTCGTTCCTGATTTTCAGGTCGCTCTTCACAGGCCTTGCTGTTCTTCAGTGCGTTCTGTTTAGTGCGTTCTGACCAGCCGACCGTTTTGAAACCATGTTACCTGTACGTACTCGTCGTCGAGCTCGTGCATTGTATGTGTTTGGTGCTGTAGTTTATTCTTCAGACCAAGACCAGTCCATGAACAGGGCGAGGAGGAGTTCATGGACCAAGAATTGGTTGCTCCAGCGTGACCAGTTCTGTCACATGCCATTGCTCCGTGAGATCCGTGAGAATAATCCTGAGGATTTCAGGAACTTTCTCCGGATGACGGACCCCGTTTTTGACCGTTTGTTGGCTTTGCTGACCCCCTATATCAGCAGGCAGGATACCTGCATGAGGCAAGCCATCACTCCGGAGCAGAGGCTAATTGCCACGTTGCGGTACTTGGCGACAGGGAGAAGCCTGCAGGACCTCAAGTTCTCGACAGGCATCTCCCCCCAGGCTCTGGGGATCATTATCCCAGAGACCTGTTCTGCCATCATCCAGGTCCTGCAGAAGGACTATATTAAGGTAAGATATTTTTCTTTTATTAGCATCACATGTTCTTTTATGTAATCTTTGATAATGTAATGTATTTCTTGCTTAAAACACTACTTACCATCATTGCAATATAGTGTGAATGTCCCCTTTTTATCCTCACACATGCTGGATTTTTTTCCTGTTCTTTTTTGTCATGCATGTATATTTTCCTTCAATAACCTCCCCAGCATGCAATGATGGGAACATATCCACCTAGTCTACTCATTTTGAATGTATTTTGTTTGAGTGTATTTAGTGTGCTTATAATTAGCAATTAGCTTGATTTCCCAACCCCCCACCCCCCACCTAAACTCACTCCAAATAGTGTGCTGATAATTAGCAATTAGCTTGATTTCCCAACCCCCCACCCCCCACCTAAACTCACTCCAAATAGTGTGCTGATAATTAGCAATTAGCTTGATTTCCCAACCCCCCACCCCCCACCTAAACTCACTCCAAATAGTGTGCTGATAATTAGCAATTAGCTTGATTTCCCAACCCCCCACCCCCCACCTAAACTCACTCCAAATAGTGTGCTGATAATTAGCAATTAGCTAGATTTACCACCCACCACCTAAACTCACTCCAAATAGTGTGCTGATAATTAGCAATTAGCTTGATTTCCCAACCCCCCACCCCCCACCTAAACTCACTCCAAATAGTGTGCTGATAATTAGCAATTAGCTTGATTTCCCAAGCCCCCACCCCCCACCTAAACTCACTCCAAATAGTGTGCTGATAATTAGCAATTAGCTTGATTTCCCAACCCCCCACCCCCCACCTAAACTCACTCCAAATAGTGTGCTGATAATTAGCAATTAGCTTGATTTCCCAACCCCCCACCCCCCACCTAAACTCACTCCAAATAGTGTGCTGATAATTAGCAATTAGCTAGATTTACCAACCCCCCCCCCACCCTCATAAAAATTAGCTTGAATGTTCTGTGGTGTTGATTTGTATAAAGCAAATATATGTTGCACTTTGCAAAATGCATGTGCACTCTACAAGTGCATTTGTTCCAGTGCTTTAGTAAATGAGCAGAAGCTCTGCTGATTTCCATCATCAAATCATATGCAAGCCACAAAGTGTTTTCATTAATTGCCCTTGCATGTGATTGTGTACTCCTTGCAACATGACTGCCTTTTTACCTTACCTCATTTACTGTAAGCTGGTTAGCAACTGCACTTGCAGAGTGCGACAACTGCAGTCTTGTAGCCTTTTTAGTCCCTAAATTCCTGCGTGTCCTAAAAGTAATCTTTTTTTTGGATTTCACAACCCCCTAAAATGTAATCAATGTTCCATCAGGGGGCTGAGCAATCTGATAAGTGTGCCTTTCCATATTAGTTATTCCAGAAGATTTAAATTATTTAATGTTATACTGATGCTGGGGAATAATGTTTTTAATTGTATAATTTTCTTGCAATGTTAGCTTCCAAATTAATGATTTTGGTTTTCTTGTTTGATTCCCCAGTTTCCTTCAACGCCACAGGAATGGCAGACTGTGGCATCCCATTTTGACAGCCGTTGGGACTTTCCCAATTGTGGAGGGGCTATAGATGGGAAACATGTCCACATCGTGACACCACCCCATTCGGGGTCATACTATTTTAATTATAAGGGGTTCCACAGTATTGTTTTAATGGCGGTGGTGTCGGCACACTATGAATTTTTATATGTGGACGTGGGGAAGAATGGCCGGATGTCGGATGGAGGAGTATTTGCCCAGACGGAGTTCTGCCAGCGTCTCCAGAGTGGTGGCCTGGGATTGCCACCTGATGCGGATAACGTGGAAGGACTCCCCTTTGTCTTCATTGCCGATGAAGCCTTCGCTCTGAGCAAGCACCTCATGAGGCCATTCCCCCAAAGAACCCTCACCCCGGAGAGGAGGGTTTTTAATTTCCGGCTGGCCAGAGCTAGAAGAGTGGTTGAGAATGCGTTTGGGATTCTGGCCAGCCGGTTCCGCCTGTTTCAAACATCCATTAATTTGGCGGAATACAAACTTAATTTTATCATTTTATCGTGCTGCATTCTGCACAACTTTTTACTCCAACATTCTCAAAATTATATAGGAACAGTTGGGCCTGAGGCCGTACTTATAGATGACAACCTTACGGGCCTGGATACTGTCCGTACTGGCTTGGCCCCCCAAAGTGCCCGTCAAGTTAGACAGCAATATGTTAATTATTTTATGGGTAGGGGGGCCATTGCAATGGGCCAGGATATTTAATTATTTTAAATAAAAAAAATATTGATGAAATCTTGAATTATATTTATTGCTTGCCTTTCTTTTGGGCTTTCTCCTAGGTTATGGTCGAGCAGTTGTAGTGCCAACTGTATTTTCCTTTTAAATGTCTAAATAAGCTCCATTGCCACTGTAAACAACTTTTTTACAATTATAACCAAACTGATACTGAGCATTGAAATAACAAACCACACATTTATTTAATTCCTATAAGGAGATGTTTTTATTAATCGTTGTTATGCATTCAGTTATGCATTTAGTATAAAATGTTCCTAGCCAAAAATATAATGATATCTTAATAATTTGGAAAAATATAATTATATTTAAATATTTGTACATAATCCACAAAAAAATTTTTTGGGCTTTTTGATTTTCGCAAACAGGCTTTTTTTTGTTTTTTTTTTGTTTTTTAAAATCCTTTTTTGTTATTTTTTTGGTTTTTTAAAATCCTTTTTTTTTTTTTTTTTTTTTAAATCAATTTTTTTTTTTTGGGTTTTTTTTAAATCAATTTTTTTTTTGGTTTTTTTTAAAATCAAGTTTTTTTTTTTTGTTTTTTTTTTAAATCAATTTTTTTTTTTTTTTGGTTTTTTTTTAAATCAAGTTTTTTTTTTTGGATTTTTAAGGTATTTTCTATAAACAGCCCTCCTTTTTTAAATTATGTTAAACAGCCATATAAGTTCTGCAAAAATAATAAAGAGAAGGCCCAGAATGGGGTCAGCAAAACAGGAAATGAAGGACATGATCGATGTTTTGGGGTTTCAAAAAGGGCATTTAGATTCGACCCAAAACATCAATCATGTCCTTCATTTCCTGCTGCATACGATCCAGCCGACTCCGCATTTCATCGATCTCCCCATTCCAGGCCATTATTTGACCAATTAGCCGTTGGGCACTGTCTGAGGTGAAATATTCAGTTCTTGTACCTAAAGTGGAATGAAACAAAAAAATGTGTTTAGAAATATGCACACATACATAGTTTACCTTACCATAAAGCTGTTGTCTCAGACACTGACCTGGTGGGGTGCCCATGTCGCATAATTCCTCAACATCCTCGGGGGTGGCGCTGTTGCTTGACTCAAGCACAACCAGATCACCTAAAATAGAGTAGAAAAATTACATAAAAGAAAAGGCAGCCATGCATAGATTACCGTAAGCTGGTGTGTCAGACACTCACCTGGTGGGGTGCCCATGTCGCCCACCTCTCCTTCCTCCACATCCTCAGTGGGGCTTGGGCTGATTTCCCAAGTATGTTCTTTGGCTTGGGGTGGACTGTGTTCTTGTTGGCTGAGTGATTTTTCCCCTATGTGAACCAAAAAATTAATCTACTTAGCACACAGATATTTTAGTACATAGTAATTTTCAAACATTTGTAGTGAAGTGGTGTACAAATGTTCTGTTTGTGTAGAGTTCCTATTTTACCTCAATATTTAAAATTATAAAGACATATCGGATAGATAGATATCTAGATATCAATATCTAGAAATATAGTTAATAATCTTTTGATCTCTCTCTCTCTCTATATCTGGAACAAAATATAAATATCTAACTAAAAATGTAAAGAAAAAAAAAAAGATAACTTAAAATATTCCAAAAGAATGTTTTACATTTCTATATCTATCTATATCTATATATCTACCTATATCTATCTCTATCTCTATCTCTATCTCTATCTCTATATATATATATATATACATACATACACACATATATATATAGATATATATATATATATATTCCTACATACATATATATATATAGATATATAGATAGATATATCTATAGATATGTAACAATGTTTCTTAAAAGATCGTTTGAAACGAGGAGCCAAAAAAATCGTATAGGAATGAAAAGCACATGGAGCAGTATACAAGGTAATAAACACAAGAGAAAAACACGACAAGTACTTACTTTTTTTCAGCACTTTACGGATCCGTCTGTACTGATCCGGCTCCCTGAGTTTGAGGTCAGACCATCTTTTACGAATTTGTTCCTTGGAGCGCTGGACCCCAAAAGAAGCCTGTAAAGTGTCCACCACCTTCGCCATTATTTTGGACTTGCGCAAATTTGGCCGGGCGTACGGCCCATACTTCCCATCATAGTCCTTTTTTTTTAAGAATGGCCACCATTTCTACCATCTCTTCAAAGGACATATTGGAGGCCTTAAATCTAGGCCTCACAGATCTTGACGTTCCGGCCTCCGGGCTTTCTTCGCTACCTGAGGTAGTACACACCTGATGTGTCTCCGCCATTATTCACCCCACTACGCGCCGTAAATAAAAATGGGTGGAGAACATGAGTTAAAATCGAATGTCAGGGGCGGGCGACGCAGGCGGAGTTTCACACATGCGTAGTGTATAAAGAGGGGCCTTGTGCACGTGTCGTACGTACGTTCTGTGCGTCGAATTAGGGGGCGGAGAACATGAGTTAAAATCGAACGTCAGGGGCGGGCGACGCAGGCGGAGTTTCACACATGCGTAGTGTATAAAGAGGGGCCTTGTGCACGTGTCGTACGTACGTTCTGTGCGTAGGTGATAGTGGACCAGGACGTTACAAAACGAAGGTAATTTTAATTTTTTTTTGTTTTTTTTTGTTTTATGGTCATGACGTAGCAAGCGGCCTATATGGCTTGACAGATTGATGAGGCCTACATAGGGAGAAGATGATGAGGGGTTAGCAGAAACCTAATAAGTGTTTTTTGTCTTGTGACTTTATCTTTTCCAGATATAATGAATCCCCTATTTAAGGATCCAGAGTTCCTTACAGCTTTCATATCTAAATATCGAGAGATGAGGAATTTGTGGGAGGTGAAACACCCTCAGTATTATGCTAAGCATGTGAGGAAGTCAACGCTGGAGAGACTTCTGTCCTTTGTCCAGGCGACCATCCCGGAAGCAACAATGGAGACATTGCTCAAGAAAATTGGGGTCTTGAGGAATATGTATAAGAGGGAGCATAAGAAGATCCAGGAATCAATGAGATCAGGAGCATCAGCAGATGATGTTTATGTACCCAGGCTGTGGTACTACAATCAACTCCGTTTTCTTGATGACCAGACTGAAGCCAGGGCATCACTTTCAACCCTTCCCTCCACCCTTCCCTCCACCCTTCCCTCCACCCCAGCAGAGGCTGATGAGGAGCAAGCTGGGTCTTCCATCCTGGATGAACCGGATATGACCATCTGGAGTCAGGTAAATTAGTTTAAACAAGATTTACTGTACTAATATTAATGAGGTAAACTGGATGTTATAATTGTCTCAAAGATTTTTGCCCTCAAAATTGTGTATACATATCAATTGACAGGAGTGGCTAAATATGTTTGGCACCTGCTATAAAAAATTAGGGTGTCTGATTAGACTCTTTTATTAAAGAGATGTATTCACATTGAATTTGCTAGTCATGAGAAGCAAATTGTGTGTCATTGATGAACCCCAAAAAAATAAATAAAACTATGTCCTTTTTTTATACACAGGATGAGTCCATCCAGGAGGAATGTGTGGAAAGTGGCAGGCAGGAGGAGACCAGGCCCATGGACAGCCTGGAGGAGGCCGGATTCTCCATCATCCTGGAGGAGGCTGGGCCCAGTGTCAGGCAGGAGGTGGCTGGTCCCAGTGAGGTGGCTGGGCCAAGTGAGGTGGCTGGGCCCAGTAGGAGCATGACCCAATCCCAAGTGCCTCCCCTCCACCTTCCCAAAAAAAGGGCCAGGAAGGGGACGGTCACACAGGAGGCATCCCTGCGCCTCATGCAAGAGGCCACCCGTTTTTTGAGGAGCCCCCCCGAAGCAGAAGAGTCCTATGGCTGCTACTTAGCCAGCAGGCTTCTTCAAATGGATTGGGAGCAGCGCCTCATTTGCGAGCGCCTATTTGGGGAAACTATCCAGAAGGGGCTGCAGGGCACGCTAACCCGAAACACCCAACTACATGAGGCAGCCCCCCCCCTCCTCCTCCTCCTCCTCCTCCTCCTCCTCCTCCTCCTGCCACAACTGAAACACCACAGCCACAGCCTCCAAAGAAGGCTACAGGGAAGGCTGCAGGGAAGGCTGCAGGGCAGCATGGAGGAAAGGCTGCAGGGAAGAGAAGAAAGTGATGACCTGGGTTCAGTCTGGTCTGACAGAAGACGCAGGCTGTTGTAGGGCCACAGTCTGGGGACATCTATATCATCTGCTGGTGCTGTTGATCTCTGGGATTCTTGGACCAGATCGTGCTCCCTCTTATATGGACTCCTCAAGATCCCAATTTTCTTGTACACCGACTTTTTCCAGCGTTGACTTCCTCTTTATTTTATTTTGACCATGAATAAATGGATCTTTTTTGAGTTTAGCAAAAGACTTTATGTGTTTTCTTTTAAATCATTGATTTTACACACAATGTTAAATTAACAAGGGACAACAATCTCATTGAGTTTGCAAAAACACACCAAAAATACATTACTAATGTTAATAATGTTCGAGTGGTAAGTCTTGAAAAAAAAAATATACATAACCAAAAACGGTGTTTTGGGTTAACTTTATCTAAAAAATAAAAAATAATCACTAGAAAAACAAAACTATAATAATGGGTTCTTTGTGGTAACTTTAAAAACCTAAAAAAAAAAAAAAAAAAAATACAAATGGGTTCTTTGTGGTAACTTTACAAACACAAAAAAAAGAAAAAAACAAATATAGAGATAAACATATAAAAAAGTTCAACAACAATCATAAAATAAATATCTGGATAAAAATTACAAGAAAATATGACTCCACACAAAAAAAAAAAAAAGGGTAAAAAGTATTATTAGTATGGAAACATTGTTTTTAAAAAGCATACTATATCATTCATGAGATCAAAGAGAAAAAGAATCCAGAAATCAGTTTGGGAGAACTCTGAATATGAACAGCAAAACACCTTCGTTCTTTATAGCATTCGTAAAGAAGACATAAAATGCGCTGCATTCAACGATCACAGATTTTGCAGCGTGATGAATGTGCTACCTACAATACGAACACTAGTTTTACTAGACCGAGTGCTTCCGTTTAGTTTTTGCTTATGAGCATGCGTCGTTTTTTTTGTCCGTCGGACTAGCATACAGACGAGCGGACTTCGGGGTCCGTCGTAGTTACGACGTAAAGATTTGAAGCATGTTTCAAATCTAAAGTACGTCGGATTTGAGGCTAAAAAAGTACGTTGAAAGTCCGGAGAAGCCCACACACGATCGGATTACCAGCCAGCTTTAGTCCGTCAGCGTCCGTTGGACTTTTGTAGACGAAAAGTCCGACCGTGTGTACGCGGCATAAGTGACACCTATAAAAGAGAGGCTAAATAAAACCTCCACCTCCCAGTGACAGAAGTGTATAATAAAACAATAGAAATAAGCAATACATCCTCATTCACAGTAATAAATAGTCTATAAAATATTGCTTGCCATCCTCTCCAGATCACCACTGTGCATTAGGTGTGACACACTCTCCTTGTGCCACCTCACTCACCGCAAATATTTGCCTCTCATTTCTGATCGGCAAAATGTGCTCAATCACATTAATGCATACACCTCTGATCAGCATTCCCCGTTGGGTTGGTTCTCCAATTAGGCCATTTAAGTGTCTAGGGGAGGGACTAAGGGTACATTTAGATTGCCCTTGAGGATTATGCTGCCATTAGTAACGTTTTCCAGGTTGCAGATAATAGATATCTGATGCTGTCTGTGCCCCCCATGTTCATTCATCCAGAGTGGGGGCACTCTAATACAGGAGGTTTGTATTGTAGTTCTATATGTAAAGCATTAAAAATAAATAAATAAAGAGCCCCCATTCACACACTTTTAAATGCTACCACCCCGATCTGGGAGGGCCCCAAATAAAAGCTAAGTGCCCAGGAGAATATATCAGCATAGGGGGTTATGTACAACCTACCTGCCCTATTTTTTAGACATACCTGGGTGTTTTTCATTTACATTTAGAAAATTTATTGAATTTATAACCTGTGTCATGTTGTTTTTTTTTTTACCCTTTGGATATCTTCATGCACTGACAAATATTACCTTTCTGTGGGACCCCCTTAGCAGTTCATTGGGAAGTAAATGGAAACCAGAAGGTTAAAAGATCCTACAGGAAATTAGTCATATGACATTTATATACTCTAATTTGGCAAGTAATTTTATTATCATACTTTCCATTCTCCTTTTTTTCAAATTGTTTTGTTAAATCTGTTTCATAAGTGTTCCTAAAGGGTTCCTAACTGCATGTGTCCTACCTGTGCTGCATTGAAATCTCAAGCAGTGTTATCAGCCTTGCCTAGTTCACCTCTGAGGACTACTACTAGATAAGGAAAGGGGAAGATATTCTGTAATCTTAATCAAGGATGAAGAGCCTAATGCCGCGTACACACGAGCGGACTTTACGGCGGACTTTGCCCGGCGGATTTTTCGACGTACTTTACGACGGACTTTCTGAATGAACGGACTTGCCTACACACAATCCACCAAAGTCCGTCGAATTCGTACGTGATGACGTACGACCGGACTAAAACAAGGAAGTTCATAGCCAGTAGCCAATAGCTGCCCTAGCGTGGCTTTTTAGTCCGTCGAACTAGCATACAGACGGCGGACTTTTCGACCGGACTCGATTTCAACGGATAAATTTTAAACAAGTTTCAAATCTAAGTCCGTCCAACTTTTGAGAAAACAAAGTCCGCTGGAGCCCACACACATCGAATTGTCCGACGAAATCCAGTCCGCCGGGCAAAGTCCACCGTAAAGTCCGCTCGTGTGTACGCGGCATTAGACACAAAGGGGGTTATTTACTCAAGGAAAATCCACTTTGCACTGCAAGTGCACTTGAAAGTGCAGTGAAAGTGCACTTGGAAGTAAAGTCGCTGTAGATCCGAGGGGGACATGCAAGGAAAATAAAAAACAGCATTTTAGCTTGCACATGATTGGATGATAAAATCAGCAAAGCTTCCACTCATTTCAGATCTACCCCTTATGCCGCGTACACACGGTCGGACTTTTCGTCTACAAAAGTCAGACAGCCTGTCCGACAGACTTCCGGCAGACTTTCGGCGGACTTTCGACGGACTTGCGGCGGACTTTCTAACGAACAGACTTGCCTACACACGATCACACAAAAGTCCGTCGAATTCTTACGTGATGACGTACACCGGACTAAAATAAGGAAGTTCATAGCCAGTAGCCAATAGGTGCCCTAGCGTGGCTTTTTGTCCGTCGGACTAGCACACAGACGAGCGGATTTCGGGGTCCGTCGTAGTTACGAAGTAAAGATTTGAAGCATGTTTCAAATCTAAAGTACGTCGGATTTGAGGCTAAAAAAGTATGTTGAAAGTCCGGAGAAGCCCACACACGATCGGATTACCAGCCAGCTTTAGTCCGTCAGCGTCCGTTGGACTTTTGTAGACGAAAAGTCCGACTGTGTGTACGCGGCATTAGATTTAGAATGACTGCACTTCCAAGTGCACTTTCAGTGCACTTTCAAGTGCATTTGCCCTGCAAAGTGGATTTGCCTTTGGTAAATAACCCCTAAAGTGTATTACTAGAAGAATCTCTAAGTACAAATAATGGAAAGAAAAGAAAACGAATACAGCCATTAGAACTATGGACTAATGATCTACAGTAAATTAAAGCTATACATGCGATTTTATACATACGATTTTAAACAATGTGTCCGCATGTAAATCCCATATTGACACACATATGGGCATCTTTTCCATCTTTTCCATTTCCATCTTTTCCATCCCCCCTCCCCCCTCTCTCTCTGTGTCTTAGGACGTACTTATTTTATATAGTCACTTTTATTATTATCTTTATTATTTTTTTTCCAACTTATTGAGACATGTGGAATTTTTCCCTACATATATGGATACTTCATGTGCCAATAGACCTTGAATTAATGCACTATGAGCCTGGGTCAATTTGCCCACAAATGTTAAAAACCATCAGTTCCCTATATGCATATATGCACATGTGCATGCGTGCATATGTGTGTATATGCTTATCCTCGTAGACCATTATATGCCTCTTTCTTTTTGCTTGCACTCCCCCCCTTTGGGACTTGGCGGCTCTGTTTTCGCGGCCTCTGGGCCGGGGCGGGCCATTTTGATGTGTCTTCCCGGCAAGGGGGGGGGGAGGCCGCCTTTGGTATTGGCTCCTCCCCCCCTTCCCCATCGGACATCCGGGCTGGTTCTGGTTGTCGCGTTGGGGATATTTTATCCCTTGCCGGCGGCATTCGGGGACACCCTCGGATGCTCCTGGTCACTGCGCATGCACGGGGCCCCGTGCGTGCCATGTGACGCGGGCGCATCACGTGATTACGGCGAGGATGACGTCAGGGACGGGGCTTCGGCTCGTCCTAAACGCTGGGGAGATCACACAGGGCTGCCCTATTGGCGGCTATGCCCTCCACAGTGTTCCCACTGATTTGAGTGGTGAGGGGAGGCGTTCACACCTGCGGGGAATTCCTTCTTAATTGATATACGCCCATAAATAAGGATACATATATGCTCTCACAGCACAAACACTGGCAATTTCTCTCTCTGGGTGGTTTGACCTTCTTGCTGCTCTCACTTGGTAAGTACACCTTTTCAGCATTGTGTCTCTGCACTGTTTCAGCCCTGAATGAAATGATCAGTTTATCATACTGATCTTATATATATATATATATATAATGAATGCCTGATACCATATACAATGTTACTTTCCTTGCATATTTTTAGACTGTCAACTCTGTTTGGATGAGCGTCCACTGAGCCTGACAAACCCTGTGGCCAATCCCGGGTTGGGTCACATTCGGGTCTAAATGTAAAGGGCAGTACAGTGCACTTTCACATTTTGCTTGCACATTGATATAAGGTAATGCATTGTCCATTATCAATATATTTCATCTCACACCATGTTTTATCACGCTTTTTGCGGGCACCCTTACCTATTTTCAGTTTTTTATTTCTTTATCTTCACATTTCTGCTCACTTATTTATATTTGAGTCACCTACTTGGTATACACGCTCTATTTATTTCTCCTTGTTACACAGCACATACAATATATTATATATGCTGCACACATAGTCTCCTATTATCTCTTAAAGTTCCAGCACACAAACAACCCCATGCCTTTTATTCACTTCTAATTTCATCTGATCAATTCTTTTGAATTTGATCACCACCACTTGGTTTCCTCGTTTTGAACTTTTACCTTGGTATTTCTGTCACCCATATGCACGATCTATTTATTTTCAAATATATATATTCAATACTATTTAAATACAGTCTGTATATGAGGTATGTGTATAGACTGATATTATCACTTCTCTACCTTTTACTTTTTTACCTTCTCACTCAATTAAGCATATACTTCTTAATACAATGTTTTTGATATATATTATAAGTATGTTTCTCAGAAATGCTCTTTTTGGGCTTCTGCTGCAGGTGTTTGCCTTCCCCCCGACCGTCTGTGTGGTCCAGGTGGGGGGTGATCTTCAGTGTGACCTCTTGTAAGCCAAATCACTGGCTTCTGCCCCGGCTCCAGTGGCTGCGTTGGTGGAGGCGTTATAGGACCTCTCGGGGGGAGTGAGCAGGCATTTTTGATTTTAAGGGGCCTCTCCTATAGGAAGTTTTTCGCTTATGGGACACGCACTATTGGGTAACTATGCTATATGGAATATGATATGTTTCTTTTGGTATATGCAACCAAGCTTTTATAAGTATTCTCATTGTATATTTTTCAACAGACAGACCTCTGAAGAAGACCTTGAAATATATAGGTTGAAACGCGTCAGGTCCTTTTTTTCAATATTGATCATATCTATATGATGTTGTTATGGAAAATTATGTCTGTATAAATGCGTGTCTGCTTCTACTAGTTTTGTAAACACTCTATATCAGAGCTCATTTTTAACAATCCTTGTGTAAATGTATTCTTTGTATAATAAACACTATTCTTTTTATACAACATTGGTCTAATATTTCAAACGCCGCTGCCTAAAAACCCCACCTGGGGAAATCCTTTTCCTATTTTTTGCCAGTAAATTAAAGCTGAACTCCAGTCAGAGCAACAAAAAAAAAAAAACTCTGTAGAGTGCCTCCCTTACAAATTAGGGGTTAACTGTTTATTTTGTTTGACAAGATTGGAATAAGCAGGGATGCACATATACAGTGCCTTGCAAAAGTATTCACCCCCTTGGCTTTTTACCTATTTTGTTACATTACAGCCTTTAGTTCAATGTTTTTTTAATTGGAATGATATGTGATGGATCAGAACATAATAGTCTAAGTTGGTGCAGTAAAATTAGAAAAATATATACTATTTTTCAGAAATAAAAAACTGATAATTGTCATGTGCGTCTGTATTCACCCCCGTTGTTATGAAGCCCATAAAAAGCTCCAGTGCAACAAATTACCTTCAGAAGTCACATAATTAGTGAAATGATGTCCACCTGTGTGCAATCTAAGTGTCACATGATCTGTCAATACATATACACACCTTTTAGAAAGGCCCCAGAGGCTGCAACACCTAAGCAAGAGGCACCACTAACCAAACACTGCCATGAAGACCAAGGAACTCTCCAAACAAGTAAGGGACAATGTTGTTGAGAAGTACAAGTCAGGGTTAGGTTATAAAAAATATGCAAATCTTTGATGATCCCTAGGAGCACCATCAAATCTATCATAACCAAATGGAAAGAACATGGCACAATAGCAAACCTGCCAAGAAACGGTGCACACAAAAACTCACGGACCGGGCAAGGAGGGCATTAATCAGAATGGTGGCACAGAGACCTAAGGTAACCCTGGAGGAGCTGAAGAGTTCCACAGCAGAGACTGGAGTATCTGTACATAGGACGACAATAATATGGAGCAATAATATAGCCGTATGCTCCATAGAAGTGGGCTTTATGACAGAGTGGCCAGAAGAAAGGCATTACTTTCAGCAAAAAATAAAATTGCACGTTTTGAGTTTGCGATAAGGCATGTGGGTGACTCCCAAAATGTATGGAGAAAGGTGCTCTGGTCTAATGAGACTAAAATCAAACTTTTTGGCCATCAAAGAAAACGCTATGTCTGGCGCAAACCCAACACATCGCATCACCCAAAGAACACCATTGGAACTGGGAAACTGGTCAGAGTTGAGGGAAATATGGATGGTGCTAAATACAGGGATATTCTTGAGCAAAACCTCTACCACTCCGTTTGTGATTTGAGGCTAGGACGGAGGTTCACCTTCCAGCAGGACAATGACCCCAAACACACTGCTAAAGCAACACTTGAGTGGTTTAAGGGGAAACGTGTAAATGTGTTGGAATGGCCTAGTCAAAGCCCAGACCTCAATCCAATAGAAACTCTGTGGTCAGACTTAAAGATTGCTGTTCACAAGCGCAAACCATCCAACTTGAAGGAGCTGGAGCAGTTTTGCAAGAAGGAATGGGCAAAAATCCCAGTGGTAAGATGTGGCAAGCTCATAGAGACTTATCCAAAGTGACTTGGAGCTGTGATAGCCACAAAAGGTGACTCTACAAAGTATTGACATTAGGGGGGTGAATAGTTATGCACATTGACCTTTTCTGTTATTTTGTCCTATTGTTGTTTGCTTCACAATAAAAAAAAAACATCTTCAAAGTTGTGGGCATATTCTGTAAATTAAATGATTCAAATCCTCAAATAATCCATGTTAATTCCAGGTTGTGAGGCAACAAAACACAAAAAATGCCAAGGGGGTGAATACTTTTTTAAGGCACTGTAATTCTTCATGTCTGGAGGCTTCCTCCCCAGTCTCATTCAGCATTAATTCCTATTCTCCAAATGTCAACCATGGCCTCTTCAGTGTCATTATGTGTAATGCAGGACCAGTAGTCCTGCATTGTACATGAAGACATCGAGTACTGACCCACATACCAGACAGGGTTGCCATCCATCATGACATTCAAGCACAGTTTGTAAAATCCATGATTTTTTTTATGCATATCCATAATGTACATTCACAGACAGATTTAAAAATGACAGATTTTACAAACCATTCATGAATTTACTGACAATTAGCAACCCTAATACCAGTACTAGAGGACAATGCTGACTTCTGTGAGGATGAGGAATAGTGTGAGTATTCCTGCTTATTTCTTACCCCCTAGACAAAATAAGAAAAATAACTTTTGCTGAGCAGAGGGGGTGGGAGAGATGGGCACTACATAGTCATTTTTGTGCTGACTGCAGCTGTTTTTGGGTTTAGATGAACTATAGGTCTCCAATAAGACAACCTTATGGACTGAACTATGAATACGATAAGTTATGTTATAACTTTTTGAATAGTTGTGTGTTCTCTTCTGTTCATTTGTGAAATCTATTGCCCACATTGCTTAGAAATATTTATTTTGTAAATATATTTGTTTCTTTATAATATAATGACAAATTTATATTTTGCATATAGGTTATATATTATCAGATGGCTGCCAATGCTTCTGTTCAGCTTTGTATAAGTACTTTCAGTGATTTCATTCATCACAAATGATTCAATGCACACATGTGGTAAATGTATTAAGTAACAGCTGTGTTAATATAATGTTATTGGATGAAAGGTACTTTTTAATTTTGTTTTAAAGTACACTTTTATTATCTAGTGTGTTTGTGGGAAACATGCTAGAAGCTCTCCTGGCTCCTTTTTCCACATAGAATTACATCAAATATGGTTAAACAACAGCATAAAAAGTGCAGATTTCCTTTATATGAATTATTTTGTGCTTGGCTGACATGCTTGCACCTGATGACTACTTATCTGTAGCCAAGACCTTCCACTTCCTGGAGAAGTGGAGAGTAAATATCAAATACAACTGCTAAAAAAAATGTTATTTTTCACCAAAGACAGCTATGATTTCTCTTTTATTAAAGATTTTGAAGGATATATAGTGTAACCTTATGCAGGTATTTAAAAGAAAAAGTACAGCCAAAGTTCGCTCTGGCTGTATAGTACTTGCATAAAATCTATCACAAAACCAGGTCACCAACAATTGTTTTCTACTCATCCACACTTTTACAGGGTGTCTGGATTCATAGAAAATGATTGTTGGTGACCTGGTTTTGTGATGGATTTTATGTACCTGTAATTCCTGTAATTCTGCAATAACAGAAGTGACCTGCTATGAGTGCCAATCATTGCAGGCTCACCGTGTTAATAATTGCTGCCACACCATGCCCATTATTGCCACCTCACCTCACCTCACAATGCTTCTTTATAAATAGATATATGCAGTATATGTGTCATACCAGGTGAAGAGCCAAGCTTTTCTGAGGTTTAAAGCCTATGTGTAGATAAGTTAAAAATAAATAAGTCAGCCCAAGGGACACAACCCTTATTCTAATTTCTCTTCTTTTAATAGAAACATCCTCTGTCACTGCAATAGGCATGCGCAGAGTGTGTGCCAGGTATGCCTGGACACACCCTAATCACTCAATGTGTGGTGCTGATTCCCCCTACTGCCCGGGCTTCCCCCGTGTTGTGCCCCCCCCCCCACTGCAGTGCTACTGGCTTCCTCACCTCTCCCCCCGGCTGTTATGGGAGGATGTTTCAGGATGCAGAGTAGGGGTAGGGGCTAATCAATACGCCATTTAACAGCCTTCCTTTTCTAAATGAACACAGAGAACACACTCACTGTGTTAAACCATAACTGAAGCATAGTAAACTGTATCTACTATGCTTCTGTTTGAGAATGAACAGGAAGCTGCTCAGCACAGAGCACTTCTCATTTATTCACTGTCCAGTAGGCTGTCCACTGTCCTTAGGCTCCAGAGAAAGGCATGTGTGTTTGAGCTTTGGGATGCACACACTAACACAATGGGATGTGCTTGCCTATGGTCACTGCCCAACCACCACTGCAATAATACAGTGTGGCAGAGATTCATACAACTAAGAGGCTGTAACAGGCTGTCATCAAGAGAGCCCAACTACGCCTGCCCTTTCTGCCCAGTTTCACCATTCATAGAAGCTGTACTACACCCAGTATAAACTAATGGCACAGTATTAATGTATATACACATACAAGCCTCCTGCATGTATCCCTATCTTGCAAATGTCACCCCCTTCAGCAGTAGGAGCCCTGCAAAACTCTGGAATCGGTGGGTGGGTCTCTTTGCCAGATATCGGTGGGTGGAGTTGTGATGTCACAAGACTCCCTGCTCACCTCTTCACGCTCCTACTCTCCTATTCCTGAGTTTTGAGTAACAGCCAGTCAAAACTTAGGAAAGGCACCACATAACTTCAGCATGCCCAATCATGCTGAGGTATGGAGCAGCCAATCATGGGAGAGCTTGATAAGAAAGGGGGGGTGTAAAGCTGGAACCCTAACACTCTCTCTCTCATGCTGTTCATGAGATAAATAAATCAGATTTCAGTCACAGCAGTGGGGGAAATGGCAGCACAAACTTACCTGTGTGTGGTTTTTCATCTTACTAAAAAAAGACAAGAGGGTTGCTCAGAGCTGGATTAACTCTTCTGTCCAAGACTGGACAGAAATTACTTGACATCCTCTACTGTACCAGGTGGAAGTCTTCATTAAATTTTTTTTTTCAGGTTTACATCCACTTTAAGGATTACAATATAATGAAAAGCATTTTCTCTCCATTGGGGAGGTGCACACTCACATTCTGTGATAAGACTGTAACAGCAGTCTTGAGGGGAACAGTTGTCAGCTGAGACAGGAAAACAAGAATCAATGATAACTTGATGGAAATTCAACCCTTGCCCATTTTACTTAAAAAAGAGGAAATCTCCAAAATTGGGAATCAGACTGCAATAAAACCTTATGGGCAGTTCTATTCCATTCACCACAATGTCTACAGTTTAAAAAAAAGTATTGCCTAAAGTTGGGCTTTAACTGCTTGACATCTAGGGCACATGTCAAATCCTGATTTATTATTTTTTTGCTAGAAAATTACTTAAAACCCTCAAACACGTACATATTTTCTAAAAGCTGAGGCCCTGTAAAACAAATTTGTGGCAATTGCAATTTTTTATGTCACGCAATATTTGTGGAACAGAAAATACATACCAAACATGTGAAGTCCTAAAATTGGTGTATGAAATATTGTTTTTCTTTTTTAATTTTAACACTTTTTATTTACCTCTACTGCTATCACAAAAGGGACTAACAAGCCACACATGTGATAGCATGACAGGGGACAGGATCTATTCAAGGAGACATCAAGTGTCTATTAATTTGCATGTTCCCCTTGTACTTGTATGGGTTTCCTCCCAGACTCTAATGCCGCGTACACACGGTCGGACTTTTCGTCTACAAAAGTCCAACGGACGCTGACGGACTAAAGCTGGCTGGTAATCCGATCGTGTGTGGGCTTCTCCGGACTTTCAACATACTTTTTTAGCCTCAAATCCGACGTACTTTAGATTTGAAACATGCTTCAAATCTTTACTTCGTAACTACGACGGACCCCAAAATCCGCTCGTCTGTGTGCTAGTCCGACGGACAAAAAGCCACGCTAGGGCACCTATTGGCTACTGGCTATGAACTTCCTTATTTTAGTCCGGTGTACGTCATCACGTAAGAATTCGACGGACTTTTGTGTGATCGTGTGTAGGCAAGTCTGTTCGTTAGAAAGTCCGCCGCAAGTCCGTCGAAAGTCCGCCGAAAGTCTGCCGGAAGTCTGTCGGACAGGCTGTCTGACTTTTGTAGACGAAAAGTCCGACCGTGTGTACGCGGCATTAAGGCATCCTCGTTTTTTAACTAGCACTTGTCCAAATTGATTGTGGTATTTGAATATATGTATTTGAGGTAGGGACCTTAGACACGGAGAGCAGGGACTAATATTAATGTGCAACAGGTAAAGCACTGAGTAAGCTACAGGCACTATATAAATATCTGTAATAATAATAAATAAGAGTTTAGAATACATCAAGGCCAAGATGTCAGATGTCTTATGCCGCGTACACACGGTCGTACTTTTCGTCTACAAAAGTCCAACGGACGCTGACGGACTAAAGCTGGCTGGTAATCCGATCGTGTGTGGGCTTCTCCGGACTTTCAACGTACTTTTTTAGCCTCAAATCCGACGTACTTTAGATTTGAAACATGCTTCAAATCTTTACTTCGTAACTACGACGGACCCCGAAATCCGCTCGTCTGTGTGCTAGTCCGACGGACAAAAAGCCACGCTAGGGCACCTATTGGCTACTGGCTAGGAACTTCCTTATTTTAGTCCGGTGTACGTCATCACGTAAGAATTCGACGGACTTTTGTGTGATCGTGTGTAGGCAAGTCCGTTCGTTAGAAAGTATGCCGCAAGTCCGCCGCAAGTCCGCCGAAAGTCTGCCGGAAGTCTGTCGGACAGGCTGTCTGACTTTTGTAGACGAAAAGTACGACCGTGTGTACGCGGCATTAGAGGACTTTCTTTTGATAACTTAATGAGTTTTAAGTTTGTCATAACAGCACCACATCTTGTGTGACTTTATGGCACATTGTGGTAACCTTGAAGCATTAGGCACATTTTAAAACTGTTATCCATTATGATTCATTACAAAATTACAACATTTTCACAAACAACATGCATTTTAAAATGAAAGTTGCACTCTGCAAGGGAATTTGCTCAAGAGGTTAGTAAATTAGCTGAAGCTCTGCTGACTTTCATCATCCAATCATGTGCAAGCAAAAATGCTGTTTTTTTTCCTTGCATGTGATTGGGTATTCTCTGCAAAGTGGAGATTTACCTCATTTACTAAGCTTTTGCCCTTGTAGACTGCAATTGCACTTACAAACTAAACAGACTATTTGCTTTTAGTAAATCAACCTCAAGGCACCTTTATATACAATTGATTGATTTAAAGTAAACCATTGAGTTACACTTGACAAACTTTTCATTAAGCAGTTGAATGAGCTTGGCTGGTTTTATTGGCAGGCCTAATGTGGAGCATTGCTGGCACTAGTTTATTTAAATTCATTTAAAGTGAACACACTAGTGGCTTGTAGTTGACAGATAATTCTCTGTGAAGTTGAATTTGCATGATTCTAAATGGGGAATATGTATGTGGGCAGATAAATAGCACTATATCCTAAGTAAAGGAAATGTATTTGGAAAAAAATTGATTTTTAAAGAAGAAGTATAGCCAAAGCTCATTTGGCTGTATTTTTCCTGTGGATCACAGGAGTGCAGTTCATTCTGCACTCCTGTGACCAATTTTCAGCTGACACAGGGCTAAAGCCACGCTGTCAACCAATGTCACAGAGCCGGTCCAGGCTGGGGAAAGATCACAACCATATGGTCGGGATTCACCCAGGAGCCTGGAGTGGCACCTGGCTCAGCCTCTCAGCTGCACCGCTGGGAGACGGAGCCAGGTTCTCCCACCCCCTCCCTAACCCAGTGCTCCAGTGAGAGCTGGAGGGGCAGTGCGGTGACTGACAGTCACCACTCTCTGCTCAGAGCAGCAGGGAGAATTCAGCGATCAGCGGTGTTTGATTGCTCAGTTCTCAGCCTTAGAGCTAGCAGGGGACAGATGCAGCGCTGGATCAAAGCTACATCCTCCTAGGTACGTATGTATTAAAAAAATAAAAACTTCTCTTTTAAGGTGCCAGGACTCAACACAAGCATTTAAGGTGCATTCAAGTGCCCTGCTAAAAGCAGGTGTGGCATAAAGTTCTCCCATAGATCAATCACCCCAGAATATCCCATACCATCTTAACCACTAGCCTACTGCCCACCTTCATATGACGGCGGGACGGTAAGGCTCTTGTTCTGGGTGGACGTCATATGACGTGAGCACGGTTAAACAGGGCATGCGCACGATCGTGTGCGCGCAGCCCTGTACTGTCGGTGGCGGCGTGTCACCAAGACACCAGATCACGGCCGATCATGAATGGTAACTCCCCGCATTGCACGGCACATGCGCGCGATCGTAAACATGCTGCGCGTGCACGTCGGTGGCGGTGTGTTCCTGGGAACACTGCTCATCACCGACGATAGTACACAGCCATTGGCCAGGGCTGTGTACCACGTGATCAGCTGTGATCCATTCACAGCCGATCACTAAATGTAAACAAAGAGCTGTCACTAGCTGTTACCAGCTCTTCTCTCCTCACACACCGTTTCCAGTGTGAGGAGAGACCGTGCCCTGTCACCTGTCACCCATCAGTGACCGTGCCCTGTCACCCATCAGTGACCGTCGCCTGTCAACCATCTGTGACCATTACCCTTCACCGTCCATGGCCTGTCACCCATCAGTGACCATCACCTGTCACCCATCAGTGACCATCGCCCATCACAGCATCATCACCTCTCAGTGAACGTCACCTGCCACCCATCGCACAGCCCATCAGTGACCGTCACCTGCCACCCATCTGTCACCTGTCGCACAGCTACCCGCCACACAGCCATGTCCAAAAGAGTATATACTAGTGAGGAGGCATTCCAGATCCTCTCCATGACTGATGAGAGCACCGGGGAGTTCTCATCAGATTCCAATTCCGAATCAAATTCGGCATTTGAACCGATCGAGAGTAGTAATGTTTCAGATGAAGAATGGGTCCCTCCTAAAAGGGCACGACACTCTGGAAACCAGGCAGATGCCAGCAACCAGGATTATATTCCCAGGCCCAGTACCAGCGCTGCCTCCAGCAATAGGCCCCAGGAACAAAGGCCCAGTACCAGTGCTGCCGCCAGCGATAGGCCCCGCGCACAAATGCCCAGGCCCAGTACCAGTGCTGCCTCATCACACCTGAGTACCAGCACAGGAAATTCAACTCCCCCAACTACTGGAGTGTCACGTCCCCCAAGAGCCAGGTCCGCTACATACATGCCAGATGGTCTTGCCAACCCAACATGGCTGCCTTCTAACTCGGGATCACCAATTATTCCCCCTTTGGACAAATTTGTATGCCCAGCAATATATTGCCAGCAACCCCCAATCATCTTATGCCTGTCCGTTTGAGTGGAGAGATTTGAATTTGGAGGAGTTCAAATGGTTTTTGGGCCTCACCCTAAACATGGGGCTTAAAAAAAAAAATGAAGGACATACCTATTGGTCCACCAACCCCATCCACCATATGCCCATGTATTCTGCCCTAATGCCCAGGTCCCGATATGAGAGGATTATGAGATTCTTTCATTTTAACGACAACACCCAGTGCCCTCCCCGCAATCATCCAAATTCCGATAAGTTATACACGATTCGCCCACTGATAAATTTATTTTCCCAACGATTTGCAGAACTCTATGTCCCTGAGCAGCATATATGTGTGGATGAGTCCCTGGTACCATTTTCAGGCCGGCTAGGAATAAAACAATATATTTCTAGCAAAAAGGCCAAATACAGAGTAAAATTTTACAAGCTCTGTGAGAGAGCCACGGGATATCTGTATGCGTTCCGCATATATGAAGGAAGAGATTCCCAGCTCCAGCCCCCTGAGTGCCCGGCCTACATGGGCACAACTGGAAAAATCGTATGGGACCTGGCTTACCCACTTCTGAAAAAAGGATATCATATATACCTTGACAATTTTTAAACCAGCCTGCCCCTTTTCAGACACCTATATATCGAAAAATCCCTGGCCTGCGGAACCTCAAGAAAAAATAGGAAGAGCTTCCCACAATCCATAGTAAACAAAAAGCTGCAAAGGGGGGAAAGAGCAACACTGAGATGCAATGAAGTGCTGGCCTTGAGGTGGAAGGATAACAGGAACGTGCACATGATGTCCACCATTCACGATGACACTACAGTTGTAGTTCAGCGAAGACGAGGTCCCATTGAAAAACCGACATGTGTCCAAGGCTATAATCTCTACATGGGGGGTGGATTTCAATGACCAAATGATTCAGCCCTATTTGTCAATAAGGAGGTCCCGATTCTGGTACAAGAAGGTAGCAATTTATCTCATCCATTTGGCCGTTTACAATTCCTACATAGTCTACACAAAATCCACAGAAAGCCCCGCCCCCTTCCTAAAATTCATAGAAGTAGTAGTCACGTCCCTCATCTATCAACAAAGACCCCCCCCCCAGAAGACCTTCGCTCTGATGCTGTTAGCAGACTTCATGAACGGCACTTCCCGTACAACATTCCACCATCGGAAGCAGGCCGAATACGGCAAAAAAGATGTCGCGTGTGCAGTAGAAGAGGATTTCGAAAAGATACCAGCTTCCATTGTCCCCAGTGTCCCTCTCAACCTGGACTTTGCATTGGTGAATGCTTCAAACTTTATCATAAATCCCTAAATTATAAGCCCATATTTTCCCCATTTTCATTATCTGTTCTGATCATTTTCCATGCTTCCCCAAATAACCATGCCACTGCCTTCCACATGAACTGACCCTGGCTTGCTTTTGACTATGCCTCTGCCTACTGTTTGGACTGCTTGCACGTGAACTGACCCTGGCCTGTTTGTGAGTATGCCTCTGCCTACCGTTTGGACTGCCTCCACGTGAACTGACCCTGGCCTGTTTTGTGACTATGCTTCTGCCTACCGCTTGGACTGCTTGCACGTGAACTGACCCTGGCCTGTTTTATGGACTATGCTTTTGCCTACCGCTTGGACTGATCCGTTGCCCTGCTACTGTAGTACACAGGGGTCTCACATATGTGAGGGGCTCCAGAATAGTTTTTCCGGATGGAGAAAACTATTTTTTTTGTTTTCTCCAGGTTTTTTAATTTCCGGATTAGGGTCTGGAGTCCGGAGGCTTCATAGAGATTTGGGTGGGTCGAAGCCTCTACCCCTGTGCCCCTGTGCACAGGTCTTACCCGATTGCGGCCCTTAGTCTGCTGCTGACTTACTGCCATCATGCCTTTGCCTGCCGCATGAACGGACCACACCTCTGCCTGTTACCTGGACTATGCAAATAATTAGCTGTAACAAGAGGCAGTGTGTTTATGAAGGGCTGGAGAGCAGTACAATAATGAGTTTCTGCAGTTTACCAGGACCAATATTATGGCTGTGCTGGCTGTCTCTGCCGGGACAATTTCTATGGACAAATGCTTTGGCTGTGCTGACAATATCCTTGTGCTTTGAATGAATGTATGTTGTATATGCCCGTCCCAAAAAAACAACAATGCTCTGCGCTTAGTACAATATTCTAACGGTGTATGTGCGGCACATAAATAATTATATAACTAGTAGCAGCTGCTTAAATAGTAGAACATGTATAAAGGCAATAATGAATCAATTAAATTAGATAAATATATAAATACACAATTATAAATATATAAATATATAAAGTGTCTCTTCAGTATTGCAGCAGCGCTGTGCACCCCAATTAAACAGGGTCTCTTTCTTAATCTATTTCAGAAAGTTCAAACATGGATCTGATAGCCAGAGTCCCACCAATAAATAATCAAGATGTATTCTGTGAGGGTAGTAATCCTTTCACCAAGCGATACACCACGTGCTGGGGTCCCCAATGAAAACTCACTCACCAGAAATCAGATTAATAAAAGCCTTGATTAATAGTAGTAAATCTGCATCAATATCCAAAGCGACCACCAGATGTCAGTATTATTCCCAGTAGTTCCAATAGGATATGTAGAAGAAACAAAAATGCTCACATAGCGTGATACTGCTAAACATCTTTATTTGAACCATCCAAACATCCCCTTAAAACCATGTGTACCAAAATTTAATAAACATTGAGCAAAGATAACAAAGTGCACTGTGCCTGATTGCGTCCTCCATTCGTGAAAACCTGTCAGGAGCGCTCCCTGTGTGTAGCCACAGTCACACGCTTCCTGGTTCCTCAGTTGGTGGAGCACATGCGTCACTTCCTGTGCGACACGTCCCTAACATTTCGTCACTTCCTGGACTTCTTCTGAGGGCGACAACTTTGTGTAAAAAAAATGCGTTTTCATTTTTTTTCCACATTTTCCAAAAACTTCTGGAAAAAAATAACCGTTCAAAAGACTCATTACTCCATAATAGATTATATGTTGGGGTGTTTGCTTTCCAAAATGGGGTCATTTTGTGGGCAATTCCATTGTCCTGGTGCTCCAGGGCCTTCAAAAGTGTAATAGGTGGTTGAGAAATGAGATGTGCAATTTATGCTCGTAGATCGCCTAATGGTGCTACTTCAATGTTGGGCCTTTGTATGTGGCCAGGTCCTGGTGCTCCTGGGCCTTCAAAAGTGTAATAGGTGGTTGAGAAATGAGATGTGCAATTTATGCTCGTAGATCGCCTGATGGTGCTACTTCAATGTTGGGCCTTTGTATGTGGCCAGGCTGTGTAAAAGTCCCACACATGTGGTATTGCCATACTCAGGAGGAGTAGCAGAATGTATTTTGGGGTGTGATTTGTTGTATGCATATGCTCTGTAAGAGAAATAACCAGTTAATATGACAATTTTGTAAAAAAAAAAAAATCTTCCTTTTGCAAAGAATTGTGAGAAAAAATTACAACTTAAAAAAAACTCACCATGCTACTTACTTAATACCTTGGAATGTCTACTTTCTAAAAAGGGGTAATTTGGGGGGTATTTGTACTTTTCTGACTTGTTAGTACCTCAAGAAATAAGATTCACCTGATGTACTGAAGGCCTGATCAGATGTTTTCAATTTTCAGTGATTGGCACCATAGTTTGTAGACTCTATAACTTTCACAAAGCCCAAATAATATACACTAATTTGGGTTATTTTTACCAAAGATATATAGCAGTATAAATTTTGGCCAAAATTTATGAAGAAAATTTACTAATTTGCTAAATTTTATGACAAAGACAAAGAAAAAGGCAATTTTTCACAAAATTTACGGTCTTTTTTTATTTGTAGCACAAAAAATAAAAAACCCACTAGTGATTAAAATACCACCAAAAGTAAGCTCTATTTGTGTGAAAAAAAGACACAAATTTAATTTGGGTACAGTGTTGCATGACTGAGTAATTGTCATTCAAAGTGTGAGAGCACGGAAAGCTGAAAATTGGTCTGGGCAGGAAGGGGGTTTAAGTGCCTTGTATTGAGGTGGTTAAAGTACAAAATTAATATGCATGTAACTTATTAGTGCAAAGTAGTCAAGCAATATATTGGCTTAACAACAGTGTAGTCAAGTGGACTAAGGCAGCGCTATACACACAATTCATCAAAAACCATTGATTAGGCTAATGTATACATATTCATTTTAGTCCATAGTTTATTAATCAGAGGTTGCTGTGTAAGTGTCTTTTAAGCGGGTAAGAAAGGTAGTTCAATCCTTGCGATCACATCCACCAAGATTGCTGATAACACCACCTCCACACTTGCAGAAAAAAAAGGGGGAGGGGGGGTGTGCAGAAAACCCCCTCTTGTAAGACTCTTACCAGAAAGAGCTTGGACAGTGCACATCAGTCACAGATTATAACACTCTCTCCACGGATATTTCCTTTCCCAGATCAGGTGGTGTCAGACTGCTGAGTCCCTGAGGATACTAACACCTGTGTTGAGTTTTATGGTCCCTGGTGACAGTGCAGATTTCGTTATGAACTTCAGTGAACACCCCCTCCCCCTCCTCACAGCTGCTGCATTCTTTTTGTCCCCATGACATGAACACTGATGGGCAAATTATTTTAGATGCACCACAGGAAAATGCTTAGGCAATGAAACATGGTTTCCTTTTTGTTGGGCTGCCACAAAATGAAGGATTAGCAACTTCTTGACTGGGATGCAAACTTGTTCCAGGAGGGTGAGCTCTGGGGATCGGAGGGAAGCTGATCGGGACGGAGATTAAGAAGACGGGCTCTCCGGCACCCAGGTGGGTGGGTCACTTAGAGGAGCTCTCCCTAAGTCTCCCCAGAGTGTGGGCGGAGAGAGGGCGGCAGAGATCTTCCTACCCACAATTCACAGTGTTACTATCAGACGGGGTCTCCCGTCTGATAGTAACGCTGTGAATTGTGGGCAGAAAGATCTCTGCCGCCCTCTCTCCGCCCCACACTACAGGGAGCCTTAGGGAGAGCTCCCCTCTTTTCTTTCTGCACGTGTGTTATCAGCAATCTTGGTGGATGTGATCTCAAGGATTGAACTACCTTTCTTACCCTCTTTAAAGACACATACACAGCAACCTCTGACTAATAAACTATGGACTAAAATGAATATGTATACATTAGCCTAATCAATGATTTTTGATGAATTGTTTGTATAGCGCTGCCTTAGTCCACTTGACTACACTGTTAATTTTTTTACTTGCCTTTGTGCAAGCTGTTTAGTAGCAGCTTTAGCCTTAATTAGCCTGGTTTTGTCGTAATTTCACTACTCTATGAGTGCTTGTTTAATAAGACTGGCCGCTTTCTTTTTCTTTCTGTAATATATTGGCTTAAAGGTCAAAAATATGCACTGGGGATATCCAAACAGGAGCTTGTTGATCTTAACGCATTTCATGGGAGGAAAACATGAACGCTGTAAATGATAACAACATTTTGCTATATATAACACATATAATCCAAATTTTTAGCAACGATTTCAGAATACCCAAAGAGTGGTGAAGCTTACCATCAATGCACTCAAGGGGTTCATTAATAGGGATGGGCCGAACGGACACCTGCTAGGTTTGCACCAAAACTTTCGAACACCGTGAAAGTTTGGACCCGATTAACGAACCCCATTAAAGTCAATGGGACCCGAATGTCAAAAATCAAAAGTGCCCATTTTGAACGCTTATATGCAAGTAATTGGGCATACAATGGTTATAGGGTTCTGGGTCCTGCCCTAGAGGACATGTATCAATAAAAAGAAAGGTTTGTGAAAAATTTCATCTTTAAATGAGCAGTGTTGTTTTGATTTTTAAAGTGAAAGCATAAAAATGAAAATTTCCTTCCAATATAGTGCCTAGGGGGTCCCCTTAGTCTACCTGTAAAGTGGAAGATCTGTACCATGTCTAGAATCTGCTGCAGAAATAATTGCATTTATAAAGCCAAAAAAATACATTTTCCCTGCAAGCTGCCTTTATCTTGCTCAGCAACAGCTGGGGAGCTGTGTATAATGAGGCCACAATGTAGTGCACTGGGAACAAGATTAGAGATTTTTTGGATACATTCTGGTGTCACTTTGACTTTGGATAGAAGTAACGGGTGCGTAAAAAAATGGTCTTTGGGTGTCAGTGGAGCCTTCCCACCTTAACCCTATAGAGGTACTCTTGATGAAAGCAAGAATTGGCCTTGCTGTAAAAATTTGCAATAATATGCACTTGTCAAACAGGTGCAGAAAAATTGGTCTTTGGGTGTCGGTGGCGCCTTCCCACCGTAACCCTATAAAGGTACTCTTGATGAAAACAAGAATTGGCCTTGCTGTAAAAAATTGCAATGATATGCACCTGTCAAACAAGTGCAGAAAAATTGTTCTTTGGGTGTTGGTGGCACCTTCCCACCGTAACCCTATAGAGGTACTCTTGATGAAGGCAAAATAAATTACAATGATATGCACCTGTCAAACAGGTGCTGAAAAATTGGTCTTTAGGTGTTAATTGTGCTAATGAAACCTATACCAAAAACATTCTTTCAGATGAAATGATTGAACACCCTCAAAGCTAGGCAGCCTCGAAGTCCTGCAGAGATTCCACATCCCAAAAAGACGTAATCAGTGACATCGGCATCAAGGGCTTCATAGCTGGTAATTGAGGACTGATTCATTTTTATAAAAGTCAAACGGTCCACGGAGTCTGTGGACAGACGTGTTCTATGATCAGTAACAAAACCTCATGCAGCACTGAATGCACGTTCTGAAAGCACGCTGGATGCAGGGCAGCCCAACAACTCAATAGCATACTGGGCAAGTTCTGGCCAGTGGTCTATTCTCATGACCCAGTAAGTCAGTTAATCATCAGCTGGAAAGCTCTCCATCTTTGTTTTGGCCCCAAGGTAATCGTCCACTATGTAATGCAGACACTGCCAATGGGATGTGGAAGCTGACAGCCCTGGGTAGCGAGGACTAAAAAAATTTCTGAAATGCCTCACTTAGACGGACAGCTTCTCCAACACTCTCCTCTTGACCAACAGAAGACTCAAAACTACGTTTTCCATGACACTGTAACCTACTGGAGTCAGGAAAAACGTTCAATAAAATCCTCTTTAACGTGTCTTCAAAAGATTTTATCTTGTGCACTCTCTGTGGGGATGGGATGAGTTCTGAGGCCTTCCCCTTATAACCGTGGTCAAGGAGGGTTGCCAACCATAATCATCCTTCTCCTTTATGCTACGTATTCTTGGGTCATTTCACAGGCTTTGAAGCATGACGTTGCCCATGCGACTCAACTTTGCAGAGGCTTGAGAAGCAGACTCCTCTGGGTCACTCAGGATGACAGTATCTGGAACTTCCTCCTCCCAGCCACGTACTACTCCCATGGGTCCTGGGGTTGGAAAGCCATTACTTACAGATTGACACATGTTTTCCTCTTCTTCGAAGCCTATGAGAGTGCCAGAATCCTCCTCCTCATCCTCCTCCCCTCTCGCCTCCTGTGTGTTCTGTGACATAGGAATGATGGTGTCTGGATAAAGTAGGCCTTGAGAGGAAAGAAAGTCCTCCTCTTCCTCCTGCTGCTCTGTCTCCAGTGCCCTGTTCATAATGCCACACATATTCTGCTCCAGCAGGAACAAAACAGGGATTGTGTCACTGATGCATGTACTGTCACGGCTCACCATCCCTGTGGACTCCTCAAATGGTGACAATACAGTGCATGCATCCTTAATGATCAGCCATTGGTGTGGGGGAAAAAAGTCGAGGTGGCCTGAGCCTGTCGCCATGCCGTACTCACACAGGTACTTGTTGACGGCCCACTGCTGCATGTATAGTCGCTGCAGCATTGCCAAAGTCAAGTTCCACCTTGTGGGCATGTCACAAATCAGGCGGTTTTTGGGCAGGTGGGATTCCCTCTGAATTTCAGCCAATCGAGCACTGGCTGTATATAACCACCTGAAATGGCTACAGACTCTTCTGACCAGCTTTTAGCACATCTTGCAACCCTGGGTACGTATTTAGGAAATGTTGCACCACCAAATTGAGGACATGTGCCAGGCATGGCAAATGTGTCAACTTTCCCTGTCTAAGGGTGGACAGGAGGTTTGAGCCATTAACGCACACCACCATTCCTGTCTCAAGCTGGCGTGGTGTGAAACACCTCTGGGCCTGTCCCTGTAGAGCTGCAAGAATCTCTGCTCTGGTGTGGTTCCTGTCTCCTAAACACACCAGCTGAAGTACTGCATGGCACCTTTTAGCCTGACTCATGGAATAGCCCTTTGAACGCTTAGGGGGTACCTGATGTTCATAGGACAATTATGCAGAGGAGGGCATGGAGGTGGAGGAGGGTTAGAGCTCACAGGTCTGGCATCATCACCACCAGCTGTATGGAGACGTGGGAGCACAACAAGCTGCAGCACAGAGCCCTGTCCTGCATCCTTTTGAGTTGCAAGCAGCGTTTCCCAGTGTGCTGTGAATTAAATATATCATCCCTGCCCATGCTTGCTGGACCATGTGTCAGTAGTAAGGTAGATTTTACGGCTGACTGCCTTGCCCAACAATGCCAGAACATTCCCTTCCACGTGATGGTAGAGTGATGGAACGGCCTTATGTGAAAAGTAATAGCAACTGGGAACCTGCCATTGTGGTACAGCACATTGTGCAAATTGATAAGCTTTGATAAGCTTACATTTAGACGCTGGGGATGTGGGTGGCAGGGACTGTATTTTTTCTCTGCTGCAGCAGATGAGGCAGAGAAATTTGCCAGCTTCCGTTTACAGCTGGTGGTGTGCTGCTGGCAGATGTGCTGCTAGGACCTGGGACACCCTGTGCTATTCCATCATCCCTGTCAGTGGAGGCTGCTGAGAGGTAATGACTCAGTATAGCAGGGGAAGACTGAAGTGGGCAAGGAGGAGGAGGAGGAGGGACAGATTTGTGCCCCTTTTGTGTGGCTTTTAGGTGCTCTTGCCTGAGTGGTTGAACGTTAAATGCCTTGTTAAGCATGTGGTACCCAAATGGTTGGTGTTTTTGTCATGTTTGATGGGTCTGAGACACAGTTTGCAGATAGCATCAGTGCGATCTGCTGCAGATGTGCTGTAAAAGGCCAGACAGCTGAGCTTTGGGGAGTGGACCTGGGGGATAACAGCATCAGAATGTGATGGAATAGGGTGGCTGCTTGCTACTCTTTCTCGATGTCGGCCTCCTTGGGGTTGTGCTACCTCACCTTCAGTTTCCTCTTCTGCTCTATCTGGCACCTAAGTCGCATCAGTGACCTCATCATCATCATCTCCAGCTCCTCCATCTTCATCATCATCATCATCATTACCACTGGAGACAACTTGGCAATACGCTGCAGCTGGGGGGAAAATTTGTCTACCAGTGTTCTCCCCTCTCTCTGGGCTCATGTTCCTGTCGTCCTCAACCTCAGAACCAACATCTGAATCGAGTAATGGCTGGGCATCATCAAGGCGCAAGTGGCAGGTTTATCCACTCTGGCAACTGCAGAGGACTGCACACTTGTCTCTGTTTGCTTGACAGAGGATGAGGAGGATGAGGAAGGTTTAGTAAGCCAGTCCACCACCTCCTCTGCATGCTGAGGCTGGATAGCATGGGAAAACTCACTGCCTGAAGACTGCCTGAAGACTGACCACCACGTCCACCTTTGCCTGTGGACACATTTGTTGCTGGCCCCCTTACAGTGCCAAGGAAACATCTGCCTCTCCTTGTTGTCCTCACAGACATTATTGGGAGGGAGGGGGCGGTGCTTATAAGCAAAAGTAAAGAAGAAGTGTAAATCTGTACGTAGACGCACTTTAATCAATGTAAAGTGGTGTTTGGTGCACTTTAATTTGAGTACTCCCACTACACATACACACTCCACAGATACACTATAATATACTGCATTATAATGTGCCAAACATACAGTGACACACAGAACTATATGGCATTAAACTTGCAGTAACGCACACAGAAGTAAATGGCGTTAAACTGGCAGTAATGCACACAGAAGTAAATGGTGTTAAACTGGCAGTAACGCACACAGAAGTAAATGGCGTTAAACTTACAGTAACACACAAAACTATATAGCGTTAAACTGGCAGTAACGCACACAGAACTATATGGCGTTAAACTGGCACTAACGCACACAGAACCATATGGCGTCAAACTGACAGTAACGCACAAAACTATATGGCGTCAAACTGGCAGTAATGCACACAGAAGTAAATGGTGTTAAACTTGCAGTAATGCACAAAACTATATGACGTTAAACTGGCAGTAACACACACAGAATTATATGGTATTAAACTGGCAGTAACGCATAGAGTAGTAAATGGTGTTAAACTGGCAGCAACGCACACAGAAGTAAATGGCGTTAAACTTGCAGTAATGCACGAAACTATATGGCGTTAAACTGGCAGTAACACACACAAAACGATATGGCGTTAAACTGGCAGTAATGCACACAGAACTATATGGCATTAAACTGGCAGTAACGCACAAAAAACTATATAGTGTTAAGCTGGCAGTAATGCACACAGAACGTTATGGCGTTAAACTGGCAGTAACGCACACAAAACTATATGGTGTTAAACTGGCAGTACCACACACAAAACTATATGACGTTAAACTGGCAGTAACACACACAGAGGTAAATGGTGTTAAACTGGCAGTAGCGCACACAGAAGTAAAAGGTGTTAAACTAGCAGCAACGCACACAGAAGTAAATGGCGTTAAACTTGCAGTAACGCACAAAACTATATGGCATTAAACTAGCAGTAACGCACACAAAACTATAGGGTGTTAAACTGGTAGTAACGCACACAGAACTATATGGCATTAAATTGGCAGTAACGCACACAGAACTATATGGCGTTAAACTGGCAGTAGCGTACCCAGAAATAAATGGTGTTAAACTAGCAGCAATGCATACAGAAGTAAATGGCGTTAAACTTGCGGTAACGCACAAAACTATATGGTGCTAAACTGGCAGTAATGCACACAAAAATATATGGTGTTAAACTGGCAGTGACGCACACAGAACTATATGGTGTTAAACTGGCAGTGACGCACAAAAAAACTATATAGCGTTAAACTGGCAGTAACACACACAGAACTTTATGGCGTTAAACTGGCAGTAACACACACAAAACTATGTGGCATTAAACTGGCAGTAACACACACAGAAGTAAATGTCGTTAAACTGGCAGCAACGCACACAGAAGTAAATGGCGTTAAACTTGCAGTAATGCACAAAACTATATGGAGTTAAACTGGCAGTAACACACACAAAACTATATGGCATTAAACGGGCAGTAATGCACACAAAACTATATGGTGTTAAACTGGCAGTAACGCACACAAAACTATATGGCGTTAAACTGGCAGTAACACACACAGAGGTAAATGGTGTTAAACTGGCAGTAACGCACACCAAAGTAAGTGCCGTTAAACTGGCAGTAACGTAAATGACGTTAAACTGGCATTGATGGTGTTCAACTGTCACTACACTGACGCTATCTGAACTGTCCCTACTCTAGCTATACACTAATGTAAAGATTACTGACACGGTCTCACTACACTACACTACACTGAAACTATCTGAGCTGTCCCTACTCTACACTAATGTATGTATGAATGACACAATCTCACTACACTACAGTGAAACTATCTGAGTTGTCCCTACTCTAGCTGCACACTATGCAAAGCTAAATGATGGTCCTCCTCACTACACTCACACTATCCCTAGACTGACACTAAACTAATATTCTACACTGACAACTGAAGCAAAATAGCAAAGTAAAGCACACTATCTAACTAATAGCACTGAACAGAGCCCTGTTCTATCTCTCTCCATGCCGAAATAACACTGAAAATGGTTGCCATTGAAAGAATACTTTTATACTGTGGGGCGGGAAATGAGCCATGATTGGATAGAGTCTTGATGACAGTGTCCAATCATGACTCTGACAGTGCTCTGTGTCCTGATTGGCTGAAGCTTTCACTGCTTCAGCCAATCAGGGCTTACAATGCACTGTTCTGCACTGCAATGCATTGTGGTCAGTTCGGGGGGGGCAAACAAACGGTCGAACGACCCATTTGTTCAGATGTTCGCAGAACATCCGAAGAACGAAAGTTCGGCAAGAACTTATGCTCGGGCCGAACTGTTCGCCCATCCCTATTAACAGTGGGTACAGACACCAGGCAATGAACGCCCACTGGAGGCAGGTGTGGGGGCACACAATTTGGGAATACTTCAAAGAAAGGGAAGCAACAAAAAGTAAGACCATTAAATCATGAAGCGTGAAGTTGAATTAGCATAATTGATTTTATCAGCAGATCTATTTTGGATTACGTATTGCGAGTGTAACCTAAGTTGATTTATCTTTTATACAGTACATATTTTATATTTTGCCCTTGTGGGGATAGGGCTGTTTAAGGTATGCAGTTGCATGGTAATTGTGATAACCATCCTTGTGGACTCCTGGGACCTATACTTATTTTTTGTTTTAAAAAAAATGTATTAATGAAGATCAGAAAAAAACACAAAATATTATATAAATTAAAAGTTCAATGAACACTAAGGTCATTTTGAGGAAACGTTTGAGTCCAGTTTTAGCCTCCATTCATTCAAAGGTTGAAATAGCTTCATAATCGGCAAACTAGTCAAAATATGGTAAAAATTAAATAAAAGATAGCACATAACGTCTCTCCAAAGAATATGTTTAAAACATTATTTCCTGTGTGAAACAGTAACAAAGCAATTCTGACAAAAATATTTATTTTCTGTAAAAAATAATATCACTATGAGCTTGCTGAGATATTACAGGCCAAATATATCAGACATCAGTCGGATTCAAACTTGCTAAAAGTTTCAGTCTGAATGGTGGCTGTGAAGAAATGACCTCAATTCTTAATGAGAATACCCTGAGATATCAGTTTTTTTGTATAAAATATGGTAATGTCCCTTGGAAAATAATGATATATCTTAAAGTGGTTGTAAAGGCTCAAGGTTTTTTACCTTCATGCATTATGCATGAAGGTAAAAAAAAACCTTCTGTGTGCAGCAGCCCCCCCAGCCCCCTAATATTTACCTGAGCCCCATCTCTATTGATTTGCATGAGAGCCTTGGCTCTCTAGGGACTCTCCCTCCTCATTGGCTGAGACAGCAGCAGGAGCCATTGGCTCCTGCTACTGTCAATCACAGCCAGTGAGCCAATGAGAAGTGAGAGGGGTGGGGGTGGGCTGAGACACAGCTCTGTGTCTGAAGTGATATGCAGAGCATCAGCTTGGGAGCGAACCTGCTTGGGTGCCCCCACAGCAAGCTGTTTGCTGTGGGGACACTAGTCAGGAGGGAGAAGCCAGGAGGGCCGGTGAGGGACCCAAGAAAGGAGGATCAGGGCTGGCCTGCACAGAGCAGGTAAGTATGACATGTTTGTTATTTTAAATTTTTTTTTAAATCTACCATTTATAATACTTTAAGTAGTTTAGGATTCATTAGAAAAGATTTTTATCTCCAACTATCATAGATATGTGCAAATGTGAAAAGAGCGCTCCTACTAATAAACATGACTAATGTCGCGTACACACGGTCGGACTTTTCGGCTACAAAAGTCCGACGGACGCCGATGGACCAGATCCGGCAGACAATCCAATCGTGTGTGGGCTTCCCCGGACTTTCGGCGGACTTTTCCAGCCACAAATCTGACGGACTTTAGATTTGGATTTACGAATCCGTCCTACTTTTGTGTGATCGTATGTAGGCAAGTCCGCTCGTTAGAAAGTCCGCTGCAAGTCCGACAAAAGTCCGCCAAAAGTCCGTCGAAAGTCTGTCGGAAGGGCTGTCGGACTTTTGTAGCCGAAAAGTCCGACCGTGTGTACGCGGCATAAGACATATTACCAATGTCCATGCATATCAAACAATTTCATAGACAACTGATTAAACTCATATATTCAATTAATCAAACGTCCAAACAGTCCATCATTATTGGTGATCTTCTCAGTGAAATATAAAGTTCCATTGTGGTTAAAGTGCTGTAGTGTCAAACTTCTGTAAACATAATTCAATGCAATCCGTGCTCCCCTCCTATGTGCCCACTGACGAGCTACCATAGACTCCCATAACAGAATTCTTTTTGCACTTTAAAAATTCATCTTAGATGCTGGGCCTTGTAGTCCTCCAACGTGGCTCCTTGTTTGCAGATAGGGGGTTGGCTTGTAAAGTATTGAATGGCAAAACAGGAGAAAAGGTATATAGCGGAATTCCACTTATTTAAAACATATTAAAAAACAGTATTCCACTCACATTAGTATAAAACAAACGAGCTTAAAACTGGAAGTACGCCGTGACTTGCGTGTCACTGGCTGGATTTGACGTCACCACGAGCGGTCACCTGACAAGTTTTGTCCCTCCCACGGAACGTTATCAAAGGATATCCTTTGACACTACAACACTTTAACCATGATGGAACTTTATATTTCACTGAGAAGATCACCAATAATGATGGACTGTTTGGACGTTTGATTAATTGAAGACATGAGTTTAATCAGTTGTCTATGAAATTTTTTGATATGCATGGCCATTAGTAATCCATCTTAGTCACTTTTATTAGTAGGAGCGCTCTTTTCACGTTTTCACATGATATAAATGCACCACACCTTTCAAGAAACAGCAACCTTACATAAAATTAATTTTGATCCTCACTTTTTTTGATCTATACATATTTAATAGTTCACGTATTTTAGTTTAGAATTTATCCATTAGCGCGGATGTATATACTATATATATATATATATATATAAATAAATATATATATATATATATATATATATATATATATATATATATATATATATATATATATATATATATATATATATATATATATATATATACACATATTCATTCATATCGTAGGTATGTGCTTGAAAAGTCATGACTCATTTGTTTAACACAAAAAAGTTAGTACATTAGTACAAATTGTGTTATGATCGCTTTCCATGTTTATGTTTAGAACTTGTTAAGACTCATGGGGTTGATTTACTAAAAAAAGTAGAAATGGTTTACTTAGCAAAGTGAATAATTGTAAATAAGGTAACTTTACAGTATGTTAATTTTGAATATCCAATCATGTACTTCCCAATTCTTCAATAAAAGGTCTTTACATTTTATAAATAGTATCTTTCTTCCAATTAGAAAACTGTACACTTTCACTAATGCTCTTATTAAAAGAAAACTGACCAGAAACTGTGTAGAGCTCTGTAAACCCACCATGGTACAGCTTTTATCTTTTCCTCGATCTCTCCATAAAATGAAAGCCTCTTATTGTGTATTAGATTTAAAATTGTATTAGCATTTTGTTAAGATTATTAAACATTTAAAAACCTACATTGATGAGCACACGGATGCTAGTAAACATAAGTGAACATTTAGCGATAGCAGATGTTCTATTGCCTTGTATTCAGTACAGACAGTACATCTATCTGCACACACGGATGCTAGCAATCTTAGGTGAACATATGGTGATAGTATATGTCCTCCTGGTTTGTGTTCAATACTATCTTATAACACTTGTGTATGTTTGGTACTACATTATTCCTGTAGTTCAGTAAATATTAACATAATCTGCCCCATTTACTAAAATATCTGAAACCTAATTGGGACGTGCTTGAATTTTCCAAAAAAGAGCAATAGTTTCCCAAAGTTTGCAATAAACATCTAAGATTTATAATGCTGAAATTTCTAAAGTTAATTTAACATTATCATGAAGCAGCATCATTTACTAAACCTCTAACTTAATCAATAATAATTATACTGTAGTAAATAGCTGTGTTGGAAGCAAAGGCTGTGCATGCTGTTTTTCTTCAATCATCAAATGTATTCAGCACTTGTGATCCCACACATGTAAAAACCAATTTATATTCATTAAAATGTTATTCTACATGATGATCACAATTTAAAAAAAGGTTTGAAAGTTAAGAATGGAAGGCCATTAGGTCAGTGAAATTGCCTTTCCTCCTTATCAACTTTTTATAAAAGGTAGAAATGTAGTACAAATCACAGCTGATTGAGTCACCTGCAGTTCCACGGTCAATACAACCGGAGAATAATCCAGAATGATTTCTAATTTAGAACCTTTGTGAGACATCAGCAGGACATTATTCATTCTGATCTAGTACCACAGCACAAAAATATCAAGAATTACTGAGGTGTAGCAAAACAACACAATGTTACATCATTTCAAACAAAACTATAATGAGACATTTGTGACATTTATTATGAGTACAAAATTCAATCTATTCAGTTTTATACAATTGTACCTTAATAAAAAAAATACCGGACATACTGTATCTTGTAAAGGGATATAGTATATTTTATGAATTTGTCGGCTGCTCAGCGCTGAGCAGTTTTGACTGTATTGTGTCTTGTGCATGTGACCTATTGATATCTAGCAATAGTATTTTTTTTTTTGCTAATTTTACTAAAATGACATCCATGTAACATGTCAATTACTCTCAATAAAATAGCTTTTTGATTAAGAACATGGTATAGAAGTTTAATTCCATTCAGAATAAGAAAAATTATATTTTGGTGTGTTTCGGTGTTTTAACAAGTTGATTGCCAAGGACATTTTAAATATGTCATGGCTTTGCATTTTCTTAGGTGACTGATGGCACATGGAATACATCATTACAAGCCATTGACTAAAACAAGCTTACATATAGTATATGTTCCTGAACTGAACGGACTAAAAAAGCATTCATTATCAAACTTTTTCCCCACATTCAACTTACTTATGACTACATGTCCTACCCTAGATGTTGCCAGGGTCACAGCTGGCTTTTGTAGCAAATATGGCAAGTAGAGAGTTTAGGAAACATGACTCAAGTTCTTTGATGTCCTAGTTGCTTCCAATGTACAGTGAAGTGCTTGGTGTATGTATGGTTCTGGGGGTTATAGCAGATGGAGTTCAACCATCTTCGATCAACACCTTAAACAAATAGGGGAGGGGGGCGTGGCCAAGAGCGGCATGTGAGAGGACGTGCATCACGGAGCTCCCGCACTGATCCTCCAACGATCCTCTTCCCAGCCTAGCACAACGACCGCGTGCACGAGGCCTGAAGGACTCAGGTAAGCCTCCAAAGACCCCTAAGGGGACAGGGAAAGTCCCCCCTAGAGATAGTGTCTACTATGCGCAGAAGTTAGCGGGCCAGACGGCAAGTGGTAGCGGGGAGGACATGCTAAACACACCAGCGGTGTTCCACACTCAGCCAGAGGAGGAGGAGCACACACAGGGCCCTGCAGCTTCCCCTAGTCAGACCCTGCCAGATATGGAGGATAAAGAAGAGGGCGATGACACTGAACAACCTTCCCTAGCAGAGATACTGAGAGCGGTGCACAAATGCACAGCGTCAGTGCACACTCTGCAGGATCAGTTTGGAGGCCTGAAGGAAGAACTAGGGTTTATCAGGCATGATTTGCAGAAAACAAGGGAGCACACTACTGCAGCAGAAGGCCGCATCAGTGAGCAGGAAGAAGAAATCATGTTATTATTAAGAGATTTGCAAATAACAGCCATAGTTGCCAGAGCGAATGAACTTAAATCTGATGATATTGAAAATCGTTTGAGGCGAAACAATATCCACATAGTGAGGCTCCCTGAGAAGACGGAGGGCAGGGACCCCACGGAATTTGTTGAGCAATGGCTTCTGCAGGTGTTTGGGAAAGAGGCGTTCACCCTGCTGTATTCAGTGGAGCGGGCACACAGAGTACCGCCCAGGCCCTTTCCACCAGGCACCCACCATGCACCATGATAGCCAGGCTACTCAATTATAAGAATAAGGAAATTGTGCTCCGCCAGGCAAGGGAAAGGCGCAATATCCAATTCAATGGGGCCCGTATCTCATTTTATCCTGACTACCCCGCTGAGATACAGAAGCGCAGAGCTAGATTCTCCAATGTCAAAAAAAGGCTGCAACGGCTCAGGGCCACATATGCCATGCTATTCCCGGCAAAACTCAGGATCACGGTGGGCGGCCAATCTCACTTCTTCGAGACGGCAGCTGAAGCATCCTCATGGCTGGACGCTAACGAGAATATCCTTCGACAAGCAGGTAGAGGAGCAGCGGAGGCAGACTAAGATGAAATTGCAGAGGCTCCAGACATATACAGTGAAGTTTAAACATACCGGGCTGGGAAGCCACAACCTACAGGTACACCACAAGCATTGAGAGCAAGTGAATTTACCAAAAAAGTTCGGTGACTTTTGAGTATTAAATACCCATTTGTTTAACCCAAGCTGAACTTGGAGTTTAAAGTTGGGTTGCCATGAGCAACCCTAAGTTTTGGTTGTATGCCCCAATCCAGTTTTTTCTATTTACCTTTACAATTACCAATCTTTCCTCTTCAGGGCAGGTGTCACGTACCTTATCGGAGTCTGAAGTGACGAGGTCGGCCTCCCTTGTATCTCCAACCCGGGTCCCACTGAGAGTGGGAACAGAAGGACCCCAAGGAAAGGAGGAACACGAGTGCCTGCAGAAGTAGCCCAGGAAGCTTGAGGCAGATAATGCGACTTTAGGTATGCAGGAAGTCACAGCTGATCGCAGGAGCAGAGATGCAGCAACTTGGCAGGCAGCTTGGAGCCAAACAGGAAACAAGAGTGGAGTCACAGGAATAGCCGGGTTCGGAAGCAGGCGGACAGCAAGGTACCAAATCATTAGGCAGGAGCAGAGTCAAATAGGAAGCCGGAATCAGGAACCAGTAATCCAGGATGAGGGAGAGTCCAGAAGGAAGGTCAGGGGAAGCCAAGGGTTCAGCAACGGGTATCAGACAGACAAGCAAACACAGGGTACCGGTACAGGAACAGCTGAAGATCAGTCAGCATCTGTTACAGTCAGTGTGCCCTTAAAATAGGCCGTCTGGCGCCAAAATCCAAGTCGGCATCGGAGCACCAACCTACCCCAGTGGTCACTGGGGGGGTGGACCTTACCTATCTCTTGGATTTTTTAAACTATTTTCTATTTTTTGCCTTGCGGTTTTTGTTTTTTTAAAATGAAAACAATTTTTTATACTTTATCACACTATGGAAGCCCTTCTTTATTTTCTCTGATACATGAGGAACTGTCGCAGTATAACCCACCTGGATATTACTGGAGACCTCCAAGGACCAGCAGCAGAGAGCATCAAAGTCCATTTAAAGCACTACAGGCTTGATACCCCTGCAGGGGTTCCGACAGTTGGTGAGTGGGCCTTTTGAGGGGGGAGTACAGAAGTCACTAGTCAACCCCGTTCACAAGAAAGTCACTCCGGGAAATATCTTGCCTTGTCATTATATAAAGTGCATGGGACTTATATACAGTGCTCCAATCTGCATAATATATGAACTGTGTAAACATTGCTATATATACGCATATGGTGGATGTAACTAAAAAAAAATTTTTCATAAAATATTTTTTTCATAAGAATTAGTATAACTACACCAATGTATGCTTCTTGCTATACTTAGTACGTTTCCAGACGCTTTTGTAACAGTATTGGATATGGGTACTGATCTAGTGATCGGCTATTGATTTACCAGCAACATATATTGTTTATATAGTCTTTTCCTATATGTTTTTTCCTTACATATTTTACACACCATCTGCAACGGAAACTACATGTAACCAGCGTATGATATACACATATGTCTCCTACTCACCTTTGATAATAATAAACATTCCCTCTTATACATTCCTGAGGGGTAGAATTTTAAAAAAAGTTACACCTATGTTTCCTGTATAGGCTTAGCCAACAGGTTTTTCAGGTAGCGCCGTTTTATCCCTAAATAGGTTTTTTTAGAATATATACGTCTGGCGCCAAAGGGCCGGGTGGACGCGCTCCCGCGGGCGCGCACATTCCTTCACGCACACGCATTGGCGCGTCTGTGATCCGAAGAGTCCTTTACGAATGTATGCATGCGTGAGTGAACCCGGAACGCAACAGTTCTCTTACATTGCCCCCTCCTTACGGGCAGCCTCCGGATGCCCCTCAGGGGCTTCTTCTCTGGATGGTGCTGAAAAAATGCTTGTACCTTTTGTGGGGCATGTACATTAGAAGCTGGTTCCCAAGAATTGTCTTCAGGGCCATAACCCTTCCATTTAATCAGAAATTGTGTTAGGCCATTCCTGGTTCTACAGTCGAGAACGGCTTCTACTTCAAACTCTTCGCTGCCCTCAACGAGCAGTGGAGGAGGGTTTTCTGGATCCCGGTTAGGAAAGGGATTGGGCACTGATGCTTTCAACAAAGAAATATAAAAAAACAGGGTGAATTTTGAGGTTCTTTGGTAGGATAAGTTCAAAGGCCACAGAGTTGATCCTTCTCTTTACAGGAAAGAGCCCCAGGTATTTTGGACCAAGTTTCTTGGAGGGACACTTAAGTTTCAAATTAGCAGTGGATAGCCAAACCTTGTCTCCTGGTTTCAGATTCAAGTTACCCCTCCTTTTCCTGTCAAAAAATCTTTTGTTATTAGCCTGAGCCTTAGAGATGGTGTCCTGAAGCACTTTGTTGTTGGCGTTGAACAAACTCAATCTGTCTTGGACAGCAGGCACAGCAGAATCCACGGGTAATTCAGGCAAAAAGGAAGGGTGGTATCCATAATTGGCGAAAAAGGGTGTTTGCTTGGTAGCAGAGTGAATGGAATTGTTGTATGCAAATTCCGCTAGCGGAAGCAGAGGTGACCAATCGTCCTGTGAAAAAGAGGAGAAGCAACGCAAATATTGCTCCAAAGTCTGGTTGGTTTTCTCCGTCTGTCCATTAGTTTGAGGATGGTAAGCAGTGGACAGACGGAGTTCGATGTTCAAGGCTTCACAGAGAGATCTCCAGAATCTGGAAGTGAACTGTACCCCTCGATCAGAAGTGGTATTGTCGGGGATACCATGTAGCCTCACTATCTCTCGGATGAACATGGAAGCAGTCTCTGTGGCAGACGGGGTTCCTTGCACGGGTAAAAAGGGTGCCATCTTAGTCAGGCGGTCAACCACGACAAATATGGTGGTAAAGTTCTCAGACGGGGGGAGTTCAACAATAAAATCCATGGATATCATGCTCCATGGTTTCTTAGGCACAGGAAGACATTCTAATAGGCCCCAAGTTTTGGCTCGGTCAGTCTTTTTGCGTTGACAAGTCACACAGGATTTGACATATCTTTTACAGTCTTGGATCAAGTCTGGCCACCAGAAAGAACTGGAAATTAGGTCGATACTCTTGTGAATCCCAAAATGGCCTGCCAAAGGATGATCGTGGCAACGCTTCAGGACAGAAACTCTAAACTGCTCCGGGACAAAGACCTGTTCCTTATGGTAATAGAGCCCGTCCTTTAGCTGAAGGGATAAGTCTTGGGAAGGGGGATGTTCCAACAACTCAGCTCTTATTTGGGACGTCAGATTGGTTTGGAGAAGAAGAAAGTTTTTGGCCGGTAAAATGGTGTCTGCTTCGGAAGGGTAAACAGGATCATGGAACATGCGCGACAGCGCGTCTGGTTTCCCATTCTTAGAACCAGGGCGGAAAGTTATGTGGAATGTGAAGCTGGAGAAGAACAATGCCCATCTTGCCTGCTGAGGTCTAAGTCTTTTAGCTGTTCTCAAATACTCAAGATTCTTGTGGTCGGTGAAAATGAGTATAGGGTGCAAAGCTCCTTCTAACAGGTAGCGCCACTCCTCGAGGGCAGCTTTAATGGCCAACAGTTCCCGGTCCCCTAAATCATAATTCTTCTCAGAAGGATTCAATTTCTTGGAGAAGAATGCCACAGGATGGAGTAGAGACTTAGGACCCTGTCGCTGCGATAATAAGGCTCCCACTGCGATTTCAGAGGCGTCTACCTCCAGAATATAGGGCAAGGAATGATCAGGATGCTTTAAGATGGGAGCTGAGGTGAACAAGGCTTTCAACTGCTCAAAAGATGTTTGTGCTTCAGTACTTCACCGGAAGGGAACATGCTGCTTAGTCAAAGGGTGATAGCAGAGATAATACCAGAAAAGTTCTTAATGAATTTCCTATAGAAATTAGCGAATCCCACAAACCTTTGTACCGCCTTTCGGTCTGTAGGAGCTGGCCATTCCAAGACAGCAGCGACTTTCTGGGGATCCATGGAGATCCCATCAGCGGAGATGACAAGTCCCAGAAATTGTGTTGTCTGTTTTTCGAAATTGCACTTTTCAGCCTTGGCGTAGAGATGGTGTTCACGAAGTTTACTCAAAACCTTCTTCACATGGGTACGGTGGTCCTCGATTGAGTCAGAAAAGATAAGAATATCATCGAGATAGACAATGATGAACAGATCAAGGAAGTTCCGAAAAACATCATTTACCAGGTGCTGAAAGGTGGCTGGGGCGTTACAGAGACCGAAGGGCATAACTAGGTATTCAAAATGCCCAAAGCGTGTCCTGAAGGCAGTCTTCCATTCATCTCCCTTTCTGATTCGCACCAAATTGTAGGCACCTCTCAGATCTAGCTTGGAAAAGACTCGTGCTCCGCTCAGTCTCTGGAACAACTCTGGAATTAAGGGAAGTGGGTACCGTTTTTTTTTTTTTTTTTCAATACTTTTTATTGGATATTTTCATATTTAAACAGAACATGAAAGGTACATTGAAAGGTACATCATTGAAATAATAACTTCTCATTTTTTGTCAAAGCATTTAGGCCAAATAGACCAAGAGTTGTCGAACAGTTTACAAGTCATAGAGTTTATGGCTATAAGACGTTCAAAAGTATAGTTTCTGTGAACTGCTGTGATTACATCAGATATATTTATAGCTTTACTGGATTTCCAATTGCGTAAGATCAGTAAACGTGTTTCTAAGAGTATATGAGTTATGACAGGCCTGAAAGCGTTCTGGAATTTATCTATGTTCAAGTGTAGGATCGCTAGGGCTGGGTCAGGCTTTGTAAGTATTCCTGTTATGGAGGAGATTAATTGGAATACTTGATTCCAAAGGCTCTTAATGCTTGGGCAGTGCCAGAGCATATGTATCAAGTTTCCTATGTGACCACATTCTCTCCAGCATTTTGGTGATGCACCTGGGAAGAAAGTAGCTATTCTATATGGGGTATAGTGCCATCTATTGGCCATTTTAATTATAAGTTCCCAGTGAGATGCTTTATGAGTTTCTCTAAAGGAGTGTATCCCTTGGCCATCTGAGAAGGTGGTACCGAGATCTGCCTCCCATTTTTTCATTGCTATGGTTTTTGTGAACTGTAGCTTTCCTTGGATTAGATTGTAAAAGAATGATATTCCCTTTGTGTCCTGTTTGGATGTGGAGTAGAATTGCCATATTTTGCTTGGTATGGATATGGTTGGGGGAGCTCGTGTTTTAAGGAAGTGGGCAATTCTCATGCACAGGAATCTTGTGTCATTCTTGAGGTGGTATTGTGTCATAATGTGGTCTACTGATTTGTGTTGTATTCCCTCGTATAGGTCAGAGATATGTGTGATGCCCTTATCAGTCAAATCTTTGACTCTTATCATTGGTATTTTGGATTCTAACAGAGTTAGTGGTATTTTATAATTTATCATTTGGTTATCCTGTCTTTGTTGTTCCAAAATGTATCTCCATGCTTTCAGAGAGGTCTGCATTGTAGGTGATAAGTTGTGTGTTTCCCAATGGTCCCAGCTGTCGCTCATAAGCATTAGTGCTAGGTGTTTTGTTGGTGATATTGTTTTTTCAATGTCCACCCATAATGGGGTGTTATTCTCTTGAAACCAGTATTTAATCTGGTCTAGACGTACCACCCATAGGTAGTCATATATGTCTACTAGCCCAGCCCCTCCTGCTTTCCTGCGGGAAGTTAAATTGTTTCGTGAGCATCTGGCTTTTTTCCCACCCCAGATGTATCTCCAGCTGAGATTTGATATGCTCTTGAGGTAATGGCGTGGAATGTGTACTGCTAGGGTACGGAACAAATAGAGTATTTGAGGCAATATTAACATTTTGTAAGCAGTTATCCTACCAAGCCATGATGTTTCTTTTTTAGACATGTCCTTGAGCTGGGCTTCCAGTTTGGCTATTAGTGGAGGCATGTTAGCCTTAGCAAGTGCAGAGGTTCTATTAGTAATTTTTATTCCTAAATAAGTGATTCCTCCAGAGCTCCATGTATAGGGTAAGTTTGTTTGTAGGGTGTTTCTAGTGTTGGGTGGTACTCCCAGATCCAGTATCACTGATTTGGTGAAGTTGACTTTGTAATAGGAGATATCCCCAAAGTCAGTGAGGATATTGTGTACTTCGGTTAGGGATGTGAGTGGATTAGTCAAGAGAAGGATTACATCATCCGCAAACAGGTTGATGGTGTGCGTGTTGGAGCCAAACTGAAAGCCCTTGATCCGCAGATGATTCCTAATGGTTTCAGCCAAGGGTTCTATCATTAGATTGAAAATGGTCGGAGACAGGGGGCAGCCCTGCCTCGTCCCATTAGATATTTTAAAAGTTGTGGACAGAAAACCATTGGAGTATACTTGTGCGGAAGGACAAGAGTATAAGGCCATAATTGCTTTTAATATGGAACCCTTAAAACTATATTTGTGTAAAACCATTTCCATGTATGTCCAATGGACTCTGTCGAACGCCTTCTCTGCGTCTATGGATAGCAGCAGAGAAGGCGTTCGAGATTGCTCAGCATGATGTAGCACATTAATGACTCTCCTGGTGGCATCAGAGGTCTGTCTCCCCCTCACAAAGCCCATCTGGTCGCTTTTGACTAATGTAGGTATGATATTAGTTAGTCTTTTGGCTAATAATTTTGCATATACCTTTGTATCTGAGTTGAGAAGGGATATGGGTCTAAAATTGGCTGGTGTATTAGGGTCTTTCCCTGGTTTTGGAAGTGTCACTATATGTGCTCTCAGCATCTCTTGTGGTAGGGTTGCGGAGATTGATGCTTTATTAAATACCTTGGACATGTGTGGAGAAAGTATGGATTTGAATGTTTTATAGTATTCATTAGAAAGGCCGTCTGGACCTGGTGATTTTCCGTTTGGTAGAGAATATATAGTGTTTTCTATTTCCTGTACTGTGATTGGAGCATTTAGAGTACTTAGTTGAGTTTCTGATAGAGATGGGAGGTTTATCTTTTCCAGGAACATTTGTATTTTGTCTGCTGTTGGTTGGTATGTAGAAGTGTCAGTGTGTAGGTTATACAGTGAGCTATAATATGTGGCAAATTGGTTCGCTATGTCTTTGGGATTGATAATTTTGTGTTTATCAGAGGGGTGTAGTAAATATGCTATTCTAGATTTGGTACGGGCCGCCTTAAGTCTGTTTGCTAGGTATTTACCTGCTCTGTTGGCATTGTGATAATAGTTTAGTTTCAGGCATCTGAGGTGTTTATCATATTGTTGTGTTAGCAACTCTCTGAGCTTTTCCCTAAGGATTGATAGTTGTTTAATCAAAGGTGCTGATGGTGATTGTTTGTTTTGTGCGTCTATGGTATGTATTTTTGTGAGAATCTCAGTAAATTCTTTGGCCTGTCTCTTTTTTTCTCTAGCTCCTATTTGTATTAAAATGCCTCTTATGAAGGCCTTGTGAGCGTTCCAGACTATATATGGGTCTGAGACAGAATCTGTGTTGTCTGAGAAATAATTATTGAGATGCTGAGAAATTGACTTTTGGAAGTGTGGGTCTTGGATAAGACGTGCATTACAGCGCCAGATGGGTGGTGATGAGGAGACTCCCCTCTCTGCAACAGACATAGATATGGCAGCATGGTCTGACCATGTGATATCGTGTATTCTTGTTGATTCAATATTTTGCAGGAGCCATTTGTCTGTTAAGAACATGTCTATACGTGAGTAAGAACCATGTCTGCTGGAGAAAAAGGTATAGTCTTTTTCGTTAGCGTGAAGACATCTCCATGCATCAAATAGGTCCTCTTTTTTAAGGATATTATGGAGGGACAGCTTGCTGGTAGGTTTACCTGAGGAAGAGTCTAAGAGAGGATCTGAAGTTACGTTGAAGTCTCCGCAGATCAGGAGGTTACCATATTTCATGGCATTGGCTTTGATGAAAACTTTCTTTAGGAAACGTAGTTGATGTGAATTTGGGGCATACAGCGTAACAATCGTGTATGGGTTGGAATTGATGTCTCCCGTGACAATTATATAATGTCCTCCCTCATCTGTAATAACTTCTTTGGGTTGGAACGAAAGAGAGTTTCTGATGGCTAGGAGGACGCCTCCTTTTTTACGGTTGGGATTGCAGGACATGTAGATAGTTGGGTATGCGGTATGCAGGCATTTAGGGGTGTTGTGTAATTGGAAATGTGTTTCCTAGACACAAAGGATGTCCGCATCCTGTTTACAGGCTTCTTTCCACAGAGAAAATCTCTTTGCCGGACAGTTTAAGCCTCTGGCGTTTATTGATAAAATTTTGATCGTCATAGTGTGAGGGAGCAAGATTTTGTGGCTGTGTATTGTTGGTACTTACAGTTCCTGGTGGTTACTGATCGTGTCTCTAACGATAGAAGTGAGAAGAGTATCTGGTGGACGTCTTCTTCAGCAGTGGGTAGCATGGTGTTGTAAAAGATGCTGCGTATATCCAAAAAACAAAACAAAAAGAATAATAACAAGAAAACAAGAAAAGTTAACTTGGTGAACATAAGAAATGGATCTGAAAACTGATCCTCGTGCAGTCTTAGCTGCTACTACTGTGCGGAGGGTTATGGATGAGAATCTAGCTAGATATCTCTATCCCGGAGAGATTGGATTGTATAAGTGGGTTTGCTATATGATAGCCCATCGGCTTTCTTCTTAGGTGAACGTTTCTTGGTTACCACCTGCCATTCGTTTTGCATGTGTTGTAGGTTTGTGGCCTCAGCTGGTTGGGTACTTTGATCAGTGATGATGCCCCATTGACGTAGAGCTGTGAGTCCTTCTTCTAACTTAGACACAGATATTGTGTTCCCGTTGTGTGTAATAGACAGGGTTGCAGGATATTTCCACTTGTGCAGAATGTTGTGGTTCCTCAGTGCTTTGGTGATCGTTAACAGGTTGCGACGACGTTGCAGTGTGTGTCTGGATAGGTCAGGGAGCATCCTGATGTTAGCATATTGTTGGGGTATATTTTCTTGTTTGCGTGAGAGTTGAAGGATTTGATCCTTGATGTGATAGAAGTGCATTCTGAGGAGTTTATCTCTGGGGGTGTCGTCAGATAGGAATGAGGGTTTGGGTATCCTGTGAATACTGTCCACAAGGAGATCTTGGGCCGTTGCTCCCGGCATCAGGGTGGAAAAAAGGGTTTGGGCAAACTGCAGGAGCTGGTTAGGAGGGATTGATTCGGGGACACCTCTTAGTTTAAGGTTGTTCCTCCTGGACCTGTCTTCTAGGTCCGCCATTTTGTCCTTTAACCACGCTATATCTTCTCCCTGTACCTTGTGTGCGTCTACCAGCTGGTTGTATGAAGAAGTGTATTCCTCCATTTTGGTTTCTACATGATTTACCCTGTGGCCTATGGCTTGAACTTCCCTCTGGCAATCTGTCAGGCCTTGGAGCATGTCTGCCTGTAGTGAGGATCTCAAAGACAGTAGCATGTCTTTAAGCATCGTATCTGACACTGGTCTATCTGCTATGGGAAAGTCGGCTATGGGGTCCCCCCTGTGTATGCTGGCTTGTGCTGGCGTTTTGTGGCCCGCTTACCTCCATGTTCAGGTCGGGTCGCGGCCTAGCAGGGGACTCCCTTCTCTGTTTAGATTTAGCCGGGCTCCTGGTAGTGGGGCTGGATGTCCCAGATGAGGATTCGCTGGGGCACTTTTGCGGATGTGTCGTTCCGGGTGGTGTCCCTTGGCCTCTCATGAGTGCTCCGGACGGATGCCGCTGCTGTGTGTTCTGAGCTCCGTCGCGGCCATTTTGCTGTAGGCCGCGTGCCGCTGTGCCGAAAAAGGTGTCCAGCTTCCGCGGCTGTTGCGGGTTTTTTTGGTGTCTGGGCATCTTTGTTGTGGTGAGCGGGTATCTGCCGCCTTGGTGGTGGTGTTTGTGGACTCTAATATTGCCAATGGTCTCCGATGGATGCGGATATCTCCGGTGGACGAGCGGAGCTCCTAGATTACACGTCCATCTTGGAGTCCGGTTGCCACGCCCCCCCCCCCCCCCCCCCGTGGGTACCGGTTTTTGATAGTTATTTTGTTAAGATCACGATAGTGAATACAGGGCCTCAGGGAGTGATCTTTTTTCTCCACAAAAAAGATACCAGCCCCTGCTGGAGAGGAAGAGGCCCGAATAAAACCTTTTTCTAGACTTTCATCTATGTATTTGCGTAGGGCCTCTAGTTCAGGTTCCGAGAGAGGGTAAATTCGACCAAAGGGAATTTCTGCCCCTGGTAGGAGTTCAATGGGACAATCGTAAGTCCGGTGGGGAGGTAAGCTCTCTGCACACTTTTTATTAAATACGTCCAAGAATTCATGATAAACTATGGGTACTAACTTCATAGTTTCAGGGTCCGAGTGAATGCTGAGGAGAGGAGCAGGATTAACAAACTTTTTCGGGTAACAATGTCTCTGACAATAATTAGAGGAAAAGGAGATATCTCCGGTGAGCCAGTCAATATGAGGGTTATGGGCCCTTAACCAAGGTAACCCCAGGATAACAGGAAACATGGGGGAAGTTATGACGTCCAAACGGAGCAGTTCCTGATGTTCCGAAGAAGTTTGGCAAAGAATGGGTACAGTCTCTTGTGTAACAGGCCCAGACTTGAGACCAGAGCCATCTGCCAGATGCACAGTAAATTCCTGCCTCTTTGTACATACAGGAAGTTGATGTAAAGTGACAAAGGCTGAGTCCACAAAACAACTGCAGGCTCCTGAGTCTATAATTGCGGTTACAGGAATAGTCCTCCCTGGCAACTGAAACTGGAGCGAAAGAGGGAGATGTAGCAGATCCCTCCCAGGAAGATGCATCATGTAAGGTGGAGTAGGAGTGGGCTTGGCAGGTCTTATGGGACAAGCCTGAATGAGATGGCCTGCTCCTCCGCAGTAAAAGCATAGTCCGTCATGTAGTCACCGGAGGCGTTCAGAGGAAGACTGTGGTGGTCTTAGAAAGCTTCTGCGGGGAGACTCAAGGTGCTCCTTATTCTTGTGGGGACCCCTTGGTAATCTGGACATGACTGTAGAAACAGGAGCAAAAACTCTTGAGGAAGTAGATGGCTTGGTACTAGGTTTCTCACGCAATCGACGGTCAATTTGGATAGCAAGATGGATCAGATCTTCCAGGGATGATGGTACTCCTATTCGGGCAAGTTCATCCTTTAATTTGTCAGAGAGTCCAAGACGAAATTGATGATGTAGAGCAGCTTTATTCCACTGCGTATCTAAACTGCAGATACGGAAATCTGTTACATAGTCCTCTACGGATCTCAAGCCTTGTTGGAGTTTACCAAGTGTAAATTCAGCAGTCTGTTGGAGGAAGGGGTCAGCATACAGTTGGGACATGGCTGAAAAGAAGGAGTCAGCGGTAGGCAAGGCCGGATCATGATGTTCTCTAAGATGATGAGCCCAGGAGAGTGGTTCATTTCGTAGGAGCGTAATGATAAATCCCACTTTAATATGCTCGGATGAGAAGGTACGCGGTAACAAGGAAAAATAAAGTTCACAGGCATTTTGGAAAGTGCGGAACAGTTTGCGATCCCCTGAAAAATGCTCAGGCAAAGGTACTCTGGGTTCAGGAGGCAGAGAGGTTTCGCTGAGCAGGCAAAAGTCAGTTTGCACAGACGTATTCACAAGCGCAAGGTGGGTAGAGGCAAATGAGACATCAAGCAGGTTCAGTAGACGATCTTCCATCTGGCCCAGGTCCTCTTGGAGATTCCGTACAGTATGGGCTAGTGCAGAAATTGCTCGGCAGAAGTCCATAACAGGTGAGGCCTCCCTTTCAGACTCCATTGCTGGCTGACTGATACTGTCACGTACCTTATCGGAGTCTGAAGTGACGAGGTCGGCCTCCCTTGTATCTCCAACCCGGGTCCCGCTGAGAGTGGGAACAGAAGGACCCCAAGGAAAGGAGGAACACGAGTGCCTGCAGAAGTAGCCCAGGAAGCTTGAGGCAGATGATGCGACTTTAGGTATGCAGGAATAATTATCTAAATATCTAAACTGATTTTAAATGTCAAAATCTGGACAGGATACATATTCTAGAACTACCTAGTATATACGGTTAGTGCTCAAACACACCGAGATGCAAGGTACGATGTGATTACACACGTACCGATTAGTCTATGCACAAATAACTTTATGCATCTAATTTGTGTTCATTTTGTCTAAATTGCAGACACTTGTAGGTTCTGCGATAAAATCGCACACACCCCTGATGAAGAAATAGCATTTTCGAAACACGTTGGGTATTTTGTCCATCTACAACATAACAGATTTCTGCGATCATCAACTGTCTTTTGCTGTAATTGTTTATACATGATTAGTTATGTCCAGTATTCATTCATGATTTTTTGATATGTATAGTGTATATATGTGTTCATTATTTTAACCCACGTTTTGTAATAAAATCCTATATACTTTTTATACTATTCTCATACTTCATTTTGCTGCTTATCCCTGTCTAAATATCCCACTTAGAGGAAACTCAATTCTTTCAATGTCTTTAGGTATGCAGGAAGTCACAGCTGATCGCAGGAGCGGAGATGCAGCAACTTGGCAGGCAGCTTGGAGCCAAACAGGAAACAAGAGCGGAGTCACAGGAATAGCTGGGTTCGGAAGCAGGCGGACAGCAAGGTACCAAATCATTAGGCAGGAGCAGAGTCAAATAGGAAGCCGGAATCAGGAACCAATAATCCAGGATGAGGGAGAGTCCAGAAGCAAAGTCAGGGGAAGCCAAGGGTTCAGCAACGGGTATCAGGCAGACAAGCAAACACAGGGTACCGGTACAGGAACAGCTGAAAAACAGTCAGCATCAGTAACAAACAGTCTGCCCTTTAAATAGGGCCGCGTGGACACGGATCCCGCGGGCGCGCACATTCCTTCGCGCACGCACATTGGCGCGTCTACGATCCGAAGAGTCCTTTACAAACGTATGCGTGCGTGAGTGAACCCGGTACACAACAGTTCTCTTACAGCAGGGGAATTTCCCTCGCCACTTCGAGGATTTCACCACTTCTCTCATAGGAAGGGGGGAGCTTTGATTATTTTGTCTACAGCTTCACTTGTTTTCTTTATTCTTTTGTCATGTCTATACCAAGACCTCAGAGCAAGAAGGAACCAGCAAGCAAGCAGGACGGACTGTGGAGGACTTCACATCCATACCAAAGTGAACTATCTCAAGGACAACTTAGGTACTCTGTTTTTGTCACACTTGGCACGTGGAGACTATGCACACCCTAAGGCGCCTAGGGTACACGAGATGCCTTACACTACTTTGTTTACATGAATATATGACTCAGAGGGTTGGCCGTGTCATTGCCAGCATCCCTTGTAATTTTTAGAACTAGATGTGTACCTCAAAATGGGATTTTAAGGGCAATGCAGAAATTGGCAGTGTTGAATTATAATTAAAAAGAAGTTTATTGATACAAAAACGAATAGGATATACATGAACATACACATTATTCTATAGTTAAGAATAATTATAAAAACATCAGATATATGGAAACATATGATGCATCCTACTGCTAGTTACAAGTACCACCCCCGATAGGTGTGATGGCGTCCTGATATCAGATTTCCAACGCGTTTCAACTTATTGTAAGGATAAAGTCTTCCTCAGGGAGGGACTGCATCACATTCTAAAATTTTAAGTAACAGCATGATTATTGGTATATACTTAAATATTTGTTTGTTACCTATATCTACAGAAATCGCATTACAGCAAAAAAGTATTATATGCGACTTACATTTGCGACTACAGAAATCGCATTACAACAGAAAAGTATTATATGCGACTTACATTTGCATTTAACTGTGAAAAATCGCTTTCCCAGTGCTGGCAGGGGTCCTAAGAAATATATTATATGTGACTTACATTTGCGACTACAGAAATCGCATTACAACAGAAAAGTATTATATGCGACTTACATTTGCATTTAACTGTGAAAAAATCGCTTTCCCAGTGCTGGCAGGGGTCCTAACACATGGTTGTCAATGCTGCTCAAATATCCTCTACGGGATGGCCTGGTGTATTGTGAAGGAACCAGTATTTGGCAGTCGTGATAATTAAACAACTGAAAAACATGAAGGTATAAGGGAAATGCTAAGAATTTGAACATCAAAACGGTCAAAGAATGGAAATAATGGTGATTCGTAGGGGAAATAAGGTTCCCCAGGGTCATCATAGAGTAAAAGAGATCAAATACCTTAATTTGATTGTATCAGGTGTATTGTTCCAAGTGGCAGGGAGCTCTGGTCCTGAAGTACCTCTCTGTAACAAAGCCAGTTGTGAAATGCTGCCTGTGGCCATCCCTGGCGTCCTAATATATGGGGTGTGGGCGTGGCTAAGTGATGGGCGTAGCCCTATTGTAGGTAGAGTCTCACATTCATTGGTGTTGCAGTGGAGGGGGTGCGACTTCAATTAGCTGCTGTCACTGTTTAGAGGAAGCACCTTTGTACAATGTATTGAGGGGAAGCGTCCACAAGCTTCCCTGTTGTCTAGGTAGCAGACGCTTGGACCTCCTCCTTCCTTTTCTCCTCCCCGTGACGTGAAGCCTATTGCTTACACGTAGCCCATGTAGTATGGGCACGGGGTGTGGCGGGGAGAGAGGTGCGTCTGGTTGCCGGGGCAATGTGCATATGACGTTGGGGTCACATGGCCCCAACGTCAGTTCCTAAAAGAGGGAGGGGCGCCGTGTGACTCCACAGCGCTATTGAGCAGTCTTATCCATGTTAAACCGGGCATCGGGGCATAGTAGCCCCACTGTCTGACAAAAAAGTATCAGACTATGCACAGCGGTGTGTGGGGTACTGTTCTATGCTGGTGTCGTAGATGTCACCAAGATATACAGTGACAAGTATGACAAAAAGTAGCAGGTCTATACTCCCTCATTAAAGATGGAAAAAAGGAAGAAAAATTGTATAAAAGAATTGCAAAGAATTGATTGAAATGGGGATAGTACTGATGAAATATGAAATATATATAATATAAGAGAATGTGAAGGGAGATTTTTATTCTTAAATATGCCCAAACCTCTTTATGATGATTGTACTGTCATTGAGCGAATGGCAGAACATCAAAATTAGGGCTTATAACCACCGACACAGTAGGAAATCCCGGGGCATCAAAATAAGATCTGATGCCTTCGGGGTATTCGGGCCATGATGTTGCGTCATGGCCCCCCCCTGTGCCGGGTAGGGATAGTGGGCAGAACGGCAACAGTATCATTGGCCCTTTGTTTCAGCACTGAGAGGCGGATTCATATGGCACAGTCGCATGAAAAAAATGCATCTGCAGGAATAACAGTAATTAACATAATACTGTATACAAAATAGTTACACAAAAGAGATTACAGTAATTACAGTAAATAAGTTTAATTAGAAAAACTCTCCTATATAGTTTCTGACTGGGTAGGGTGTAGAGTCTTAGCAGTTTAAGACATATGATCATCAATGGGGAGATAATGGGCCTATGGTGTTATGGAGGGAGCCCTCTGTTTCTCCGCCAGGGGTACTGGAATAGAACTCCAGTTCTAAGAAAGCAGAGGTGCAAGGGAACAAAGAAGGTGAGATAAAAATTGTGTTAATCCGTTTTCCCCGAGCTGAAGCCCTCCAAGAAGGGTCTGAAACTTTCGGTTTCATTTAGGCCTGGGGGGGTAGTGGCCCTAAGGTACCTTATCCAGCGCATTTCACGCTGGAGGAGGACCTTGTTCCAGTCTCCCCCCCTGAGTGGCAAATGAATCCTATCAAGAACTGTGAAGTTCACCGAGGGTAGTCGGTAATTATGATATCTGGCAACATGCCTTCCCAAAGGCAGATACAAGTTGCCGATTTGCATACTTTGCATATGTTTGTCGACACGTTTTCTAAATTCCTGTCTTGTTTTGCCCACGTAGAAGGCACCACACTGGCACTGCATGAGGTATACCACACCCTGCGTCTTGCAGTTGGCAAAATGACGCAGGGAAAAACTTTCCCCATTAGGCAGTGCCAGTGTGGTCCTCCTACCGATGACAGGACATTGGGCACAGGAACCACATGGGTATGTACCCCATGTTTTACAGGGGTCCTTTCTTGCCGTGCCCTTGTATTCACTTTGGATGAGTGCATTTCCTATTGAGCCAGGTTTTCTATAGGTGATTTGGGGTTTAGGACCAATTAGTCCTTTCAGGATTGGATCATCTGTAAGGATGGACCAATATTTTGAGATAATTTTATTGATTTTAAAATGCTCATTAGAAAATCTCACAATAATCCTTGTTGTGTCGTCTTCTTTGATTGGTTTTTTTGAGAAGATTAAATCCCTTCTATTGGTTTGCTTAACTCGGTTGAACGCTTTTTTTAAAGAGGATTTGGAGTAGCCTCTGTTCATGAGCCTAATGGTAAGTTTGTCCGCTTCGTGTTGGAAGTCTTCGTTGTTACTGCAGTTTCTTTTAAGGCGGAGAAACTGGCTGTAGGGAATAGATCTTTTCAGAGGTTCCGGGTGAAAGCTGTTTGCATGCAACAAGGTGTTGCCAGCAGTCTCCTTTCTATAAAGTTTACTTGATAGTCCGCCCTCAGAGTTTTTAAAGATGGTAATATCCAGGAAATTTACTTCATGGGTATCCGAGGTCATAGTGAAAAACAGGTTAAAAGCATTGTTGTTCATCAGCTTTAGACAGTCCCTCAATAATTCAGGGGGGCCGTCCCAGATGATGAAGAGATCGTCTATGTACCTCTGCCACATACATATGTGGCGAGTGTACACAGACGCTGCCTCCCCCTGTAGGAACTCCCTCTCCCACTCCCCCAGGTACAGGTTGGCATAGGAGGGTGCGCAGCACGTCCCCATAGCCACTCCCTGCACCTGGAGGTAGTGGGAGCCCTTGAAAAGGAAGGTGTTGTGTCTGAGGATGTAGTCCAGCATAGTTAGAATGAATGCATTGAATTTCCAGTCTGTTGTTGCTCTTTGTTGTAGGACACGTTCAATTGCAGCTATGCCTAAGTGGTGTGGGATGCTATTATACAGCGATTCCACATCCACTGTAACAAGTAGAGCTGAACTGGGAATGGATATTCCATCGAGGATTTGCAATAGATGTATGGTATCCCTTGTATACGATGGAAGTTCCATTACATGGGGTCTCAGGTATTGATCTATTATTTGGCTGATCCCCTCTGTGATGGAACCATTCCCGGAAATGATAGGTCTCCCTGGTGGGTCATTTAGTTTTTTATGCACTTTGGGTAGTGCATAAAAGGTGGGTTGACGTGGATGTCTAGTGCGTATGAAATCCCACGTGTCTTTATCTATTACCCCTTCATTAACAGATTCATCCACCAGGGAGAAGAATTCCTGATTGAATTTATCTACTGTGGAGGGAGAAATCTTTTTATAGCATTTGGTATCATTCAATATGTTAAAACACATTTTTTCGTATTTGGCATTGTCCATAAGGACGATGTTCCCTCCCTTGTCCGATGCTTTGATTGTAATTTCTGTGTTGTTTTTGAGGGAGTTTAATGCCTTTTGTTGTTCCCGATTTAGGTTGCTTTTTTTGTTGTATTTTTCCATCTTGTTGATTTCTTTGGTGATCTGTCCTACAAATAGAGCTATGGCTGGATTCTGATTCAGTGGTGGAAATCTGTGTGATTTCCTTTTGTATTTTTTGGTGGTTTGGACTCTGCTGGGTTCCTCATATTCTTCTTCACTGCTTTCACTGTCAAGATCCCTCTCACAAAAATCCTCTATTGGGCCACTTTCTTGCAGTAATAGATTAAGATCTCTGAGAGCTCTAAAGTCTGCTGCTTTGAGATTAGGTTCCACTTCAGGTGTAGCCGTGGTTTTTTTAGTCGCATATAAGCTTTTGAGTAAAAGTTTTCTGGTGAACAGATTTATATCTTTGATGGTTTCAAAGCTGTCTAAACTCCGATTCGGACAAAAGGAGAGACCTAGAGACAAAACTTCCTGTTCTATTGTTGTGAGTTTGTGAGATGAGAGATTTATGACATTTAGTTTTCCTTCACAGGTGGGGCTGTCATGGATATCATTGAAAGTTGTGGTGGTGGGGTTGGAGGAGGTTGGGATTGTATGTTGCTTTTGTCTAAAAAAGTGTCTATATGGGTTTGCTGAGTTTTTGGAATCGCACCCTGTTCTTTGTAACTTTTTCCGGTATTATGAGAGGATGAGCCTTTTGGGTTGCCCGGTATTGTCCCCCTAGTTCTACCCATGCCCCCTTCTCTTCCACCTCGTGTGCTTTCATTTGACTGGACGTCTGTGGTTCTTCTCTTGTGTGTTTGTTGAATCTCTCCCTCCATATCTGTTTGTTTGGGAAAGGGACCCTTTCTTTTGCCTCGAAATTTGCCCGCCTGGGATGAGGCTGAGGAGGAGGAGTTATTGGAAGGTGTATCCGAAAGATAGTCATTGGTCTGGTTTATATTATTCTGTTTGGGAAATCTGGAACTTTTTCTTGTCTGTGAATTGGTATTCCACTTATATGCCCTGCCTTCGCCAAAAGCGTTTTTATCCCTCCAGTATTTTTTCTCCTTTTTACACAGTTAAATGCAAATGTAAGTCGCATATAATACTTTTCTGTTGTAATGCGATTTCTGTAGTCGCAAATGTAAGTCACATATAATATATTTCTTAGGACCCCTGCCAGCACTGGGAAAGCGATTTTTCACAGTTAAATGCAAATGTAAGTCGCATATAATACTTTTCTGTTGTAATGCGATTTCTGTAGTCGCAAATGTAAGTCGCATATAATACTTTTTTGCTGTAATGCGATTTCTGTAGATATAGGTAACAAACAAATATTTAAGTATATACCAATAATCATGCTGTTACTTAAAATTTTAGAATGTGATGCAGTCCCTCCCTGAGGAAGACTTTATCCTTACAATAAGTTGAAACGCGTTGGAAATCTGCTATCAGGACGCCATCACACCTATCGGGGGTGGTACTTGTAACTAGCAGTAGGATGCATCATATGTTTCCATATATCTGATGTTTTTATAATTATTCTTAACTATAGAATAATGTGTATGTTCATGTATATCCTATTCGTTTTTGTATCAATAAATTTCTTTTTAATTATAATTCAACACTGCCAATTTCTGCATTGCCCTTAAAATCCCATTTTGAGGTACACATCTAAGCCTTACACTACTTTAACCATAAGACTACCCATAAATGAGTACTGTCCTATTGCTATACAGTATTTTTGTATGAATTCATCTTTATGCTCAGGTTTTTGCCTTATAAAAACAATACAAAAAAGACCCTATCTACATAAAACAAAAAGAACATGACTGAAATTAAAACCAAAAAATACCAACAAGAATGGATGGGACAGTAGTTAAAGACACCACTGACCTCAAATCAACCACTAATGGAAAAAAAAAGACATAAACATCTTCAATGGTAAGAAAAAAAGGCAGCAAAGAGATTGGTTGCCCAAAGAGCTAACAAACAGAATGTCAGAAAGGGCATGCCAGCACCCAAGATGGCTGCCGAAGAAGACGACCTGTTACCTCTGCCTGTCAGGAAGGGCATACCAGCACCCAAGATGGCTGCCGAAGAAGATGACCTGTTACCTCTGCCCCTGTCAGAATGCCATTGGTGCACACGCACCCTGTGACAGCTTTTGACACCCAAACAGGCTATTTAAACTCAGTCAGTTTCCAGACTCAATGCTGTCTGCTCTACAGTGTTCCCTGTGTATCCTGCAATTACTTACCTGACTTCTGTTCCTGTTGTGACCCGGCTTGCTTCCTGACGTTCCTGTTTCCTGCCTGCATCCGACCCCGGCTTGTCCTCTACTCCGCACCTGCCTGCTCCTTCTGCCACTTCGCTGCCAGTCTGCTGATGACCTGGCCTGTAATCTGAATCCGCTTCCACTTCAGCCTCTGTTCCCGATGTGCCCGTTTGTGTATGACCCGGCCTGCCTGTACCTGCCTTCTCTTCAGCCTCGAGGGTGCCACCATCCCTTCTGCTGCACCTGCACTTCTGCCTGTGGGGACCGGTTGTCTACTCGCTCCAGCTACCTGCCTACCACTGCTCTGGGATTCCTACAGACACCTCTACAGCCCGGCCGAGTGCTCCAATCCAGCTCCAGGTTCAGTGGTCCCGCCAGGCACTCGTGCGACTCTGCATCTCGGTGCTTCCTGTCAGCTCTATCAGGGGCTCCAAGTCAGAGTTGTAAGAGAGGCCGTCCTCTGCATATTAGGCTCCATCACCAGGTACGTGACAGTAGCAGACAGCCATGTCTGAGCCTGTGCAAGGACCCTCTCCTATGGAGGAACTCTGCCAACACCTAGCCGGATTAACACAAGCTGTAAAGGACTTACAACAGGGTTATACCCAGCTGGAAGGCCAAATACAGACCTTGTCTGCCTCTGCTCCTGCTCAAGCACCTTCCACTTCTGGGATGCCAGCAGCTCCTGCAGTCGTTATGCTACCACCTGAACCCAGAGTCCCAACTCCTGAAAAGTTCCACGGAGAACGCAACGAGTTCAGAGCCTAACGCAACGCATGCAAACTCTATTTTTCGCTAAAACCACGAACCTTCTCCCTGGACGCCACCAAGGTCGGGTTTGTCATTTCCTTGCTTCAGGGGGAACCACAAGCCTGGGCTCACCGGCTCCTTGAACAAAAGGCCACATCTCTGACGGACTTAGCCTCCTTTTTTGGAGTCATGGCTCAGTTATATGAAGACCCCCAGCAAGCCGCTACTGCGGAAGCCACCCCTTCACACGCTTCAGCAGGGTCACAGGGCAGTGGAGGACTGTTTCAGAATTCAGGTGCTGGAGTTCCGACACCAGCTGGAATGATGCTGCCCTGCGGTACCAGTTCCGCATGGGCCTTTCTGATGATATTAAAGAAGAGCTAGCACGAACAGGTGTCCCCTCCACCTTGGAGACACTTATAAATTTGTCAATCCAGATTGACCGTCGCTTAAGGGAACATAGGTCGGAACAAGCCACCGACCAGTCCCGTCCAGTATGGATACTTCCACGAGTGTCTGGTTCTTTCAGTCCCGCTTCACCTGCTCCTGCCGCATCCGCTTCAGACGCATCTGAACCCATGAAGCTTGGTCTCCTCCGCCCTTCTCTGACTACAGAGAACGCCAGCGCAGACGCCAGCTAAATCTTTGCCTGTACTGTGAAGGATCAGGACATTATGTGAGGTCTTGCCCGGTCAAAATCCGCAAGTGCCTCTCAGTTACATCTGCTTCTCCTCCATCTCTACCCAATCACTCTGCTCATCTTGCTTTTCCCATTTTGTTACAGCTCCCAGGAGGAACTATCCAGACCCCCGCTATAATTGACTCCGGAGCTTGCAGCTGTTTCATAGATTTAGCTTTTGCTGCCAAACATCACATTCCTCTACTACCCAAGGCTCAGAGACTTTCTGTACATCTGGCAGACGGATCCACCATTAAATCTGGATTGGTTACTCATGAAACCATCCCGTTATCTACCACCATTGCCAAGAACCATCAAGAGCTTCTACGCCTAGATGCAATCGCTTCCCCTCTGTTCCCAATCATTCTGGGTATGCCTTGGTTAAAAGCTCATAACCCTCACATTAACTGGGTTACAGAAGAAATCAAGTTTCTTTCCCCCTATTGCCTTCAGCATTGTTGGCAAGAGAATCATCAGGACCAATCTCCCCTGCTGTGTATCGATTTGGAGTCCAAAGACCGCCAAGTCGTTCCAGTAGCATATCACGACTTTCTGGATGTTTTCAGCAAAAAAGGGGCAGAAACGCTTCCTCCTCATAGGGCTTATGACTGTCCAATTGAGCTCCTTCCTGGGGTTGAAGTTCCTTTTGGCAGGATCTTTCCTCTCTCTGAATCTGAACTTGTTGCTTTGAAAGACTACATTGATGACAACCTTAAAAAGGGGTTCATTCGCCCCTCCACATCTCCTGCCGGTGCGGGAATCTTCTTTGTAGAAAAAAAGGACCACTCATTACAGCCCTGTGTGGACTACTGAGAACTTAAAGTGTAAGTAAACCCTCCTATTGTTTTCAGCCAAGGAAGTTGCCATCTTGGCCTCTGTTTAATCTACAACTGTCATGATGCTGCACATGTGATCAGTTATAACACCAGCCATTGGATGGTTTGACAGTTTGGTCGAGAGCACAACCAATGGGAGTGTTACATTTTCGGCACGTGTCATAAATGAAACTGGTTTTATGAAAGGGTTTACTTCTGCTTTAATAAGGTCAATGTAAAAAAACGTTACCCTCTTCCACGTGTGCCTGAATTATTCCAGCGACTCGGTACGGCCACCATTTTCACAAAATTGGATCTTCGGGGTGCTTATAACCTGGTTCGCATATGAGAGGGGGATGAATGGAAGACGGCGTTCTGCACACGGTTTGGGCATTTCGAATACCTTGTGATGCCCTTTGGACTTTGCAATGCCCCAGCTACCTTTCAGCACTTCATCAACGACGTCTTCCGAGATTTCCTGGATATATTTGTTGTTGTTTATCTTGATGATATACTAATCTTCTCTCCCTCTCTAGATCACCACCGTAGTCACGTCAAGAATGTATTGAGTCGCCTTCGACAATACGGACTTTATGCAAAACCAGAAAAATGTGTATTTGAACGCCAAAGCATCCAATTCTTGGGTTTAATAATTTCCACCGAAGGCATCCAGATGGATCCCCAGAAGGTTACAGCCATCCTGGATTGGCCTGCTCCCAGTGATAAGAAGGGTGTCCAACGTTTTGTGGGGTTTGCAAATTTTTATCGAAAATTCATCAGAAATTTTTCTTCAATCATATCCCCCATTACAAGTTTAACCAAGCAAGGTGCAAGATTCTCTTGGTCTCTGGAAGCTCAGAAAGCTTTTGACACCCTAAAAAGACTTTTCACATCTGCATCTGTCCTGAAACACCCTGACCCAGCCTTGCCCTACGTCTTGGAAGTAGACGCCTCAGAAACATCGGTCGGAGCAATATTGTCTCAGAGGCAGGGAGCTAAGGCTCTACTGCATGCAGTTGCTTTTTTTTCCCGCAAGCTGTCAAATGCCGAAGGGAACTACGACATCGGGGACCGTGAACTTTTGGCCATCAAAGCCGCCCTGGAGGAATGGAGGTACCTTCTAGAGGGGGCCGCACACCCAATCTTGATCTATACCGATCATAAGAACCTCGAGTATTTAAGAACAGCAAAAAGATTGAAACCCCGACAAGCCAGGTGGGCACTATTCTTTTCTAGATTCACTTTTCACTTAACGTTCAGGCCCGGATGCAAGAATGCAAAACCCGATGCGTTATCACGCATGTTCAGCAAATCTGAAGAAATCTCATCTCCAGATACTATTCTATCCCCTGGGAACTTCCTGTTACTTCAAGGAGAGTTAATTAAACAAATTAAACAAACTCTAGTAAGGAACCCTTCACCAGCCGGGGTCTCTCTACTGGCAAAGGATGGGCTACTTTGGCATGAAGACAAGGTCTTTGTGCCGGAAAACCTCAGAATGGCCATCCTGGTGCGATGCCATGATCATGTGCTGGCAGGTCATTTTGGCATTGGCAAGACAACTGAATTAGTACAACGGACATTTTGGTGGCCTGTAGTGGAAAAAGATTGTAGGAAATATGTGGAATCTTGCACCACTTGCATCCGCAATAAAACCAGCAGATCCAGAGCCTGAGGTCTGCTAAAACCCTTACCTGTCCCCAGTAGACCTTGGAAGATCTCAATAGATTTTATTGTAGAACTTCCCCCATCTGAGGGCCACAACACCATTTTTGTAGTTGTCGATAGACTATCTAAGATGGCACACTTCCTGCCCATGAAGGGCACACCATCTGCTTGAGAAACAGCTCAAACCTTTGTCAAGGAGATCATAAGGCTTCACGGGATTCCGGCCAATATTGTGTCAAACCCTCGAACAGTACCTGAGATGTTTCTTCTCATTTTCTCAAGACGATTGGGCTTCTCTGCTTCCCCTGGCTGAGTTTTCTTATAACAATTCAGTACACTCTGCTACAAAGCAATCTCCATTTTTTGCAAACTACTTCCACCCTTCTTTTTTGTCTAATACAATTCCAGATTCCCCTGTACCAGCTGTTTCTGAAACTATAAATTTCTTCAACGCCAATAACAAACTGCTACAGGGATCAATGGCCAAGACACAGGCATACAATAAGGAAGTTTTTGACAGGAAAAGAAGGGGAGAATTGATCTTGAACCCCGGTGACCAAGTGTGGCTAGCAAACTACTAATTTGAAACTGGCCTGTCCCTCGAAGAAACTGGGCCCTAAATTTATAGGACCATTTCCGGTGAAGAGACAGATCAATGAGGTTGCGTATGAATTAGAGTTGCCTGAGTCATTTAGAATCCACCTTGTGTTCCACATTGTAGTGATATAATATATATAGGATATATAGTGGGTAATTAATTAGTAGTTATTATAAAGATGATGTAAGTACTCTTCCGCAGCAACCCAATTCTTCCAGAGAGATGCACTTTATTGACTTCCAACACAGCACAAGGTCCAAAGTCCACAGATCACAAAAAATACGACAGAGTAAATATCATTTAGAGTTCCATGTTGCTAGATCTGCGCCTTCATAATCACAGACAGACAATACATAACTATAGACTGAACGCCATGTTATATTCACTAGGCACTGAATGGCTGAGCAATTAGATTGGCCGTTACCATTCAGGCCTTTGATATGCTTTAGTCTTTCAGACAGACAACAACCCCAGTCGTGAACAGTTGCAGTCATAAACCGCCGCCCCAATTTGCACTCCCGCATATCAACATCAACAAGTCCCCTTAGATATGTGTAATTAGATTAGATTAACATATACCACCTGAACACCCTTTTGAGTCCTCAGGTCTAATTACCATCAATAAATACTTCTTCTATGGTCCTTTAAACAATGTACCCCTTTGAAATGTTCAATTAGTTTAACAGGCCATACCTCACACACCTAGGTAGACCTGCATAAGATCAACATATCAAAGGGACATCAGCTGTTATATTAAAATTGAGTTGGCTTGGACAAATCGACCATTGTCAACTGAATTCGGGCCTGGTCAATATTGTACTATATGTGTACATACATATAATAATATAATGTCCCACATAAATCGGGGAACATATTACAGCATATACCCCCACTTGGGTCAGTTCTAAGTACTAGAACTGACCCATAAATCAAACAACAAAAAATATCATTATGATTTAAGGTACTGAATGCTTTACAATGGCTCATATAAAATATGAAGTTGAAACTGGTTACATCTATATTCACCAGCCTCTAAAATATCCCCATGAAACAGTTATTAGATAATATAACTTTTAGACCATGACTGGAAAAGGATTTGGTAAACATCAGTGGCCCATATAGCTGTTAGGCCTTATTATATCACATCAAGATCTTGATGAGCTGACGTCACAGTCCATTCTTCGGTCTGACTTCATCACAGCTCTCACCATCTCACTGAAAGTAAACTTGGTTTGCTCTGGGAGATCCAATCCACATAAGTCCAGGATTCTCTCATTTCCAGGCTCAAGCTTTTCATTTTTAAATATACTTTTATACAAACATTCTACTTACATCCTTTTGGTAAGAAGAACCATCAATGTACCAGCACTCACTTTCAAGGTCAAAAGGTTTGGATGCGGCAGTATAAACTCTGTGCCTCAAACTATTTCCTTGCCCTTGACATTCATGAGTCCATCTTGCAAGCATTTTACAATTCACATCTGCTTCTTTCCATTTCCTATTTGAACAATGATGACCTGTTGTGTACCTGTCAAGTACCTGAATTTGTTGATTGCCAGCCACATTATTATTTTTTTTGTAACTTGCTGTAGGCCGACCCCTCATTGCCTTCAATAGAGCAGTTACTTGGATCATTCAGTCCATAATTACACCTGAATGGTATACCAACATATACATATACCCCCACACAATGGTTCAGATAGAATCAGCTTGACATCAGTGTTTATCAGATCTTCTATCCAGACAAAGCGGCAGTGGAAATTCTTGCCAGTGGGATGAGCTTTGTGTTTGAGTCAAACTCATGTTCGACTCAAACATCAGCTGTTCGCAAGTTCGCCAAACAGCGAACAATTTGTGGTGTTCGCGGCAAATTCGAATGCCGCGGAACACCCTTTAAAAGTCTATGGGAGAAATCAAAAGTGATAGTTTTAAAGGCTTATATTCATGGTATTGTCATAAAAAGTGTTTGGGGACCTGGGTCCTGCCCCAGGGGACATGGATCAATGCAAAAAAAAGTTTTGAAAACGGCCATTTTTCGGGAGCAGTGGTTTTAATAATGCTTAAAGTTAAACAATAAAAGTGTAATATCCCTTTAAATTTCGTACCTGGGGGGTGTCTATAGTATGCCTGTAAAGGGGCGCATGTTTCCCATGTTTAGAACAGTCTGACAGCAAAATGACATTTCAAAGGAAAAAAAGTCATTTAAAACTACTCGCGGCTATTAATGCATTGCCGGTCCAACAATACACATAGAACCCCGAACCCCGAACCAAAATTTAAAAAAAAATGACATGGGGGGTCCCCCTAAATTCCATACCAGGCCCTTCAGGTCTGGTATGGATATTAAGGGGAACCCTGGCCAAAATTTAACAAAAAAATGACGTGGGGGTCCCCCTAAATTCCATACCAGGCCCTTCAGGTCTGGTATGGATATTAAGGGGAACTGCGGCTAAAATAAAATAAAATGGCGTGGGGTCCCCCTCAAAATCTATACCAGACCCTTCAGGTCTGGTATGGATTTTGAGGGGAACCCTGCGCCAAAAAAAAACAAAAAAAACGGCGTGGGGTCCCCCCAAAAATCCATACCAGACCCTTATCTGAGCACGCAACCTGGCAGGCCGCAGGAAAAGAGGGGGGACGAGAGAGCACCCCTCCTGAACCGTACCAGGCCACATGCCCTCAACATTGGGAGGGTGCTTTAGGGTAGCCCCCAAAACACCTTGTCCCCATGTTGATGAGGACAAGGGCCTCATCCCCACAACCCTGGCCGGTGGTTGTGGGGGTCTGCGGGTGGGGGGCTTATCGGAATCTGGAAGCCCCCTTTAACAAGAGGACCCCCAGATCCCGGCCCTCCCCCCTGTGTGAAATGATAAGGGGGTACAAAAGTACCCCTACCATTTCACAAAATAACTGTCAAAAATGTTAAAAATGACAAGAGACAGTTTTTGACAATTCCTTTATTTAAATGCTTCTTCTTTCTTCTTTTTTCTATCTTCTATCTTCCTTCGGTTTCTTCCTCCATCTTCTTCTAGTTCTTCATCTGGTGTTCTCGTCCGGCATCTCCTCCGCGGCGTCAGTGTCTTCTTCCCTTCTTCTCCTCGGGCCGCTCCGCATCCATGATGGCATGGAGGGAGGCTCCCGCTCTTCTCTTCATCTTCTTCTCTTCATCTTCTTCTCTTCATCTTCTTTTCGGACCGCTCCACATCCATGATGGCATGGAGGGAGTCCCCCGCTGTGTGACGCTTCTCCTCTTCTGACGGTTCTTAAATAATGGGGGGGTGGGGCCACCAGGTAACCCCGCCCCCCTCTGACGCACGGTGACTTGACGGGACTTCCCTGTGGCATTCCCCGTGACGCCACAGGGAAGTCCCGTCAAGTCACCGTGCGTCAGAGGGGGGTGGGGTCACCGGGTGGCCCTGTCCCCCTGTTATTTAGGAACCGTCAGAAGAGGAGAAGCGTCACACAGTGGGAGCCTCCCTCCATGCCATCATGGATGTGGAGCGGCCCGAAAAGAAGATGAAGAGAAGAAGATGAAGAGAAGAAGATGAAGAGAAGAGCGGGAGCCTCCCTCCATGCCATCATGGATGCAGAGCGGCACGAGGAGAAGAAGGGAAGAAGACGCCGATGCCGCAGAGGAGATGCCGGATGAGAACACCGGAGGAAGAACCAGAAGAAGAGGAAGATGGAGGAAGAAACCGAAGTAACATAGAAGATAGAAGATAGAAGAAAGAAGAAAGAAGAAGCATTTAAATAAAGGAATTGTCAAAAACTGTCTCTTGTCATTTTTAACATTTTTGACACTTTTTTAGTGAAATGGTAGAGGTATTTTTGTACCCCCTTACCATTTCACACAGGGGGAGGGCTGGGATCTGGGGGGCCCCCTTGTTAAAGGGGGCTTCCAGATTCCGATAAGCCCTCCGCCCGCAGACCCCCACAACCACCGGCCAGGGTTGTGAGGATGAGGCCCTTGTCCTCATCAACATGGGGACAAGGTGTTTTGGGGGGCTACCCCAAAGCACCCTCCCAATGTTGAGGACATGTGGCCTGGTATGGTTCAGGAGGGGGGCGCTCTCTCGTCCCCCCTCTTTTCCTGTGGCCTGCCAGGTTGCGTGCTCGGATAAGGGTCTGGTATGGATTTTTGGGGGACCCCACGCCGTTTTTTTTATTTTGGCCGGGGTTCCCCTTAATATCCATATCCAGACCTGAAGGGCCTGGTATGGAATTTAGGGGGACCCCCACGTCATTTTTTTTTTACATTTTGGCCGGGGTTCCCCTTAATATCCATACCAGACCTGAAGGGCCTGGTATGGAATTTAGGGGGACCCCCCACGTCATTTTTTTTTCTTTTAATTCTGGTTCGGGGTTCCCCTGTGGGGAATTCCCATGCCGTTTTTACCAATGAACTTCTATGTCTATTGTCGGATCGGCAATGCATTAATAGCCGAGAGTAGTTTTAAATGACTTTTTTTCCTTTGAAATGTTATTTTGCTGTTAGACTGTTCTGTTCGGGAAACATGCGCCCCTTTACAGGCATACTATAGACACCCCCCAGGTACGAAATTTAAAGGGATATTACACTTTTATTGTTTCACTTTAAGCATTATTAAAATCACTGCTCCCGAAAAAACGGCCATTTTTAAAACTTTTTTTTGCATTGATCCATGTCCCCTGGGGCAGGACCCAGGTCCCCAAACACTTTTTATGGCAACAACTTGCATATAAGCCTTTAAAATTAGCACTTTTGATTATTCATGTTCGTGTCCCATAGACTTTAATGGTGTTCGCGTGTTCGAACAAATTTTTTGCCTGTTCGCATGTTCTGGTGCGAACCGAACAGGGGGGTGTTCGGCTCATCCCTACTTGCCAGTATACTCACCATGAACAGTAGAAAGGTATTTTTCATTCATATATGTCATAGCCTTTAGCATATTATAAACAACTGATTCAACAAAGTTTCAAATCATGACTGGAGTGATGAATTTCACTCACCCCTCTTATAAATTTAGGAAAACCACCCAACATACTATAATTTATGCTATGCCAAGCCATTGTGCAGCATCTCACCTTAGATGTCAAATATATTGATCAATACGCATTATGTAATATGTACAGATGTTATGAAAATTATTTTAGGTTTAAATGCTTCTCTTTGGTTTTAAGATAAAGTTCAAGAAATAAAACATAATGAAAATATAAAAATTAAGAGCAAAAGAAAATAAAAAAAATGAAAAATTTTTTTTTGAATGTTCAAAAATAAAAAAAAAGGGTCCATTGCTTGATGAATATTGAGAGAGTCCATGAATTCTTTATATATATATTTAATAGTGATATATTGTCTATTCAGCGTTTCTCCCCCACTAGCCAGCAATGTCAGATACTTCTAGTGCTTCTGCTATTCACATGCAAACGAGCATCTCCGGCAGTACCCGAAAGACAAAACTCTCCAACAAAAACTCATTAGCAAGGTCCTTAAACGTTGTTTGAAGTTAAAACAAAGCACTATTTACACATTTACAGTTTGAAGCTAATTTACCCCCACTGCTAGACAAGTGTCATTTGCATTCAAAAACAGATCTGGGGAATGTATATCTTGTACCCCCTTCAACTGCTCTAATAATTTATCACGTCCCCCTCTCATCTTGTCATACTCAATCTTCAGGTGGTCATATTTCTGTTTTAAATGAGAAAACGGTATCCAGGTCTTGGAACTTTTCTTATTATTATTTTGGTCAGCTCTGTTTTTCATATTAATATCACCTATGTTTGACCCAGTGTCTCCTCTCTGGGTGTTATCATAAGATATTATCTTTTGATCTTTAGGTTCAGTATTTGTCCTAAACAATGTGGCTAAATCAATTTTGACAGATTGCTCATTTGACTTTCTCCATAAATGGTCTGCTCTCAACAATATGTCTTTTAAATCATGAGGATTTGGGGTAACTAATACAATATTTTGTTTGATATCTTCATGCAACGCATCTAGAAACATACTCATATGTATCAAGCCCCCACGCTCAAATGCAAGATTATTACCGACCAATAATTCCATAATAGTTGCTATCCTGTGTGACAATTCATAGGGAGATTCATTTTGCATTTGTTGGATCCTCCCATGAATAGTAACATCAGAACGTACACCATACAAAACACATAATAATTCCAGTAATATGTCCCTTGTCCTCAGAGGCTGAATACAGATCTGTTTAATTCTCATCCAAAGACTCTGACCTGCTGCACGTCACAAAACCATTTTAAAAATCTGTTTAAATCATGGCAGGGAATCATTCCTATTTCTTTAATAATTGTGTCTAATTCTTTTGGTTTCAAAGGCTTCATTACAAGCTGAACTTCACCTGTATTATTATTATTATTGTTATAAACTGTGGTGGTCATGGTGGGGGCAGCTGGCAATGAATTATCAGATTGAATATGAGGTTCTGTTTCATTTGATAGAAAGTTTGTGTCTGTATTTTGCTGCCGATTGCTGAATCCAAGATTTGATGCATATCTGCATTCCTGAGATCTCTTCTCTAACTCCATAATTCTTAATTTTAATCTCTCATTTTCCTCTAATAATTCATCGCAATGTTTAGATTTCTCAAGCAAAGCTCCCCCAATGGTAACTGCATGCAATTTTAAATTTACTGTCTCTGTGTCTGATTGGTTTTGTAACCTCTCACAAACGTTGTTGCTATTATCAACTGCATTCTACTGGGTAATTTCCTCAACCTTACCCTTCAAAGAACTTTCCATTGTTAAACAGCAAGATAACAAGCCCTGCACAATACAACCTTTTCTTTTACTTTCTGAAATTTTGCTATCAAAAACATTTTCTCTAAAATTTCCTTCATCATAGTCCACGTCTGCTTACATTTTTCTGGAATGTCATATGGACCGCCATGGCGCTTAATACATTTTAATACCCATCTGTTAACTTTATCAGAGCTGACACTAGCTTCAAACTGAGTAAGCATTTTGACTATATTACTAATAATTTAAAAAAAAAGGAAATATTTTACTCACCGCATTAGTTACTCCTTCAGCTTCCAGTTCAGGTCTTCTGGTACACGACAGTCCTTTTTATGTTGTTTCCAGTCTCCAGAGAGTAATTCTGGGGTTCCCAACTTGTAAAGTTTTGTAGATCAGACTCTCTTATGTCACAACCAGACATTAGAGTCACAGCACAGCTCTTGGTTCTCCATCAGACGTCTGTCCACCTCACAGGATTGTTGTCACCACCGACTTCTGTTACTAAGTCCAAAAATGCTCTTCTGGTCACTTGAACGGCTCCAATGTAGTGATATATTGTATTGGGTGAATAATTAATTTAGTAGTTATTATAAAGATGATGTAAGTACTTTTCCGCAGCAACCCAATTCTTCCAGAGAGATACACTTTATTGACTTCCAACACAGAACAAGGTCCAAAGTCCACAGATGACAAAAAATCCGACAGAGTAAATATCATTTAGAGTTCCATGTTCCTAGATCTGCACCTTCATAATCACAGACAGGCGATACTTAACTATAGACTGAAAGCCATGTTATATTCACTAGGCACTGAATGGCTGAGCAATTTTATTGGCCGTTTCCATTCAGGCCTTTGATATGCTTTAGTCTTTCAGACAGACAACAACCCCCAGCCGTGAACAGCTGCAGTCATAAACCGCCCCAATTTGCACTCCCGCATATCAACATCAACAAGTCCCCTTAGATATGTGTAATTAGATTAGATTAACATATACCACCTGAACACCCTTTTGAGTCCTCAGGTCTAATTACCATCAATAAATACTTCTTCTATGGTCCTTTAAACAATGTACCCCTTTGAAATGTTCAATTAGGTTAACAGGCCATACCTCACACACCTAGGTAGACCTGCATAAGATCAACATATCAAAGGGACATCAGCTGTTATATTAAAATTGAGTTGGCTTGGACAAATCGACCATTGTCAAATGAATTTGGGCCTGGTCAATATTGTACTATATGTGTACATACATATAATAATATAATGTCCGACATAAATCGGTGAACATATTACAACACACATAACCTTGTTGAAACCTGCCATTCCTGACCCCTTCCCAGGACGAAGTTCCGGCCCGCCTGAACCTGTAATTATTGACGAGAAGGAAGAGTTTGACGTGGAAACAATCTTAGACTGCAGGAAGAGAAGAAATCACATTCAGTTCCTGATAGAATGGAAAGAGTATGGGCCAGAGGACAACTCCTGGGAACCTGAAGGTAATATCCATGCCCGAAATTTGGTTCAAGCTTTTAAGAACTCCCATCCTGACAAGTGGGCCAAGTTGGGAATCTGGAGGCTGCCCTTTGGGGGGGGGCAGTGTCAGGAAGGGCATGCCAGCACCCAAGATGGCTGCCGAAGAAGATGATCTGTTACCTCTGCCCCTGTCAGAATGCCATTGGTGCACACGCACCCTGTGACAGCTTTTGACACCCAAACAGGCTATTTAAACTCAGTCAGTTTCCAGACTCAGAGTAAAAAATTATTCCTGCGCTACCATGTGCGAGGAGAAAAGGAAGATGAAAAGAGTAATGGAAAGAGTATAAAACTGGGGAAAAGCCGCCTACACCGGATGGGTTACACCCTGCACCTATAGGTTAAATAAATCAGTGGAAATGTGGTGCTGCGCTAATCCATTTAAAAAGATATAAAACATAAATAAGTGAAAGTATATCATAAATTCTCAGTGTTAATGCCTCTGAATCAAATTTGAAAAACTGTATAGTGACTCTATGAAACTAACGTGTTGATTGTGGAACATTAGACACGTATAAAACAACATGTGATTAATACCATGTGCAAGGTAACCACACATAAATACCATAAGGTTAAATGACTTTAGAGTATATATAAATATAATGTGCAGCCAGGCACACAACAAGCAAACATAGATTTAAAGTGACTGGTGCAAATAATCAAAATATAAGTGACAACTTGACTGGAACAATGTGACAATGGGCTAAAAAAGTCCACAGTTAACCGTGCAAAAAAATGTGATCCACTTAGGGCTAATTATAGTGACTGGGGTCAGTGGTGATATTTCCTTTCTTCATGCAACACAGCACACAATGGTGGGCAGTGGCCCCTTACCTGCAGGTAATGGGGTAATAGCATTAACCAATTTTAGGCATGACGGCCTTTAATCATGGTATAGGGATAAGAAGATCTCCCAAATGGCGGAATCCCAACATCAACCAGTAGTGGGGGGCGACAATCTTTGGTCCTATCCTGGCTAATCTCATCTGGGAACTACGTCTCTCCAAGTACTGTACCGGGGTCACCAAGATGAAAAAAACAGCAAAGGAAGATCCCACAATGGTGTAATATAGTTTGGCAATAAGCTGGGTTTTATTTAAGCAGATTAAAAGTACTCACATAACAACGGTAGTACAGAGTAAAGATCCGACGAGCAGCGAGCTTGTATCACTAATCCACATAGAGTGCCTGTCTGCAACAATTCTCAAGTTGTCTTGTTGTTAAATTGTATTTATCTATACATCTTTTATCATTTATAATTTAATAAATTGGAATTTTTATCTATATTGTATGTGTTTATGGGGTACCGCAATAGTCCATATATTTCCTAATGGGGAGGCAGGGTTTGTTTGGAGTAGCCCTTGATACTTTCTCCCCAATCCCCCTTTAGCTTCCCTATGCAGTTTATCAGCTTTCCCTATGCTTTTCCTAAAACAGCTTTCAATACACTGACGCTAGAGAATCATTACAAAGATATTGTTGCATAAACTATTTGTGCATCTATCTTGCAAATCAACAGTACTATCTTGTAATGATATAGGTCCTCTTATATGTCCTTCCCATCTTTTATAATGCCACAGTCTTTAAGGTATATGTGAAAAATATCTAAATCAGTAACTCTGTGTGAGATACGAAATAGGACGTTGTAGCCAACATGGCAAGGGTTAAAGGAAAGACTGGTACTTACCTGCTGGTTGTAGTTTTAAGGTGATTGTAAAGCTTTAAATGTTTTTTTAATTAAAATAATAAACATATCATACCTTATCAAACTATCTGCTCTGTGCAATGGTTTTACATAGAGCAGCCCCGATCCTCTTCTAAGGGGTGTCCCAATAGGGATCCTGGCTCCTCCCCCTGGCGAGTGCCCCCATAGCAAGCCACTTCCTATGGGGCACTCTTGCATGCTAAAACCCAAACCGGGCTGTTTGAATCTATTCAGACACACAGCCCAGCTGGGCCCTGCTGTCTGCTCACAGGTTTTGACAGACAGCAGCTGGAGCTGTTAGCTCTGACTTCTCTCAGTGAAGCCCGTGAGACAGGTGAGAGGAGAGAAAAGCTGCTGTAGATGTGCACAGTGCTGGATTGATCATCAGGCTCAGGTGAGCATTCGGGGGGGGGGGGGGTGTTACCTTAATGCAGAGAATGCATTAAGGTGAAAAAAAACTTTTATTTTTATAACCATTTTAAGACCTAGTGCTGTAAATGTCAAAAGCTGTGCCCTCTGCTGCTATCACTAAGACTCATTTCTAAATAAACTAGAATGCAGTATCCCTGAACCTTTGAAGCAGTGCTAATTTTGTCAACGGAAATATTTTCGGCATAGTTTTAGTCAGCTGCATGTTTTCACAGATGAAAACTAAATGAAAATAAAATTCAGTTTCGATTCAGATGACTAAAATGCAACTAAAGCTAAAATGGTATTTTAGTCAAAAGACTATGACTAAAATTTGACATTAAAATTAACAGTGGTTAAAAAAGCAATATTTCTTGTTTCTTTACAAAACTTGGCTTTATTTATAAAGATGTTACTTTATACTTGTTTTCATTATTAAAGGGGTTGCAAACCTTCGTATTTTTTGCACCTTAATACATCCTATGCATTAAGGTGAAAAAACTTCTGATACTGACCAACCCCCCAGCCCCACCATCTTACTCACCCAAGGCTGTTCGTTCCCATGGTGGAGATGCACTGTCCCTCTCTGCCCGGGGTTCTTGGCTCTTGATTGGATAGATTGATAGCAGCGCAGCCATTGGTTCCCGCTGCTATCAATCAAATTTAATGATGCTGGTGCCGGGGGGGAAGTTGCACTTCTGTTTGTCAAAGAGAAATCTTTTCTTATTTATGATACTGGAGATTTTAGCCGACTAAAATGTACTGGGGATTTAAGTCGACTAAAATACGACTAAAGCTAAAACAATTCAGTTGACTAAAATATAGGTAAAACAAAAATGGCATTTTAGCCAAAAGACTCTGACTAAAACTAAATAGAAATTTGACATTAAAGTAGAGGTCCGTCCAAAAAAAATGAAAAGCCAGCAGCTACACATATTGCAGCTGCTGGCTTTTAATAATAGGACACTTACCTGTCCTGGAGTCCAGAGATGTCGGCACCGCAGCTGATGAATACAACAGCTGTCAGGTGCTGCCACCTTTTGCGTAAGGGGACCCGACAGAGTGGCCTTACGGCTTCACGCTGGGAACCCTACCTCTCATGCGCGACCTCTCCTCTCTCCTACTGGCCCGGTGACAGGGAAGGAGGAGGGAGCCCCGCAGTGACGTCTTGGGCCACGGCATGGACTCCCGGAAGTGGGAACAGGATACCTGTCAAAGACAGGTGTCCCCCCTCCGAAAGGTGACAATTGTGGCACTGGAGAGGGAGAGGAGACAAATGAGCGGAAGTTCCACTTTTGGGTGGAACTCTGCTGTAAAATTACCACTGCTTTGAAGAACACATTATAGCTGGAATTATTCTTAATTATGAATGCAGTAACTTTCTCTTCTTCAACTTGTGAGGGCCGAGTGTCTAACATTTGCTTTAAAAACAGTGAAAATGTCACTTTCTACATTCTCGATAATGCACAGTCACTGTACAACACTGCTAAGGCTTTACAGCTGAATGCCAAGCAGGACAAGCTAATTGCATTTTGCTGGCATAATTTATGTTGTAATGCAATTTACTAGTGTATTCATCTTTCCTGGAGATCTTTTCTAGCTGAAGGACAATAAAATAAGCACCAGATTTTGGCAGACAAATATCCTGTAGAATATCTACATCCATCTAACTCTGTAGTAGACTACAACAATTACATAACAGGCTACAACGTGGCATCTACATATCTAGCTTATATAAAGTTCTAACACATTAAAAGAAAATGACATATTCTTTTGTCTGGAGATTCTCTCATAACAATATTTCCTGTCAGGTAAGAATAGATAAAAAAAGAGTGCTGATATGTAGTGATAGCAAGTGATAGATGTAAAAAAAAAAAGAAATCTCATCAGTTTGTGGGAGGATATTGTGGAAGAGTTTAAGTCGTGATATCCATTTAAATGTACAGTATTTGCTGAAAATGTTGATAAAAGTTTGGGTCTGGTTGCCATACCATTTATATTTGTAAGGAGGTAGTATACTTTCAACCTGTTAATGTATTTAACACTTGCAGCTTTTTTGTGTCCAGCATGTTGTTGGGGTGCATTAGTTTAAAATGTCCTGCTCTGTGTTCCAGCTGGCATTTTGGCTTTTGAAATGATGATGCAGTTATAATAGAAGTAAAGCTGTGCTGTTGGCTAGGGATGAGTGAACTGAGCATAGTTTACAGACATACCCCACTTTTAAAGTGGATGTAAACCCGATTTTTTTTAAGTCATAATATCGAGTATAAGATTTCCTATCATTTGAGCCCAGTCTTGCCACAAAGAGTTAATCCATCTCTGAGCAATCCTCTTTTATTGTTCAGTGAGATAAATCTTGACAAACAGAGAAAAACGTTGTCAAATACTCCCCCTTGCTGTGAGTGACAGGTGATTTACATCTTGTGCACTAGCCTAAGACACAGGCATTATTTTTTAATTCCCTCCCACTCCTTTCTTCTGCTGCTCTGCCAGGATTGGATGTTTCACACCTCAGCATAATAGGACATGCTGAAGTCATGTGGTTACTTTGCTGTCTTTTCACTGGATGTTAGAAATCATAGCAGAAGTTCAGTGTAAGAAATACACAGAAGAAAAATGCATATTGACAAGGAGTGTAGAGGTGGGTGGGGAGTCTACTGACATCACGACTCCACCCACCGAGCTCCAGACAACAGACCCACCCACAGAATCTGCAGTTTTTCGGCTCTCATAACAGACAGAGGGGAGACATTTGACAGGTAAAGATACATGCAGGAGGCATGTATATCCTTATAGATAACCCCTATGGCAGTAGTTTAGAAAGGATAACATTGGGTTTACATCCACTTTAAGTACACAATGGGCTTTATTTACTAAAGCTGGAAAGTGCAAAATCAGGCTCACTTCTGCATAGAAACCAATGAGCTTCCAGGTTTAATTACCAAAGCTTAATTGAACAAGCTGCGGTTAGAAGCTCATTGGTTTTTATGCAGAAGTGAGCCTGATTTTGCACTTTCCAACTTTAGTAAATAAACCCCATTGTGTACTTAAAAGTGGGGTATGCCTGTATTTTGCTGGACATACACTCAACCCAGCAGGAAATGTGCAAACCCCAAACATAACTGTGATACATGCTGGCATGCTGTGGAAAAAAATGGCAGCTCAAAGAACAGATGGTATGTAACAAGTGAATGCTCTCATTTAAGCACCCCAAATGTAATAAGGGCCCTAGCAACATAAAATGATTATAAAACTTAGTGGAGGTTTTTAAATAATTTTAGGGACATCAATATAGTATAATAATCAACAACTTAGGCATTAGCATTTTTAGTGTAAGTATCTGATTTACAGTTTTGATTAATTATACAAAAATGCATAGTTTTGAAAGTAGATATATTTTTAAATGTATGAACTTGATACAGTTGTATTTAGGGTTGTCCCGATACCACTTTTTTAGGACCGAGTACAAGTACCGATACTTTTTTTCAAGTACTCGCCGATACCGATTACCGATACTTTTTTTTTGTCACGTGACAGTTTTTTTTTTTTTTTTAACAATGCTTTTTTTTTTTTTTCGGGGGGGGGGGGGTGAACGGTGTCTGTGTGTTTTTTTTTGTTTTTTTATTTACAATTTTTATTTTTTACAATAATATTTTTTTTATTCATTTTTGCAATATGTTTTTTTTTTTGTTTTTTTTTAATCAGCCCTGTTGGGGGGCTTTGGTGAGATATCAGGGGTCTTAACAGACCTCTGATATCTCCCCCTTGAGACAGAGAAAGGGACAGAGGATAGAGATTCCCCAGTCCCTTTCTCTGCAGCCTGAGAATGAATGGAGAGAAGACAGCGGCTCCTCTCCATTCATAAACTGACACATTGTAATCACAGGAGATTACAATGTTTCAGTTATGTGAATGGACAGAGTCAGCTGACTCTGTCCATTCACACAGCGGAGAGAGACAGCAGAACGGAGGGGACAGCGGAGAGACACAGCAGAACGGAGGAACGGAACGGAGGGGGACAGAGAAGGTGAGGGGGGCAGAGGAACGGAGGGGGACAGAGGAACGGAACGGAGGGGGACAGAGGAACGGAGGAACGGAGGGGGACAGAGGAACGGAACAGAGGGGGACAGAGAAGGAGAGGGGGACAGAGGAACGGAACGGAGGGGGACATAGGAACGGAGGAACGGAACGGAGGGGGACAGAGAAGGAGAGGGAGACAGAGGAACGGAACGGAGGGGGACAGAGGAACGGAGGAACGGAATGGAGGGGGACAGAGAAGGAGAGGGGGACAGAGGAACGGAGTTGGCATGGAGGAGGATGAGGTGACAGTCAGCGGTGATCGCGTGGGGAAGTTACAAGCACCGATCACCGCTGTATGTCACTGAAAGCCGCTGAAAGCCACGGGGGGGAAGCTTTTAACTCCCCCGCACGCTGATCACCGCTGACTGTCATAGTATCAGGGGAAGCATCGGGAGCATTTGCCCGAGCACAAGTACTTGGGCAAATGCTCGGTATCGGTGCCGATACCGATACTAGTATCGGTATCGGGACAACCCTAGTTGTATTTATTAGTTGTTAAAGTAGTGGCTACCAGTATAGTTGGACCTCTCGCCTGTGTGTTGAAGAAACCAGAAGGAAGGAAAGTTTGCCATGCCAAAACCCCCGCCTAAATACCCGGACGTCCGCCACAGCTTCCGCCCCTAGCGTCATGCAGCTGGCAGTGAAGGGGAGGACCCGCAATGCGCCCACCATGACGCGGAACGCAATCCCTGGGTTAATATTGAACAAACATGTCTGTTATGGGTAGGTGGTGAAAAATGTATTTACCATCAGGATCTTGGAGCAGCAACAGACAAGGGCATTAGGTGTCTTCCACCTGAATTGAAATTTAAAAAAGGAAAGTCTGGAAACTGCTCCCTAAGATGAAACACCTCCATCCCTATATATAAGAAAACAGGAAGTCTCCCGTGGGACTTTAAATGAGGTGTCCATGATGATCACCAGGTAAACAAGACATATAGGTATAAAATGACAAATTTTATTTGAATGGTATACATATTATTCAATACAAGACATGAACGAAGATGGCAAATTCATAAGAACAGCAACATGACATAATAGTCCTCTAAAACATAGCCAAAATTATATAATGTCACAAAGTATTAAGGTACAGATATACATGATACATCTCTAACCCGACGCGTTTCGCAAGCTCTACTCACTTCCTCAGGGGCTGATGTGTATATCTGATGTCTGTAACAACAAGTAAAAATATATATTGAAGTATAGGTTATGATTGGACAGGAGCATGCGGCCAGAACTGATAATCCCATGCTCACTTGGCAGATGGTTTGCTTCAGAGGCTGATCCTAGGCAGGGGTCAGCAGAGAGCATCTCCCCCGGGAGCTGAAGGGACGAAGACCACAGCAAGGAGGACCGAGGCCAGACGCAGGGCAGGCATGGCAAAGGGATGAAAAGATAAATGTGGACTCAAAGATCACCCCTGAATCTTGCAAGGCGCATTCTCTATAATAAGAGGTATAAGTGTTGATATATACATAAATCAGAGATAGTTAATGTAATAATATCCTGAAAATATAAGGTTGTATACTTGGATACAAAGGAATCTTAATGTAACTATGTCCTGAATGTATAGGGTTGTATACTTGGGTACAAATGATTCAAAGGTGTCCTGCAGAGCATGGGAAGAGATAATGTGAGGGGAAAGGAAGAGATGTGAAAGAGGAGTAAGAAAGAAGTAGGAAAAGAAGTGAGGGGGTGAAGAGATGTTGCCAAATGAAGAGATGCAGATGAGTAAGCTGGAGTGGAAGAAAGGGGGAAATAAGTTGTGGATGAAGGTGTGTGGGAGTGATACCCCACAGTGTGCATGTAGAGATAGTGAGTATGCTGGTGAGATAACGTATATGAGTATCAAAGTAGTGTCTACCAGTATAGTTGGACCTCTCTCCTGTGTGTTGAAGAAACCAGAAGGATGGAAAGTTTGCCATGCAAAAACCCCCGCCTAAATACCCGGATGTCCACCGCAGCCTCCGCCCCTAGCGTCATGCAGCTGGCGGTGAAGGGGAGGACCCGCAATGCGCCCACCATGATGCGGAATGCAATCGCAATCCCCGCCCAACGCCTAGGATGACACACATTGCCCAGTTTCTGGGGACACTGCTGGAATTCAGAACTCTCCCATTGGGCTCAGAGGCATGGCGTGGATGCACTGGTGGCTCCGCCCCTCCGAAGAGACGGAGACAGCAGGGAGGAAACTCCCCATTTGTGCATCGCAGCTCCTGGAGGAAAATATGCGGTGTTTGGGGCAAATTCAAAAGGCGCCGGAATACCGTTAAAGTCTATGGGACACTAACATGAAAAATGAAAAGTGCTCATTTTAAAGGCTTATATGCAAGTTATTGTCATAAAAAGTGTTTGGGGACCTGGGTCCTGCCCCAGGGGACATGTATTTTTTTTAATGCTTAAAGTGAAACAATAAAATTAAATATTCCTTTAAATATCGTGCCTGGGGGGTGTCTATAGTATGCCTGTAAAGTGACGCATTTTGCCCATGTTTAGAACAGTACCACAGCAAAAATGACATTTCTAAAGGAAAAATTGTCATTTAAAACTGATTGCGGCTGTAATGAATTGTCTCCACAAAGCTGTCAAAGTAACCCCAGCCAAATCACAGATCACTTTTCTCAGGAAATACGTGATCTTTGGCAAGGCATGGCTGATCTTAACCCCTTGGCACAGACATAACACAAATTTGCAGTCCCACTGTACTGGGCTTTTTTTTCTAACGATCGGGACCCGGAACGTCCAATTCCGGGTCACCTGATTTTTGTAATAGCCTCTGATTGGCTATCACAGTGATCAGTCAAACAAATCGTGTTTTCTGTCTCTGTGAATGAAGGAGAAAGATACATTGTAAAAAAAGTGTGTGTAGAAAAAAAAAATAATAATAAAAATTAAATAAAAATAATTAAAAAAACAAGGTCAAGGTCAGGGTCAAAGTTCAAGTGCCAATGTCAGGGTCAAAGATCAGGGTCAGTATTTTTTAAACAGGGTTTTTTTTTAAATTAGTATCAGTGTCACTGTGTTTTAGGTAGAATAAAAAAAAACAAAAAGCACACTATTGTTCTGGGCTGTATTATGGTTACATACAACAACTAGCATACACATATGTGGTATTTCTGCGATCCTCAGGAGCAGGAGAATTTGTTTTGGGTTGTTCTTCGGTAGTAGGTTATGGTAGCTGCAAGAAATATACAACTAAATTTAAACAAAATTATTCTGTCATTATTTTGGGAGTGCTTTCCTTTGTTATTAAAAAAAAATCAGGAGATATCCATTACTGTTTACCCCCACATAAAAGCCCAATTTGTCCTGAAAAAAAACAAGGTATAATTCACCTGGATGCACAAAGTAGTTGTGATGATATGTACTGTTTTACTAACACATGTCAAAGTTGCAAAATTGCAACTAAGGCATTAAGATTTGTTTTACCCTTAGGTGCGAAGGGGTCAACTCAGAGCCATGATTGCGAATTGAAAACCCTCAGAGAGGAAAACCTCACCCTCCAGATCTATCTTGAGGACTTTGAAAAATCAAGCATCAGATAAAGTTCAAATGGGGATTCCCTTTCGCTCTTCATTGCTTGCAACGGGGGCAACACTTCACCTGTCACACCCTAGAAGAGTTACAAACCACTTTAGAAGATCTCAGTTTGACCACCTCCTCATCATCCCAAGAGAGCTCACGCAGACACTCGATCTCCTGCTCCCCACTGAAACCTGGAACCACTTCATCAGACTGGGGATGTCAGGGCCCTCAGAAAAGAGGTTGTTTTTAATCTCAGACTGCCATCCAGTCCATTGGGCTGACTACCAACTTTGTTTAATCTGGCCTTCGTCTTCTCCCAAGCATACACCATTGTGCCTCAGCTAAGCTATTGCTAAGTGAATTCTGATTATATGGTGCTCATTAGGCCCAAAACCTTCCTTGATCCCTGTTATTTCTGTCCTGTTTTACTCCACGTCTGTGAAGGTCACAGCCTTCCTAGGCAAATATTCTCCATCTAACAACTTACAATGACCCTAGAAGCCTTAAGTTCCCATTATCCACTCAAAGGTCTACCTAGGATTCTTCTATATCCTTGCCCAGACATATCTTTCAATGCCCTTAGAAAGCTGTGAACTCATCTTTCAGGGCCACTAGATAATCTTTTTTACATCCCTATTTCATACTTTGATGCTCATTCATTTTACTATGATTGTTTTTTGCTCTTATCAAAATGACACGTGCACAACAAAAAATGTTGTTTCATTTTGTTTTGTTTCTTTACGTTTCCGTTGATTCTTAACAATTCATAATTTCATAGGACGTGAGTTTTTATATTCTGACTCGTTCGTATTTTTGTAACAGTTATATTTTCTTTGATTCGAGATTCGTAATTTTGTTAGATAATAATTTTCGTTTATTCGGTAAACTACTTGTAATTTAGTAATTGTTACTTTTGTGAGTTTGCCTTTTCCGTTGATTCATACTTTCGTAGGAAATAAAGAATAATAATAGTATGCTTGCTTTTCTAATAAGTCCGGTACTTACTCCAGTCCACTCCTTCAGTCATGAGACCTGACTCAGTCTCCTCCTCAACTGAATCTAAAAAGATTCAGGAATGCAGTGTGACTCAGACACAAATGGGATAAGCTGATTTGCTAAAGATATTAAGTAAGATATATCACTCACTAATACACTGCCCATTCGAAAAAATGATTCGATAACACAAAATTGCGAACATACAAAATTACGAACATACATATTAACCACTTGCCGACCGCCTAACGCAGATATACTGCGGCAGAATGGCACGGGCAGGCAGAATCACGTACCCATACGTGATCTGCCTCCCGCGGGTGGGGGGGTCCGATCGGACCCCCCCCCCCGGTGCCATAGGCGGTCGGCTCTTGTTTGCGGGCGATGAGAGGTGAGGGGGAGGCCATCCATTGTTGGCCACCCCCTCCCGATCGCTCCCGGCAAATGAAAACGCTTCCTTTCCCTCTGTAATGTAAACAGAGGGAAAGGAAGTGATGTCATCCCTCCTCGAGCCGGTCTTTTCGTCCCGGCGCCGAGGAGAGAAGACATCCAAGTAAGTGCACCAACACTACACTTACAGTAGAACACGCAGGCACACTTTTCACCCCCCATCATCCCCCGATCACCCCCTGATCACCCCCCTGTACCCCCTGTCACTCTGACACCAATAGCAGTTTTTTTTTTTTTGCATTGGTGTCAGTTTGTGACAGCTATAAGTGTTAGGGCAGTTTGGTTAGCCCCCTTTAGGTCCAGGGTACCCCCCTAACCCCCCCCCCCTAATAAAGGTTAACCCCTTAATTACCCCCCGTCGCCAGTGTCGCTAAGCGACCGTTTTTCTGATCGCTGTATTAGTGACACAGGTGACGCTAGTTAGGGAGGTAAGTGTATAGGTTCGCTGTCAGTGTTTTATAGCGACAGGGACCCCCCTATACTACCTGCTAAAGGTTTTAACCCCCTGATTGCCCCCTAGTTAACCCTTTCACCAGCGATCACCGTATAAGTGTTACGGGTGACGCTGGTTAGCTAGTTTGTTTTTTGTAGTTTATTATAGTTTATTATAGTTTATTATAGTTTTAGGGCACCCGCCCTTTATTACCTTATAAAGGTTTAACCCCCTAATTGCCCGGCAGTGATATAAGTTAAGTTTTTAGGATCAGATAAGGTCTGCGTCACCCCAGGCAGCGTCAGGTTAGCGCCAGTACCGCTAAAACCCACGCACGCAGCATACACCTCCCTTAGTGCTATAGTATCTGAACGGATCGAGATCTGATCCGATCAGATCTATACTCCCCAGCAGTTTAGGGTTCCCATAAACACAGTGTTAGCGGGATCAGCCCAGATACCTGCTAGCACCTGCGTTTTGACCCTCGGCCCAGCCCAGCCCAGCCCAGCCCACCCAAGTGCAGTATCGATCGATAACTGACACTTACAAAACACTAAGCACACATAACTGCAGCATTCGCAGAGTCAGGCCTGATCCCTGCGATCGCTAACAGTTTTTTGGTAGCGTTTTGAATCAGTCGCTAACAGTCAGGAGCTTTTTTGCCTGTGAGTCTCACTAGTGTACCCCTAAATTAGAGCCCAAAATGGCAAATCGAAGGTACACTAGTGAAGAGGCCTACATGTTTCTGAGCATGACAGATAGTGAAGAGGAAGTCACTCATCTGTCAAGTTCAGGCTCAGAATACGAACCTGTAGAGGACAGCGGCTCCATGACAGATAGCTCTGACGACGGAGTTGTGGTCCCTGCTAGGGTCAGGCGTACCAGACCCCGAACTTCTTCTGTCCTTGAAGTGCAAGAACCGCAGGGCTCTCGTATGGAGCAGAGAAGTACTAGTGCCACTACTCCTTCTGGTGAACTGGCAAGCACCAGCGGCCTAGTACACCCTGGTCGTACATCCAGCACTGCAGTAACACTTGGTGACGTGGCGAGTCCCATAAGTGCAGTTCAAGCTGGCGAGGTGGCAAGCACAAGTAGTGTCCCGCTGCCACCAAGAAGAAGACGAACACAGGCCCGTTGTGCCCATAGTGCCCTTCCTGCTGCATTCGCCAATCCGAATTGGGTACCCACCACTTCTGCAGCACCCGTACTTCCCCCTTTCACTGGCCAACCCGGAATTCAGGTGGAAACAGTTGACTTTTTGCCACTGGATTTTTATTCGCTGTTTTTCACCGAAGATCTCTATAGATCTATTGTGGACCAAAGCAATTTGTACGCTGGTCAACACATCGCCACTATTCCCCAGTCCTCCCTTGCCAGAGATTGGAGACCAATTACGGTTTCCGAATTTAAGACCTTTCTGGGCCTTTCCCTCAACATGGGCATAACTAAAAAGAGTGAGTTGCGGTCATATTGGTCCACTGACCCAATTCACCATATGCCCGTGTTCTCTGCCTCCATGACCAGGGCACGATACGAGCAGATTTTGCGGTTCATGCACTTCAACGACAATGAACTCTGTCGTCCTCGTGGAGACCCTGGTTACGATCGGCTCTAGAAAATTCGGCCCCTCGTAAACCACTTCAACCAGTGTTTTGCAGACTTGTTTACTCCCCATCAAGTTGTCTGCGTTGATGAGTCCCTGATTAAATTTTCTGGCCGCTTGTCATTCAAACAGTACCTTCCCAGCAAGCGTGCCAGATACGGGGTCAAGATGTATAAGCTCTGTGACAGGGCCACAGGCTATACATGTAGATTTATGGTTTACGAGGGCAAAGATAGTCACGTAGAGCCGATAAACTGCCCTGACTACATAGGAAGCGCTGGCAAGATAGTGTGGGACTTGGTGTCACCCTTATTCGGAAAGGGGTACCACTTGTACGTGGACAATTATTATACGAGCGTGCCACTTTTTAGTCACTTGTTTGATCATCAGATTGGAGCATGTGGCACCGTGCGACCTAATCGCCGGGGCTTTCCCCAGCGGCTTGTAGAGTCCCGTCTTAGGCTGGGGGAGAGAGCCTGCTTGAAGTATAATAATTTGCTCGCTATGAAGTGGAGGGACAATAAGAATGTTTTCATTCTTGCCTCCCTTCATGCAGACACGACAACCCAAATTACTACGGCGACTGGTGTTGTGGAGAAACCCCTCTGTGTCCACGAATACAACCTTAATATGGGAGGGGTGGACCTCAACGACCAGTTGTTGGCGCCGTACCTAATTGCCCGTAAGGCCAGACGCTGGTACAAAAAAGTGTCTGTTTATTTATTTCAATTGGCTTTGCTGAATGTTCATGTGCTATACAGAGCTTCAGGACGGACTGGATCCTTCCTTAAATTCCAGGAAGAGATCATCAGAGCCCTTCTGTTTCCAGACGGTGCTCCATCTCACCTTCCCAATCCAAATGCAGTAAGCTGGCTGCATGGGAGGCATTTTCCTTATGTCCTCCAGAGTACCCCTACCCAACGAGCCCCCCAAAAAAGATGTCTTGTCTGCAGCAAGCGCAGATTTAGGCGTGACACCCGGTATTGTTGTCCCTCCTGTCCTGACAATCCTGGTCTATGCATTGGTGAATGTTTTGAACGCTACCATACGCTAGTGGAGTATTAGCGTAGGGTACAGCACTGCACAGACTAGGACACACTTCCACAGGGTCTCCCAAGATGCCATCGCATTTTGAGAGACCCAAACCTGGTACAGTTACAGTTAAAAGTTAAAGTTACTAAAAAAAGTGTTAAAAAATAAAAAAATAAAAATACAAAAAAAATATAAAATAAAAAAAACAAAAATAGTTGTTGTTTTATTGTTCTCTCTCTCTATTCTCTCTCTATTGTTCTGCTCTTTTTCATTGTATTCTATACTGCAATGTTTTATTGTTATGTTTTTATCATGTTTGCTTTATAGGTATGCAATTTTTTTATACTTTGTTTTTTTATTGTTAACCACTTTTTTGTTTTCAGGTACGCCATTCAGCTGCAGAGCGGATTTATTTATCCGTTTGCTCCCACGATATATAAAGCCGTGACTCCAGCGCTGTCGGAGGTGATTTCACCAACACAGTTACATACTTCAGCATATATGCCGAAGCGTGGGGGCAGCAGTGGGTGGAGGAGCAATTTGCTCCTGCCTTTTGCGGGAGGATGCCCCCATGGTTCGGCATATATATATTTTAGGTAGGCACAGGTTGCGTTAAATGTTTTATTTTTTACTATTTTTTTTTTGTATTTGCTTTGCAGGTATGGTAAGTATTACTGTTATACTGTAATGTTACTTTGTTTTTTTGTTAACCATCATTTGCTTAGCAGGTACGCCATTCAGTTGCAGGGCGGATTTATTTATCTTGACAGCAACAGCGTTTGCTCCTACGATATATAAAGCCGTGACTCCAGCGCTGTCGGAGGTGATTTCACCACCACAGTTACATACTTCAGCATATATGCCGAAGCGTGGGGGCAGCAGTGGGTGGAGGAGCTCCTGCCTTTTGCGGGAGGATGCCCCCATGCTTCGGCATATATAAATGGTGCATGTATGCCCATCATTAGAAGTGGGCGGATGAAGGGAGGTATTCTAATGGTGGGCATACCCACCGATCAATATCTTTTTTTAGTTCAGCCCACAGGCTGCATGAAAAAAAAGTTTACAATATATGCCCAACAAGGACCAGCAACGTACTGGTATGTTGCTGGACTTTGAGTGGTTATACCAGAATGATTCCTGCAGGTTTAGGTATCATCTTGGTATCATTCTTTTCAGCCAGCGGTCGGCTTTCATGTAAAAGCAATCCTAGCGGCTAATTAGCCTCTAGACTGCTTTTACAAGCAGTGGGAGGGATTTCCCCCCCACCGTCTTCCATGTTTTTCTCTGGCTCTCCTGTCCCAACAGGGAACCTGAGAATGCAGCCGGTGATTCGGCCAGCTGACCATAGAGCTGATCAGAGACCAGAATGGCTCCAATCATCTCTATGGCCTAAGAAACCGGAAGCTACGAGCATTTCATGACTTAGATTTCGCCAGATGTAAACAGCGCCATTGGGAAATTGGGAAAGCATTTTATCACACCGATCTTGGTGTGGTCAGATGCTTTGAGGGCAGAGGAGAGATCTAGGGTCTAATAGACCCCAATTTTTTCAAAAAAGAGTACCTGTCACTACCTATTGCTATCATAGGGGATATTTACATTCCCTGAGATAACAATAAAAATGATTAAAAAAAAATAAAAATGAAAGAAACAGTTTAAAAATAAGATAAAAAATCAAAAAATTAATAAAGAAAAAAAAAAAAAAAAAAAGCACCCCTGTCCCCCCCTGCTCTCGCGCAAAGGGGAACGCAAGCGTCGGTCTGGCGTCAAATACCCCATGCATGTGCCCCATGCATGTGAGGTATCACCGCGAAGGTCAGATCGAGTGCAGTAATTTTAGCAGTAGACCTCCTCTGTAAATCTAAAGTGGTAACCTGTAAAGGCTTTTAAAGGCTTTTAAAAATGTATTTAGTTTGTCGCCACTGCACGTTTGTGCGCAATTTTAAAGCATGTCATGTTTGGTATCCATGAACTCAGCCTAAGATCATCTTTTTTATTTCATCAAACATTTGGGCAATATAGTGTGTTTTAGTGCATTAAAATTTTAAAAAGTGTGTTTTTTCCCCAAAAAAATGCGTTTGAAAAATCGCTGCGCCAATACTGTGTGAAAAAAAAAATGAAACACCAACCATTTTAATCTGTAGGGCATTTGCTTTAAAAAATATATAATGTTTGGGGGTTCAAAGTAATTTTCTTGCAAAAAAAATAATTTTTTCATGTAAACAAAAAGTGTCAGAAAGGGCTTTGTCTTCAAGTGGTTAGAAGAGTGGGTGATGTGTGACATAAGCTTCTAAATGTTGTGCATAAAATGCCAGGACAGTTCAAAACCCCCCCAAATGACCCCATTTTGGAAAGTAGACCCCCCAAGCTATTTGCTGAGAGGCATGTCGAGTCCATGGAATATTTTATATTGTGACACAAGTTGCGGGAAAAAGACAATTATTTTTTTTTTTTGCACAAAGTTGTCACTAAATGATATATTGCTCAAACATGCCATGGGAATATGTGAAATTACACCCCAAAATGCATTCTGCTGCTTCTCCTGAGTATGGGGATACCACATGTGTGAGACTTTTTGGGAGAATAGCCGTGTACGGGACCCCGAAAACCAAGCATCGCCTTCAGGCTTTCTAAGGGCGTAAATTTTTGATTTCACTCTTCACTGCCTATCACAGTTTCGGAGTCCATGGAATGCCCAGATGGCACAAACCACACCCAAATGACCCCATTTTGGAAAATAGACACCCAAAGCTATTTGCTGAGAGGTATAGTGAGTATTTTGCAGGCCTCACTTTTTGTCACAAACTTTTGAAAATTGAAAAAAGAAAAAAAAAATGTTTTTCTTGTCTTTCTTCATTTTCAAAAACAAATGAGAGCTGCAAAATACTCACCATGCCTATCAGCAAATAGCTTGGGGTGTCTACTTTCCAAAATGGGGTAATTTTGGGGGGTTTTGTGCTATCTTGGCATTTTATGGCCTTCAAAACTGTGATGGGTAGTGAGGAGTGAAATCAAAAATTAACGCTCTTAGAAATCCTGAAGGCGGTGATTGGATTTCGGGGCCCCGTACGCGGCTAGGCTCCCAAAAAGTGCCACTCATGTGGTATCCCCGTACTCAGGAGAAGCAGCAGAATGTATTTTGGGGTGTAATTCCACATATGCCCATGGCATGTTTGAGCAATATATCATTTAGTGACAACTTTGTGCAAAAAAAAAAAAAAATTGTCACTTTCCCGCAACTTGTGTCAAAATATAAAATATTCCATGGACTCAACATGCCTCTCAGCAAATAGCTTGGGGTGTCTACTTTCCAAAATGGGGTCATTTGGGGGCGTTTTGTGCCATCTGGGCATTTTATGGCCTTCAAAAATGTGATAGGTAGTGAGGAGTGAAATCACAACTTTACGCCCTTAGAAATCCTGAAGGCGGTGCTGGGTTTTCGGGGCCCCGTACGCGGCTAGGCTCCCAAAAAGTCCCACGCATGTGGTATCCCCATACTCAGGAGAATCAGCAGAATGTATTTTGGGGTGCAATTCCACATATGCCCATGGCATGTTTGAGCAAGATATCATTTAGTGACAACTTTGTGCAAAAAAAAAAAAATTGTCACTTTCCCGCAACTTGTGTCAAAATATAAAATATTCCATGGACTCAACATGCCTCTCAGCAAATAGCTTGGGGTGTCTACTTTCCAAAATGGGGTCATTTGGGGGGGGTTTGTGCCATCTTGGCATTTTATGGCCTTCAAAACTGTGATAGGTAGTAAGGAGTGAAATCAAAAATGTATGCCCTTAGAAATCCTGAAGGCCGTGCTTGGTTTTCGGGGCCCCGTACGCGGCTAGGCTCCCAAAGTCCCACACATGTGGTATCCCCATACTCAGAGAAGCAGCTAAATGTATTTTGTGGTGCAATTCCACATATGCCCATGGCCTGTGTGAGCAATATATCATTTAGTGACAACTTTGTGCAAAAAAAAAAAATTGTCACATTCCCACAACTTGTGTCAAAAAATAAAATATTCCATGGACTCAACATGCCTCTCAGCAAATAGCATGGGGTGTCTACTTTCCAAAATGGGGTCATTTGGGGGGGGGTTTGTGCCATCTTGGCATTTTATGGCCTTCAAAACTGTGATAGGTAGTGAGGAGTGAAATCAAAAATTTATGCCCTTAGAAATCCTGAAGGCGGTGCTTGGTTTTCGGGGCCCCGTACGCGGGGACAAAATCACTTGGGACAAAAAAATAAATATTCAATGGGTTCAACATGCCTCTCAGCAATTTCCTTGGGGTGTCTACTTTCCAAAATGGGGTCATTTGGGGGGGTTTTGCCCTGCCATTTTAGCACCTCATCAAGTCATAAACTAAAAGCTGTGTAAATTCTAGAAAATGTACCCTAGTTTGTAGACGCTATAACTTTTGTGCAAACCAATAAATATACACTTATTGACATTTTTTTACCAAAGACATGTGGCCGAATACATTTTGGCCTAAATGTATGACTAAAATTGAGTTTATTGGATTTTTTTTATAACAAAAATTAGAAAATATCATTTTTTTTCTAAATTTTCGGTCTTTTTCCGTTTATAGCGCAAAAAATAAAAACGGCAGAGGTGATCAAATACCATCAAAAGAAAGCTCTATTTGTGGGAAGAAAAGGACGTAAAATTTGTTTGGGTACAGCATTGCATGACCGCGCAATTAGCAGTTAAAGCGATGCAGTGCCAAATTGTAAAAAGTGCTCTGGTCAGGAAGGGGGTAAATCCTTCCGGGGCTGAAGTGGTTAAGATACACTTACACTGTTCATTCAAAAGAACGGTTCGAGAACACGAACAAACAAAATTACGAACAGACGAGGATGCAAAATTACGAACACACAAATGAAAATACCAACATACGAAATTATGAACAGACAAAGGATTGAAAATACGAAATGTAATCATTCGTTATAGATGTCATTTTTACTTTTTCAGAATTTCGTATTGTCGTAAATTTGTCCATTCGTAAGTCCATATTTTTGCTTGTTCATTATTTTGCTTATTTGTAATTTCGTAATCTTCGTATTTTGGCTCCCTCAGCTATTCGAATGTTCGAATTGGTCCGAATGTACGAATACTAACAAATTCGTAAGAAAATCCATTCGTTAGGAACCGAATCGCACATGTCTATTATCAAATTGGTCTCAGTCTGTTAACATGAACATCTGGAGCACTTTACTAACTCTCTTATGCCCACCTTCCCCAACCCTTAATGGGAATAGGTTTTGGCCCTAAAATTCCTTCCTACCATTCCAACCTTTTGGGCTGTCGCCCTTCACTATTTCACAAACACACTCCAGTTGCCCATGTTTGTGCTAAATGTATATGTTTTTTTTTTTACATTAAAGCATTTGTCCTAATGTTCATATTGTTCTTTATCATATTTATGCCTCTGTTCTCCCAGGGGTCTTTCACTGCAATCCTGACTTGACTCCCTACCTGCAAAGTCCACTGTGGAGTGCCCAGGCAGAAGAGGCAACATTCTGTTATTGAGATCCAGTTCAACGGACCTCGATCCTGATGGTGACCCTTCTGGTTTGCTTGCATCATGTTTTATACATTCTTTTCCTCCCTCTCTTTTGGTTTTTTACTCCTTCTCTCTACGTTCTGCTCCTCTCCCGGGGATTCCTGGCCTTTGGCTCAAGGAAGCTAATATTTTGCAAATAATCCAATAATATTTGGATACCATGAACTTTTTCAAACATATCTGTAAACGAGACCCCCATGCCCTAGGGCTCATTTATAAAATATATTTGTGGCAAAGGCATTGCACAGATACTTTGCTCTTTGCAATCATCTCTTGTATTGATTCTGCACTTGTTTACAGAAGGCTTCCATCCATGCCTCATCCTCACGTGGCCACTATAAGTAGGTGGGGGTCTTAGAGTAGGCCATAATGTGCAGAATTTACATGTCATTTTACATAGGACAAATTATAGCATAAAATGTTATTTTTTATCTGCCATACCACTATTTTTTTAAACTAACACTGATCAAAAGAAGAAATTGTTTTTTTTTAGTCTTGTTACTTTTTTGTTTAAAGATTGCATAACAATAATTTTTGCAAGACAATATTATGAAAAAAAAAGTCTTGTTTGTCCTTAAAAACAAAATTTGTATTACTTTTTAATCTTAAGTATTGACAAAGTTATTGCTGGTTGAACAGGCCATAGCAGAAATGTAAAAACTTGCTCTGCTAGGAGTCTACAGGTGTGAGAGGTGATGTTGTTAAATATAATACATTACAGTATTTTTTAATCCCAGAAAAAAATACCTACTAACAGTCATTTCTAAATCTGGAAATGAATATTACAGTATTATTTACAGATATTGTAGTGAGTACATTTCCTGATTTACCTTATTTTGACTCAAGCCCTAATTTGAATAGGACCCTCAACAACCATTTTCTAATGTGGAAATATACATTACAGTATCACTTATTTCCAAAACAAAAAAAAAAAATACACCACGTGCATGTGCTCAGTAATAGTTTATTTGTACTTGAAGGGGAAAATATAGCAGCCCTTGTATTTATAAAACATCCAGTTTTGATTAAACAGACATAGAACAGAAGTCTGAAATCAAGTATTTCCTATTATTTGCATGTCTTTTCATCTAGAAGATTAATCTGTCCTCAAAAATTGTTTTCTGGAGGATCATGCTAGAAGTAACCAGCCTGTTTGAACAACTGTTGTCACCTCAAATTTGGAATTATTTTCCTGAAGAAATGGAACCAAGGTTTACAGCACAAAGCCGCACATATTATTTTGTTGGATATATTTTATAGCAGAAAGTAAAAAGTAATGTTTTTTTTTGTAACAAGTTTAGTCTTTTTTTCATTTATATAATTAAAAATATAAAACCGAGTGGTGATCAAATACAGGCAGTCCCCGAGTTACGAACACCCAAGTTACGAACGACTCCTACTTACGAACGGCCTCAAATGCCGGCCACTTGTGCTCCACGCCGGTCCTGGATACCTCCGGACACATCCCATACTGCAGTACTGAATGTACTGCATGGCCAGAGGAGCCCCAGATAACATAACAAGTGCCCGAAACGTCCCACATCCATGCACAGGTGGACGTTACACTTATGAATGCAGTGTTCCGACCGGAAGTTACACTTACAAATGCAGTGTTGCGACTTACGAACAACTTCGACTTACGAACAAACCTACAGTCCCTATTGTGTTTGTAACTCGGGGACTTCCTGTACCACCAAAAGAAAGCTCTATTTGTGATAAAATGATATAAATTTCATTTGGGTACAGCGTTGCACGACTGTGCAATTAATATTATTATACAGGATTTATATAGTGCCAACGGTTTGTGCTTTAAAACATTAGGGCAAACAGTACAGTTACAATACAATATAATGCAGGAGGAATCAGAGGGCCCTACTCGTTAGAGCCTACAAACTAAAAGGGAGGATCAAGTGATGCAAAAGGTAATACTAGTTATAGTAGTGCAGTGCTAAATAATAAAAAATTACCTGGTCATTAAGGGGGTAAAGCTCAAGTGGTTAAGTTAGAGTATGTTTGTTGTGTAAAGATGTGTGAGATCCATGAAATTCACCTTGATCTGTCTCAGTTAGCAATTCATCTGTGTCCAGGGGTGGACATTTATCCCCAGGTAACCCTTGGATGTAAGAATAAGGCCTCTGTAACAAGCTCACCACCGTCCATGACCTATTTAGCACAAACTCGTTGAACCTAGTTGCAATTACTGAGACCTGGCTTCAAAAATCTGACTTTCTTTCTCCTGCTGCCCTCTCCCATAGTGGCCTCCTGTGGACTCACTCTCCCAAGCCTAGTGGATGGAAAGGAAGTGGTGTTGAAATCGTCCTATCCCCTCAAAGCACTTTTCAGGTTCTTCATCCACCCCCCACTCTGTCCCTCTCTTCATTTGAAGCTCACTGTATTCATGAGAAATAGTGGTTGACCCTGTGCTACGGTATCTATCAAGCAAAAAGAAAGTGGCTCTAATAGTGAGGTCCAGTAAATAGATGCCACAGTTATATGAAAAATGATAGAAAATATATAAAGACATATATAAAGGAAAAAAGGGAATTGCTTCCTCTACATAATACTACCACCTTGGTGGCGTATACAAAATGAATGTTTAAAGTGTAGGATATGTTTTTGAACCAGGGATGCGGGAGGTGGGAGGGAATTGGATTAAGAAAAATGGTGCACAATTGAAAGATATTATTAAAGAGGGGAAGTTGCGCCCCTATGGGGAATTGAAAGCAGAGACGGACCTAATGGTAGTCAATGCTTGGAGGATCATGCAGTTGTCGCTCTTCATTGAGAAATTACCAAAACCAATTAGAGGAGAAGACGAATACAGGCCATTGGAGCTGTTATGCGGGCAGTGGCGTTGCTATGGGGGTGCGGGGGGTGCGGCCCGCACCGGGTGACACCCACCAGAGGGGTGACACCGGGGCCGCCGCTAAACACTACTATAGATTGCCTCGGAGCGGTGCGAGCAGGGCATCCAGCAGTGCGGGGGAAGCTGCCTATAACACTCCCCCTTCAGGTTAAGCTGTCACTCTGAGATCTCCAATATCTCCGAGGCAGCCGAAGTTGGTGGGCGGAGCTGGGGGTGTGGCCGCGCCGCCTCCTCCACTCCTCCCACAGACTCCTTCACACTGGCTGATCCCGCAGCTGAAGGAGATAGTGGGCGGAGCTGGGGGTGTGGCCGCGCCGCCTCCTCCACTCCCTCCACTCCTCCCACAGACCCCTTCACACTGGTTGATCCCGCAGCTGAAGGAGATAGTGGGCGGAGCTGTGGGTGTGGCCGCGCCGCCTCCTCCACTCCTTCCACAGACCCCTTCACACTGGCTGATCCCGAAGCTGAAGGAGATAGGGGCCAGGACACAGCAGACCCGCCCGTTCATCTGCAGGAATGAGGCATGCTGTAAGTTACTTCACAGCACACTCTCACTGCATAGAGTCCTAACCTGCCCTGTGACACCCCAACCTGCTCTATACTACCCCAACCTGCCCTGCGCCAGTCATCCAAACCTGCTCTATACCACCCCAACCTGACCTGTGTTACCCACACCTGCCCTATACCACCCCAACCTGCCCTGTGCCACCCCAACCTGCCCTGTGCTACTCCAACCTGCCCTGTGCCACCCCAACCTGCCCTGTGCTACTCCAACCTGCCCTGTGCCACCCCAACCTGCCCTATAGCACTCCAACCTGCCATGTGCCACCCTAACCTGCCCTGTACCACCCCAACTTGTCCTGTGCCATTTCAACCTGCCCTGTGCCACCCCATCTGCCCTATACCACTTCAACCTGCCCTGTACCACCCCAACCTGCCCTGTGCCACCCCAACCTGCCCTATACCACTTCAACCTGCCCTGTGCCACCCCAACCTGCCCTATACCACTTCAACCTGCCCTGTACAACCCCAACCTGCCCTGTGCCACTTCAACCTGCCCTATACCACTTCAACCTGCCATATACCACTCCAACCTGCCCTGTACCACCCTAACTTGTCCTGTGCCACTCCAACCTGCCCTATACCACCCAACCTGCTTTGTACCACCCCAACCTGCCCTATACCACCCCAACCTGCCCTATACCACTCCAACCTGCCCTGTGCCACCCTAACCTGCCCTGTACCACCCCAAATTGTCCTGTGCCACTCCAACCTGCCCTGAGCCACCCCAACCTGCCCTATGCCACTCCAACCTGCCCTGTGTCGCTCCAACCTGCCCTGTGCCATCCCAACCTGCCCTGTACCACCCCAACTTGCCTTTTTACCACTCCAACCTGCCCTGTACCACCCCAACTTGCCTTTTACCACTCCAACCTGCCCTGTACCACCGCAACCTGTCCTGTACCACCCCAATCTGCCAATATACCACCCTAACCTTCCAATATACCACCACAACCTGCCCTATACCACTCCAACCTGCCCTGTGCCACCCTAACCTGCCCTGTACCACCCCAACTTGTCCTGTGCCATTTCAACCTGCCCTGTGCCACCCCAACCTGCCCTATACCACTTCAACCTGCCCTGTGCCACCCCAACCTGCCCTATACCCCTTCAACCTGCCCTGTGCCACCCCATCTTCCCTATACCACTTCAACCTGCCCTGTACCACCCCAACCTGCCCTATACCACTTCAACCTGCCCTGTACCACCCCAACCTGCCCTGTGCCATCCCAACCTGCCCTATACCACCCCAACCTGCCCTGTGCCACCCCAACCTGCCCTATACCACTTCAACCTGCCCTGTACAACCCCAACCTGCCCTGTGCCACTTCAACCTGCCCTATACCACTTCAACCTGCCCTATACCACTTCAACCTGCCCTATACCACTCCAACCTGCCCTGTACCACCCCAACTTGTCCTGTGCCACTCCAACCTGCCCTATACCACCCAACCTGCCTTGTACCACCCCAACCTGCCCTATACCACTCCAACCTGCCCTGTGCCACCCTAACCTGCCCTGTACCACCCCAACTTGTCCTGTGCCACTCCAACCTGCCCTGAGCCACCCCAACCTGCCCTATGCCACTCCAACCTGCCCTGTGCCGCTCCAACCTGCCCTGTGCCATCCCAACCTGCCCTGTACCACCCCAACTTGCCTTTTACCACTCCAACCTGCCCTGTACCACCCCAACTTGCCTTTTACCACTCCAACCTGCCCTGTACCACCGCAACCTGCCCTGTACCACCCCAATCTGCCAATATACCACCCATACCTTCCAATATACCACCACAACCTGCCCTATACCACCCCAACCTGCCACTATACCACCCTATACTACCCTAACCTACCACTATATCACCCTACACTATAATTTACAGGGGCCAGTTTGGGGTGCGTCCCATGACCGTGCGCTACATGCAGGGTGCTGGGCAGCCTAGACAGGAGGGGGGTGACACCATGTTTTACCGCACCAGGTGACACCAACCCTAGTGACGCCACTGTATGCGGGAGTGTCAGAGTCGGCAATGTTATTTCTCGCCTCTATAAAATTCTCTCTGCAGTGGGAGAACTGGATGTGCCTCCATATATCAAAAAATGGGAAGGGGAGTTGGGGTCACATTGTAGTTTATACACAGTGGAAAAGATTTTGAAAATGGTACACGGAACCTCGGCCGATATAATGCGGTCGGAGACCAATTTTAAATGTTTAGCACGATGGTATGCCACGCCAGACCAACTTAGTAAACTATACCCAGATGCTCTGGACAGATGTTGGAGGGGGTGCTCAAACTTGGGAACAATGGCACACATATGGTGGGAATGTCCGGTTATCAAAGGATACTGGAAAAAAATTTTGTTATTAATTAAAAAAATAACTAAAGAACTGGTAGTAGAAGATCCGTGGATTTGTTTATTCCACGGAACGAACAAACCGATTAAGCAATATCAATCATCACTAGTCCCAATACTATTAGATGTAGCAAAAAAACAGATAACAAGAACATGGTTGCAGCCGGAGTCCCCAAGCCTAAAGGAGTGGCTATTTCGCATTAATGATATATATAATATTGAATACAAGGATTATTTAGGAGAGGAATCAGAGGGAGGTACAGACGCTGGAGATAAATGGGCAGGGTGGAGGAATTTCAAGAGATCATGGACTTATTTGGGGGAGATTACCACTTAAATCCCTGAGTTCAGGAGTCGGAAATGTACGGGATGAGATATGGAACATGGTCAGCTCAGTTGTGTTCACCTGCAGGTGGGGGTGGGGGGGGGTGAGGAGGGGGGGAAGGGGAGGGGTGAGGGCAATTAAAATGTTGGGAGATTTTTTGTATTTAATTTACTCTTTTTGGACAATGTTTCTGTAACTTATGGGGTGGCAATAATTTGTGAATTACTTTTTGTATGGAAAAAATTTATAAATAAAGATTTAAAGTGTAGGATATGGCGCTATTCTTCTCTTAATAAAGTACATGATGATTTTCCAGTTTCGTTGAGAATTGCTGTGATCTATCAGCATCCTGGACCGGTATCAAGCTTCCTCAACGACGTCTCTGCCTGGCTACCCTTCTTTCTCTCTTCTGAAATTCCAACAATCATTCTTGGTGACTTAAACACCCCTGTTAATCTTAACACTCCCGCTACTTTTAAACTCCTGAGGCCAGCTCCTATTTTGACCTAAAACAATGGAAACATGCTTCTATTTACTTTGATGGCAACTGCCTTGACTTCATATTCTCCTACCTATGCACTATGCACAACCTCTCCAACATTCCTTTTCCTCTCTCTGATCACCACCTTATTAGTTTCACTCTCTCCTTGTCTTCCCCCTCCTTTCTAACTCAGCTGCGTCGCTAGGGGGGTGTGAGGGAGCAGCACGCACCCGGGTGACACCCGCCAGAGGGTGACACCAGGCTCAGACTGGCAGTGGCACCGCGACCCCCTCCTTCCGGACCTCTTTAGCTGCACGCTATGTGTGGGCAGGTGCCTGGGGTCTTACCATCCCACATGCCACAACTAATCTCTCTTCCCGCCAGCTGCACTCACTGCAGACCGGACTTTAGCCGCCTCCTCATCAACTCTGACGTTTCAAGTACATAGGCCAGGAGGAAGAGCCGAGGAAGAGGGACACCACGCTACAGCACTTGCCCGGGGCCAAGGTATGTAAGAACACAGGAATTGCAGAGGAGGGGGACATGGTGATGGGTGGGGGCACTGGCAGGTAACAGAGTAATTTTGGGGAGGAGGATTTGTGGATATGTACTAGGCGGTGCTTTGTTTTGGGTTAGAAATGACTTGTGCTAGGAGGGGCGTGGCCGGGATGTGAGCCGGGAAGGACGCGTCTCTCTGGAGCTCCGTGCACATCCGATTCAAACATCCCTTTCTCCCAGTGTCACAGACCGGGACCGCAGCACAATACCTCCGGAGGGGCTCTGGACACTGCCGGGAAGATAGCCATGTCCTCAAAAGGTCGGGGTAAGTCCCTGAAAGACCCGAAATTACAGCGCTTGGGGAAGGGGCGGGCCGCAGATTCCCCCGACGCCATCTTGCCCAAGACGTCCGGAGCTCAGCACGAGCGGGAACAGGGACAGAGCCCGCGCACAGTGCCTGCAGCTATGCAATCTCCTGCTGGGGAGCAAGAAGTGTCCCTCCATGATAATCTCGTGGCCGCAGCACCTGACACAATAACAAAACCCATCCTGGAAGCCATAGAAGGCTTTAAAACCATGCTGATGGTGCGGGTGGAGCATACGGCATCAGAATGCACACTGATCCGCCATGATCTGGACAAAATTAGAGGGCGGCTAACGGAAGCAGAGAATAGGATCGGAGAGGTGGAAGATCAGCAAGGGTCGCAAGCTGCTCAGATAGCGGACCTACACGCTGCAATGAGATCCCTGGTTCATAAAGTGGACGACGCCGAGAATAGACAGACGCAATAATATCCGGGTGGTAGGCCTTCCGGACAGGAGCCGAGGGCACGCGCCCTGCCACATTTGCTGAAACGCTGTTCAAAACCCTGCTGGGCCTGCCTGACATGCCTCCAACATATGTTGTTGAAAGGGCTCATAGAGTCCCCACCGGCCGCCGCCCAGAGGGTGCCCATCCTCGACCTTTTCTGGTGAGATTCTTAAATTTCCGAGACAGAGATATGATATTAGCAGAGGCCCGGAAACATCCAGAGCTGCCGTATGAAAATACCAAAGTAATGCTTTTTCCAGACTTTTTGGCTGAGGTGCAGAAACGTCGCAGATCCTTCAACGAGGTGAGACGCAGGTTGAGAGAGAAGGATATCAAGTATAGTATGTTATACCCCAGCAAGTTGCGGGTACTGCACAAAGGCTCGGTCCATTTCTTTGACACCCCAATGGAGGCCAACGACTGGATTGATGGACTATGACTTGATGAGATTCCTTAACATGCACCACCTGCTATCCATCTTACATAAATGCAAGAAGGGGGGGTCTTAAATGCCTTATTGCTTGTGGTCCCTCCATACTCCGCTTACTTTCCCCCCCCTTTTTTTTTTTTTTTTTTCTTTTTCATTTTTGCAAGGAGGGGTGAGAAGGAGGAGGGGGGGAATTCAAATTCAAATCCCTATCATAATCTGGGATGAATGTTGCACAACCTACTCCACGTATTTTGTCGCCTTTGACTGGTTTCGGGAGTTTGTCGCTGCCTTGATAGTAATAAAAACTCCTACCTGTGCAAAAGGGGGGAAATATAATGTCTCCGGCATGAAGGCACGGAGCACAAGAGACATGAACAAGAAGTTTTTCTAGACTGACGGACTCAGGTTTTTTTCTAATTTTGTTTTTCTGGTTGTTTTTGACCTTTTTTTTACGGTCACGCTTCCTACATGATCAGAAACAAGTTACGGGTAAATGCTCGGTGTATAGTTCTTATTGTTTTTTGTTTTTCACCGCAGCAAGGGGTTATGCAAGGTATGAGTTTTTTTCTTTTAGGAATGTGCAGCGATCCAAGTGGGGTGTTGGGTGATGGTACCAAACTTAAGTACAGACATGGTGATGACATAGCCTGGTCGCGCCTAAGAAATGTTATGCTCCATTGCAGTTTTTGTGATGTGATAATCTATAAATACGGCAGGGTCAGTGGTTAACATAGTGTCTTGGAACGTCAGGGGCCTCAACGATAAATTCCGCAGGGCCCTGATGTTTCAATACTTGAAGCCACCTAAACCACAATTAGTATTTTTGCAGGAGACGCACCTAGATGGAAACAGGATTCTGTCGCTTCGCAGACCCTGGATTCAGCGAGCGCTCCATGCAACTTACTCTACGTATGCTAGAGGGGTGGCTATCTTAATTAGTAAGTCATTACCATGCACAATCCATAATGTTATATCTGACCCAGGAGGTCGGTATCTAATTATTGTGGCTGATCTCTATACACACAAAATGGTATTGGTCAATGTGTATGTTCCTCCTCCTTTTCAGATTCAGATATTGTATGATCTGCTGGGAAAGCTGGCCCCCTTTATGCATCTCCCCCTGCTGATAGCAGGGGACTTCAATGCCATTCTGTGTGCCGCGATGGATTCATCTAATGCATCTAGGGCGGCATCGATTGATTTGGCCACATGGGCAGATACGGCATCCCTGACAGAGGTATGGCGCTGGAAGAACCCAATTACAAAGAGTTTTTCATATCTATCTAAAACACATAAGTCGTCTTCCCGGATAGACTTAGCATTTGCTAATTCACTCATGTTGCAGCTGATAAAGGGTGCAAACTATCTGGCCGGGGGCCTATCAGATCATACACCACTATCTGTACACATGAGTCTGCCTTCCAGACTTAGAGGAGGAGCTTGGAGATTGAACCCGGGCTGGATAGAGGTAGAGTCAGTGGCATCGCAGGTGACACCTTATGTTTCTAGTTACTGGGAGGATAACCTTGGTTCAGCGTCTTTGCCCATTGTATGGGATGCCTTTAAGGCGTGCATGCGGGGGCAATACATCTCGGCCATTAAACAAGCAAGGAAAAACTTTAATAAAAAAACGCAAGAGTTACAGGAGGCAGAGAGGGCACGTGAAGCAACACATGCCAAAGATCATTCAGAGGTCACATACTCAGAGCTCCTGGAGGCGCGACGAGTATTGGCGTTGCACTTCACGGAGTTGACACATACTTCCTGGACAAGGAGGGCGGAATCCATTTTTGAAAAGGGGGACAAAAATGGGAAACTATTGGCCATCTTGACTGCGGAGCAGAGACTTCAGACAAATATACCATGCATTAGGAACAGACAGGGTAATCTCCTTACAGATCCCAATGACATTTTAGAAACATTTGTAGATTACTATAGAACCTTATATACTCCCATACCTACTTATAGTTCACAGGAGTTGGAAACATTGCTGACTTCTCTAGAAATTCCAATGCTCTCAGAATCTGATAGGGCTGACCTGGAGGCTGAGATCACTGAAAAAGAGATCGAAACTGCCATTAAATCATTTCCACCGCACAAATCACCAGGGCCTGACGGTCTATGTATTGAATGGTACAGGGCAAATATAGAGACCTTGGTTCCATGAATCAAAACTATATATCTTTTCTGTCTTAAAAATGAGATCTTGCCGGAGTCACTGTTGGAGGCTCAGGTTATCCTATTACCTAAACCAGGGAAGGATCTGTTGGAGTGCTCTTCATATAGACCCATAGCATTATTGAATCAAGACCTTAAGATTTTAACCAAAATTCTGGCCACTAGACTTTCTAAAGTCATCACTAGCTTAGTGTCCATAGATCAAACAGGCTTTATCCCACAGAAATCCACAGACACAAACCTACGCAGGCTATTTACAAACCTGCAGATTGATCATGTCAATAAAGGGACTAGGGTGGTCTTATCCCTAGATATGGCTAAGGCCTTTGATTCTGTGGATTGGAACTATATGTCAGCAGTGTTACGTCACATGGGGTTTGGGGCAACATTTAGGACATGGATATCACTACTTTACAGTAAGCCAAAGGCAGCAATTAAGTTGGGAGTCTCTGTCTCGCAGCCATTCGAGGTGGGCAGGGGAACGCGGCAGGGTTGTCCCCTGTCGCCGTCCCTGTTCGCTCTAGCAATAGAGCCACTGGCTATAGCGCTTCGTAAATCCCAGGATGTACAGGCATTAATGGTGGGGGGCATTCGCGAGTGTACTGCTCTGTACGCAGACAACATGCTTCTCTTCCTACAAGACCCAGGTCCGTCTCTGGAGGGAGTATTCAAAATACTGGAGGAATTTTCGAGATTCTCAGGGTTGTGTGTGAACTGGGAGAAATCTAGTGGGATGGCCATTGATCCTGGGGCAAGGGCAGTGGCAACACAAAAGGTCCCCATAACCTGGGTAACACAGTTCAAATACCTAGGCATCAATATAACGCCTAAAGTGAGTGACTATATGTCAATAAATCTTATGCCGGCACTGGCAAAAACTAAAATACAGCTGGAAGCATGGAAGCACTTACCACTCTCGCTTATAGGGAAAGTCAACCTCATTAAAATGAAGGTGTTGCCGGTTTTCTTGTACTTTCTAAGGAACTCCCCAGTCTGGGTCCCGGCAAAGTTCTTCAAAAAGATAAACAGTATGTTTGGGTCGTTTATTTGGTCCGAAAAACATCCCAGAATAGGCCTTAGGACGCTGCAGGAGCCCTGGGGGCAGGGAGGGCTTGCTCTCCCAGACTTATTTAAATATTTCATAGCTGGACAAATGGTTGTGGCCAGAAGATGGTTGGTGCGGGATGACGGGGATGCGGCAAATGTGTTGGAAGCAGCCCATTTGGGGTCCTTTGAGAGCCTTTCATTTTTGCTATATAGAGAAACATCAGCTATGTCATCTCCGACTAACTCAATGCGAGTAACAATCCGTGCATGGGTCAGAGTGAGGGCGTTGATGAAGTCTCCATCTGATGTGTGGTCCCCAGACACTCCCCTGTGGTTCAACCCCAAACTCCCACACTTGAACACAATTCCCGATCCAATCATATGGGCCAGAGTTGGTATAAAACAATTGAAACATATAGTGGGTGGTAGTAAACTTCTTACTTTTAACCAGCTGAAAGACAGGCACAAATTGCCTAACTGGTATTTTTTCCGCTATTTACAACTTAGCCACGCGTTTAAGTCGCAATTTGGATCAGATTCTCCAGTTATAGGTACACTTCCCATTGAATCATTATTGAGTGAGGAAAATTTAAAGAAACCTTTATCGGAAGTATACAAAGGGCTATTTGTTGACACACCAAAAATGCTTAATAAGTGCAGAGACACTTGGAGTGCGCTGGTCCCCGATTTTGGGAGAGACGACTGGGATGATATGTGGGACCACACATTCGGAGTTTTGGTATCAACTAGAGACAGACTTATCCAATTCAAGCTGTTGCATAGGATTTATTATACTCCAGCGAAGCTGGCGGGCATATATGGCACTGGTACAAGTGAGTGCTGGCGTTGTGCGCACAGCCCAGCGGACTTTGACCACATTTTTTGGCATTGTCAAGAGATCAGGAAGTTCTGGATGGGGGTAATTAGCACTGTCCAGTCCTTGCTGAAAATGCCTGTTCCTCTCACGGTGTCGGTTTGCCTGCTGGGCTTGCTGGAAGGTATTGCACCACGGAGAGCTCAGAGGACATTGATTTCTATTGTTTTGTTTTATGCACGTAAAGCCATAGTAAGCTATTGGAAGAAGCCCAAGCCTACCCTTTTGGAAAGATATGATAAATAAGGTTCTCCCATTATACAAAGCTACATATTTAAGCAGGGGCTGTCCTACGAAATTTGAGAAGGTGTGGCAGTGTTGGATTGATGCCAATGAGACCCTAGCATAATGACTGAGTGTACTACGAAGTGAGGGACATTATGGTAATAATTGAAATATAGGCGTGATTAGGTAGAAGACTCTTCTTTTTGTGAGTATGTTACAGTGAACTATTGTATAAATATGACTATAAGGTTACTATCTCAAACACCATGATATAAGAATATACTCCTGTAACTGGTAGGGTCGCTGCACGGGATAGGGGGAGAGGGGAGGGGGGGGATAAGGGAGGGAGGGTTGGGATTGCAATATGTTATGTTGTATGTATGTTTTAAAAAAAACTGTGAATAAACATAATTTTTCAAAAAAAAAAAAAAGAAATGACTTGTGCTAGAAGTAGAAGGAGGGGGCTCCATCCACCACTACGATCCCCTTCCAGCTCCATCCACCACTACGATCCCATCCCGGCTCCATCCATTACCTCATCCCATCCGGGCTTCATCCACCACCCCGATCCCATGTCGGCTCCATCGACCACCCCGATCCCATCCCGGCTCCATACACAATCCCATCCCATCCCGGCTTCAGCCACCACCCTGATCTCATGCTGGCTCCATCCACCACCCTGATCCCATGCTGGCTCCATCCACCACCCCATCCCATCCCCGCTCCATCCACCGGCCCGATCCCATCCTGGCTCCATCCATTACCCCCATCCGGGCTCCATCCATCACCCCATCCCATGCCGGCTCCATCCACCATCCCTATCCCATCCCAGCTCCATCCACCACCCCGATTCCAACCCATCTCCATCCACCACCCCATCCTGGCTTCATCCACCACCCCAATCGCATTTCGGCTCCATCCACCACCCCGATCCCATCCCGGCTCCATACACAATCCCATCCCGGCTTCAGCCACCACCCTGATCTCATGCTGGCTCCATCCACCACCCTGATCCCATGCTGGCTCCATCCACCACCCCATCTCATCCCGGCTCCATCCACCGGCCCAATCCCATCCTGGCTCCATCCATTAGCCCATCCCATCTGGGCTCCATCCATCACCCCATCCCATGCTGGCTCCATCCACCATCCCTATCCCATCCCAGCTCCACCCACCACCCCGATTCCAACCCAGCTCCATCCACCACCCCATCCTGGCTTCATCCACCACCCCGATCCCATGCCGGCTCCATCCACCACCCCGATCCCATCCCGGCTCCATACACAATCCCATCCCATCCCGGCTTCAGCCACCACCCTGATCTCATGCTGGCTCCATCCACCACCCCGATCCCATGCTGGCTCCATCCACCACCCCATCCCATCCCGGCTCCATCCATTGTGGCAGGTTAAGGGGGAGAGCCACACCAACATACTAGCCTACTTAGTGCCGGGGGTGACACCATGTTTTACCGCACCAGGTGACACCAACCCTAGTGATGCCACTGTTCCAACCTGGCTCCATCCACCACCCCGATCCCATGCCGGCTCCATCCACCACCCCGATCCCATCGCGGCTCCATACACAATCCCATCCCAGCTACAGCCACCACCCTGATCTCATGCTGGCTCCATCCACCACCCCGATCCCATGCTGGCTCCATCCACCACCCCATCCCATCCCGGCTCCATCCACCACCCCATTGCATGCCGGCTCCATCCACCACCCCGATTCCATCCTGGCTCCATCCACCAACCCGATCCCATCCCAGCTCCATCCATTACCCCCATTCCATCCGGGCTCCATCCATCACCCCATCCCATACTGGCTCCATCCACCACCTCGATCCCAACCCAGCTCCATCCACCACCCCATCCCGGTTTCATCCACCACCCCGATCCCATGCCAGCTTCATCCACCACCGCGATCCCATGCCAGGTCAATCCACCACCCTGATCCCATTCCAGCTCCATCCACCATCCCATCCCATCCCATCCCGGCTTCATCCACCACCCTGATCCCATGCCGGCTCCATCCACCACCCGGTCCCATGCCGGCTCCATCCACCACCCGATCCCATCCCAGCTCCATCCACCACCCTGATACCACCCCAGCTCCATCCACCACCCCATCACGGCTTCATCCACCACCCCGATCCCATCCTGGCTCCTCCACCACCCCAATCCCATCCCAGCTCCATCAACCATCCCATCCTTGCTCCATCCACCACCCTAATCCCATGCCAGCTCCATCCACCACCCCAATCCCCATGCCGGCTCCATCCACCACCCGGTCCCATGCCGGCTCCATCCACCACCCGATCCCATCCCAGCTCCATCCACCACCCTGATACCACCCCAGCTCCATCCACCACCCCATCACGGCTTCATCCACCACCCCGATCCCATCCTGGCTCCTCCACCACCCCAATCCCATCCCAGCTCCATCAACCATCCCATCCCTGCTCCATCCACCACCCTAATCCCATGCCAGCTCCATCCACCACCCCAATCCCCATGCCGGCTCCATCCACCACCCCGATCCCATCCCGGCTCCATCCACCACCCCATCCAATGCCGGCTCCATCCACCACCCCATCCCACTCCGGCTCCATCCATTGTGGCAGGTTAAGGGGGAGAGCCACACCAACATACTAGCCTGCTTAGTGCCGGGGGTGACACCATGTTTTACCGCACCAGGTTTTTTTTCTGCTACGGATTGTCTCTACTACAAAATCTCATCCTTGTCCTGCCCCAACCTGGCCACTTCTGTTTACAACAGTTCAATGTCATCCACCCTGGATACCTTGGCCCCCCTCAGTACACACAGAATCAGGCCCAGCCGCTACAACCCTGGCAGACAGACAGACAGACAGAAGCCTCAAAAACATAGCCGGGCTCTTGAGCATCTGTGGTGTAAGACACAGCAAGATTTCAGCGAATATAAATTTGCCCTCCAAAAATACCATTCCTGCACACACTGCCAAACAGACCTTTATAACTCTCATTAACAACCTCTCACGCAGTCCCTGTCAACTCTTTTCTACCTTTAATGCTCTACTTCGTCCTCCATTACCTCCACCCCTAACTTACTCACTGCCCAGGAGATTGCTAATGACTTCAAAAATAAGATTTTGACAATTAGTCTCGAGGTCTCTACTCTACAGATATCTCCCTCACTTTACACTCCTTGTCCTCCTGCAATCAATACTTCCCTCATTAAACCCAGCTACTATAGAGGAAGTCACTAAACTTTTTTCTAACTGCCACATAACCTTCTGGCCCCTGGACCCTGTTCCTTTTCAAATACTACGGTCACCCTCTGGCTCTATCCTGCACTCTTTAACTCATATCTTCAACCTCTCCCTCTCTACTGGCATCTTTCCCAACCCTCTAAAACATGCGCTAATCACTACCATACATTGGACCCCACCAAGCCTAACAACCTAAGACCTTATTCCTTACTCCCTTTTGCCTCCAAACTCCTTGAATGTTTAATCTACAACTGACTGAGCGACCACCTCATTGAGAATAACTTCTTGATCCCCTTTAGTTTGGATTTTGCCCACAGCACTCAACAGAAACTGCTCTCCTAAAACTCACAAATGACTTACTAACAGCCAAAACCAATGGTCATTATTCCAATGACACCAAAATCAATCTCTCTACCCTTCAGCTCACACCATCAAATTCCTCACGCATCACTGATTTACTAACAGACATATCAGCCTGGATGTCACACCACTTCCTCAAACTGAATCGATATAAAACCAAGCTCTTAATATTCCTTCCCCACGTGCCCCTTCCCCTGACATCTCTGTGAAGATAAATGGCACAACTATCAGTCCATCCCCAAACGCCAGGGTGTTAGGGGTAACCCTAGACTCTGAACTGTCCTTTCAGGCCCACATCCAATCCCTGTCCAAATCATGCCACCTTAGCCTCAGCAACATTTCTAGAAGATGCCCCTTTTTAGCCAATGACACAACCAAGCTTCTAATTCACTCCCTGGTTATCTCTCGCTTCGACTACTGCAACTCCCTCCTCATTGTATTACGTTTACATAGACTATCGCCACCTTCGGTCCATAATGAATGCTACAAAATAAATCTCACCCAAGCTCTACCGCAGTATAATGTAGTTAGTGTGCAGAGTGGTCAGTGCTCTGGCTAATTGAGTTCACAGTGAATCCATAACAAGTACAAGCTGGCAACTCGATAGCTTCTCCATAGAAAATGTTATTGTAGAGTAATGAATGCTGCTGCATGACTCATCCACTTTACCAACCATTCAGCGTCCTCCACCCCTCTCTGCCAATCCCTCTACTGGCTTTCACTTACCCAAGGAATAAAATTCAAAGTGCTAACAATAATTTACAAAGCCATCCATAACTCTGCCCCCAGCTACATCACTAACCTAGTCTCAAAATACTTACCAAGCCACTCTCTTCAGTCCTCCCAAAACCTCCATCTCTCTAGCTCCCTTGTGACCTTCTCCCATGCTCACCTCCAGGATTTCTCCAGAGCTTCTTCCATCCTTTGGAACTCCCTACCCCAATGTGTCCGATTGCCCCCTAATCTATCCATTTTTAGACGATCCCTGAAAACCCTTTTCTTTAAAGAAGCCTATTCTGCTTCTAACTAATACACCATTTTACTTTCTCCATCGGCTTATCGCCACAATTATTATCTTTTGTATCAATTGACCCTCCCTCTTAGATTGTAAGCTCTAACGAGCAGGGCCCTCTGATTCCTCTTGTACCAAATTGTAATGTAAACGAAAGGTTAATGCAGTATGCGGAACCAACATGGAAGAGCTCAAAGGGGGATGCTGTTTTCCCATTTAATATCTTGGCAATTGGTTACTGCGGCAGTTACCTGTGCAGTAACAGGCTGCGGATTGGATAAAATTCGGCGGGTTGCCAAAGCCTGCGAATCTGGAGCAGATATAAGGAGGAAGTCCGGCCGTTACCCGCAGACCCCCCTTCAAGACAGGACCGGGACTCTGATGAGATGAAGCGCCGCTCACCTGAAAGAAGAGAGAGGCTTCTACGCCGCCTCATTGAAAGAGCCGAAAGCTCTGGGGGTGAGGAGTGGCTTATGCGCTGCCTGGAGGAGGGTCAGTCGTCATCTCCTCCTGAACTAACCCTCATGAATATGGAGGAGAAAGCGGCGAGCATGCACAGCCTGCGCCAGCAACGAGGGAGGAAGAAGAAGAGGCAGAGAAAGGATGCTTCTCCACAGCCTGATGGCCAGGAGGGAGCTAACAGCATTCCTCTCAGGAATAAGCTACAATTAAGCAGAGCTTCTCAGCCAGCAGTGAGCACAAGAGGAGTCCCACTGTTGGTGAGACAATATATAATGCTAATGTGTCTGAGTCTCATGTTAATATTGCTGAGTTACAAGTAATGGTTAATTCATTATCTAGTATGTTGAAAATTTTTGAAGGGGCACACACAGTTAGTACTTTTGGTAAAAGAAAGGCTAAAGGAGCACAGACTTCTGGTGCACTAAATTTTGCTGACAATGGAGCTAGTTATATGGGGGCACATTCAGATGGTGCTAATTTACATGTAAATGATGCTTTACTTCAGCATAATGATATGGATAATATCAGTCCAATATGGCAAAATTTGTCAGACTCTCCTATAGATAGGACGTTTAAAGATAATGCTTATTGCATATCTTAAAAGCCTGTTTCTATTAATAAATCATTTGCCCCCCTTTCACTCCCCCCTCACTCGATAGTTGCGGAGTCATCCCTTAAAGAGCCGATGACTTGTGAAATTTCTCCTTTGGGTTTTCACTTAGCCAATTCAGTTAAAGAGAAAATTTGGGGAGGTGATTTCATCGATTTGTTGTCATTGCTACCTGCATCTAAGGAATTCTTATCTAAATTTGAAAAGAGAACGGAAGATTGCACTGAGGAGGATAGAAGGAGAGCTATCCCCAAAACTTTTCAAAATTGGCTGCAGGCATTCTGCATTTATGCGGCAGTCTTGGGTGAACACATAGACAGCACATAGACATAGTTTCTGAAGCCTTCCGTCATTTTGGTGGTACAGCATGGTTCACTTATGACGAGAATTTTAGGCAGAAACTAGCAGTTCACCCTACACTACGTTGGGGGGTCAAAGGACGTAGGCCTATGGCTGAACCTCATGCTACCTCAGAAACCACAATTCATGCCTAGAACAGCAATTAGCTCACAGAATACCTTTCATAAAGGCTTCTGTTTTGCTTTTAATGAAGGGGAATGTAAATTCTTGTCAAATTGCATATACAGGCATGAATGCTGCTACTGCAGTGGAAATCACCCCGCCAATAGGTGTTTTCGGAAGTCAGCAGCAAACTCTCTCCCTTCAATACCCAGGGATTTTGGTGGAAAAAGCCACGACTCCAGCGAGCCTAACAAAAATGTTACCCTGGCTAGATCGCTACCCAAATCGCTCGATGGCGCACCTGTTAACTAATGGCTTTAAGGAAGGTTTCTTGGTCCCCTCCTTTTCGGGGAAAAGTTGCACATTGGTAAAAAATGTACGTTCTGTTGCAATTCACACTGAAATTGTTAAGGAAAAAATCAATAGTCAAGGAGGGAAGGGTAGCGAGTCCATACCTTCGCCCAATCACCGGCTGTGATTGTGATCCACTCATATGGAGCCACACTCACAAGAAAATAATGCCTTGTACTCTCATGCTCCACATATATGCAGTGATAAAGTACCCAAAAGGGCTATTCAGACTGGGTGGAGCTGCGTCCACAGCAGATGGAGTTCTCTAGTTATCAGCACTCCTCACCAGGCACACAGGTAAGTCTTCTGTCACCATATCCCCGGCCTTGTGTATATCCACAAGGCCGGGGATATACACAAGGCCGGGGATATGGTGACAGCAGACATACCTGTGTGCCTGGTGAGGAGTGCTGATAACTAGAGAACTCCATCTGCTGTGGACGCAGCTCCATCCAGTCTGAGTAGCCCTTTTGGGTACTTTATCACTGCATATATGCCAAGCATGAGAGTGCAAGGCATTATTTTCTGGTGAGTGCGGCTCCATATGAGTGGATCACAATCACAGCCGGTGTGGTGAAGGAGTTGTCTTTGACACAGGAAGATTTATGTTTGAGAGTCACTTTTTTATATCCACCTTTGAGCACAGACTTTATTTTAGTATTTCATCTTTAATAGGGATGAGCCGAACACCCCCCTGTTCGGTTCGCACCAGAACATGCGAACAGGAAAAAAGTTTGTTCGAACACGCGAACACCGTTAAAGTCTATGGGACACGAACATGAATAATCAAAAGTGCTAATTTTAAAGGCTTATATGCAAGTTATTGTCATAAAAAGTGTTTGGGGACCCGGGTCCTGCCCCAGGCGACATGGATCAATGCAAAAAAAAGTTTTAAAAACGGCCGTTTTTTCAGGAGCAGTGATTTTAATAATGCTTAAAGTCAAACAATAAAAGTGTAATATCCCTTTAAATTTCGTACCTGGGGGGTGTCTATAGTATGCCTGTAAAGGGGCGCATGTTTCCCGTGTTTAGAACAGTCTGACAGCAAAATGACATTTTGAAGGAAAAAACACATTTAAAACTACCGCGGCTATTGCATTGCCGACAATACACATAGAAGTTCATTGATAAAAACGGCATGGGAATTCCCCACAGGGAAACCCCGAACCAAAATTAAAAAAAAAAAATTATGTGGGAGTCCCCCTAATTTCCATACAAGGCCCTTCAGGTCTGGTATGGATATTAAGGGGAACCCCAACCAAAAAAAAAAAAAAAGACGTGGGGTTCCCCCTAAATTCCATACCAGACCCTTCAGGTCTGGTATGGATTTTAAGGGGAACCCCGGCCAAAAAAAAACGGCGTGGGGTCCCCCCAAAAATCCATACCAGACCCTTATCCGAGCACGGAACCTGGCAGGCCACAGGAAAAGAGGGGGGGACGAGAGTGCGGCCCCCCCCTCCTGAACCGTACCAGGCCACATGCCCTCAACATTGGGAGGGTGCTTTGGGGTAGCCCCCCAAAACACCTTGTCCCCATGTTGATGAAGACAAGGGCCTCATCCCCACAACCCTGGCCGGTGGTTGTGGGGGTCTGCGGGCGGGGGGCTTATCGGAATCTGGAAGCCCCCTTTAACAAGGGGACCCCCAGATCCCGGCCCCCCCCTGTGTGAAATGGTAAGGGGGTACTTACCCCTACCATTTCACTAAAAAACTGTCAAAAATGTTAAAAATGACAAGAGACAGTTTTTGACAATTCCTTTATTTAAATGCTTCTTCTTTCTTCCTTCATCTTCTTCTGGTTCTTCTGGCTCTTCTGGTTCTTCCTCCGGCGTTCTCGTCCAGCATCTCCTCCGCGGCGTCTTCTATCTTCTTCTCCTCGGGCCGCTCCGCACCCATGGCATTGGGGGGGAGGCTCCCGCTCTTCTCTTCATCTTCTTCATCATCTTCTTCATCTTCTTCTTCTTCTTCATCTCTTCTTCCTTCTTCATTTCTTCTTCGGGCCGCTCCGCATCCATGCTGGCATGGAGGGAGGCTCCCGCTGTGTGACGGCGTCTCTTCGTCTGACGGTTCTTAAATAATGGGGGGCGGGGCCACCCGGTGACCCCGCCCCCCTCTGACGCACGGGACATGACGGGACTTCCCTGTGGCATTCCCCGTGACGTCACAGGGAAGTCCCGTCATGTCCCGTGCGTCAGAGGGGGCGGGGTCACCGGGTGGCCCCGCCCCCGTTATTTAAGAACCGTCAGACGAAGAGACGCCGTCACACAGCGGGAGCCTCCCTCCATGCCAGCATGGATGCGGAGCGGCCCGAAGAAGAAATGAAGAAGGGAAGAAGGAAGAAGAGATGAAGAAGAAGAAGAAGATGAAGAAGATGATGAAGAAGATGAAGAGAAGAGCGGGAGCCTCCCCCCCAATGCCATGGGTGCAGAGCGGCCCGAGGAGAAGAAGATAGAAGACGCCGCGGTGGAGATGCTGGACGAGAACGCTGGAGGAAGAACCAGAAGAGCCAGAAGAACCAGAAGAAGATGAAGGAAGAAAGAAGAAGCATTTAAATAAAGGAATTGTCAAAAACTGTCTCTTGTCATTTTTAACATTTTTGACAGTTTTTTTGTGAAATGGTAGGGGTAAGTACCCCCTTACCATTTCACACAGGGGGGGGCCGGGATCTGGGGGTCCCCTTGTTAAAGGGGGCTTCCAGATTCCGATAAGCCCCCCACCCGCAGACCCCCACAACCACCGGCCAGGGTTGTGGGGATGAGGCCCTTGTCTTCATCAACATGGGGACAAGGTGTTTTGGGGGGCTACCCCAAAGCACCCTCCCAATGTTGAGGGCATGTGGCCTGGTACGGTTCAGGAGGGGGGGGGGCGCACTCTCGTCCCCCCCTCTTTTCCTGCGGCCTGCCAGGTTGCGTGCTCGGATAAGGGTCTGGTATGGATTTTTGGGGGGACCCCACGCCGTTTTTTGTTTTTTTTTGGCGCGGGGTTCCCCTTAAAATCCATACCAGACCTGAAGGGTCTGGTATGGAATTTAGGGGGAACCCCACGTCTTTTTTTTTTTTAATTTTGGCTGGGGTTCCCCTTAATATCCATACCAGACCTGAAGGGCCTTGTATGGAATTTAGGGGGACTCCCACATAATTTTTTTTTTTTAAATTTTGGTTCGGGGTTTCCCTGTGGGGAATTCCCATGCCGTTTTTATCAATGAACTTCTATGTGTATTGTCGGCAATGCAATAGCCGCGGGTAGTTTTAAATGTGTTTTTTTCTTCAAAATGTCATTTTGCTGTCAGACTGTTCTAAACACGGGAAACATGCGCCCCTTTACAGGCATACTATAGACACCCCCCAGGTACGAAATTTAAAGGGATATTACACTTTTATTGTTTGACTTTAAGCATTATTAAAATCACTGCTCCTGAAAAAACGGCCGTTTTTAAAACTTTTTTTTGCATTGATCCATGTCCCCTGGGGCAGGACCCGGGTCCCCAAACACTTTTTATGACAATAACTTGCATATAAGCCTTTAAAATTTGCACTTTTGATTTCTCCCATAGACTTTTAAAGGGTGTTCCGCGGCATTCGAATTTGCCGCGAACACCCCAAATTGTTCGCTGTTCGGCGAACTTGCGAACAGCCAATGTTCGAGTAGAACATGAGTTCGACTCGAACTCGAAGCTCATCCCTAATCTTTAACATTGCATGAACTATCTGCAGTTGTTTTGACCTTTTATGTATATTTTTTCTTTTGTCACTAAGAAGAAATGATCACACAATATTGAGTTGTTTTGGTAGAGATATAGCACTTACCATGGTCACTTAGTATATGGCTGTTTGGTACAGCTATAGTATTTTCAATTATCATTGTCTTTCGCACCACTGGTTATAATTTATTAGTACTTTATTCACCATTATCTGATTTTTATGGTGTTTACAGCACCACTATCTTATTTATTTAGAATACGTTTTCACATTTTTTAAGTTGGCAGCTACAGGTATCACAGTGTAATTAATACCATAGCGCAGTGGTGGTTCATCAGGTTTATTGTGCGCGACACTTGATCACCGTTTTTTATACCCCTTGAACAACACCGTGGCCTATAAATAATTTTCCAAAATAAATAAATAATTGTTAAAGAAATAAGTGTTTGTTGGTCTTTATTTGCATTGAGTAATCCCTTTGTGCTAGCCCATGTAATATCTACCTTCATTTTGTTAAGCACTGCGCAAGCTGTTGGCGCTATATAAATCCTGTAAAATATAATAATAATACATGCTTGGGATGCATTGGGATTCAGGATGAGCATCTACTGCTAATCTCAATACCTTGGGTCTTGGTCACATGTATCTGTAGATATGTTTTCTGCACAATGGGTCGTTTAGGACATGTTAATGAGGCCTAATTTTCTGACAGGTCTTTGGGTGTAAATTGCATATTGTGAGGCAGGTTGCTGAGTTGAGTGAAGTTTAAGAAGAAAGTAAAATACTTGCAAATAGTACATTGATGTGTGCATTAACTCTGATCTTTGCTTTTCCAGAAGCAACTTTGAAAATGTTTCCATTTTATTCAGTGCAGTGAAGTATAAAATTCCCTGAAAACAAATGATGAACATTAAACTCATTATTTTGCTCTGCTCATTGTAACCATGGTGAATAAAATTTTCTGGGATATCTTAATAAATACATAGTATACCATAACAAGCAAAATACATGTAGCATTACCTAGTATGAGCTCATCATTTTTTTGTGAAAGCAAAAAGTGCCCAGTTAAAACAAAAAAGAGAGAAACTTTCTGTATGCTTGCTTTCATTATTTAACTACTTGCCGCCCGTGCTATAGCACGGCATGCTTTGTGATCACTGAGTCTATGAGACTCGGCTGATCACAGATCTGAGTAAGGGGTCGATCCTGGCCCCTTACCACATGATCAGCTGTCAGCCAATGACAGCTGATCACGTGATGTAAACAGGTAACCGGTACTTTTTTCCTCACGCTGTCAGCGTGAGGGGAAAAAAAGCCGATCACTGGCTTCTGTCAGAAGGACATAGGTCCCTCACACAGAAAGCCGCAGCTGCATTTTCTGTGTTCACCAGTGTCAGCTGCCTGTGCCCATTGTGCCACCTACCAGTGCCACCTATCAGTACCCACCAGTGCCACCTACCAGTGCCCACAGTGCCACCTACCAGTGCCCACAGTGTCACCCATCAATGCCCACCAGTGCTGCCAATCAATGCCCATCAGTGTCTTATAATCAGTGCCACAGATCAGTGCTGCCTATCAGTGTCACCTACCAGTGCCTACCAGTGCCCATCAGTGCCACCCATCAGTGATCATCAGTGCCCATCAGTGCCACCTATCAGTGTCGCTTATTAGTGCTACCTATCAGTGCCCATCAGTGCCAACCATCAGTGCCCATCAGTGCCAACCATCAGTGCCACCCATCAGTGCCAACCATCAGTGCCACCCATCAGTGCCACCTATCAGTGCCACCTATCAGTGCCGCCTCATCAGTGCTTATCAATGTCACCTATCAGTGCCCATTAATGCCGCCTATTAGTGCCGCCTATCAGTGCTCATCAGCACAGCCTATCAGTGTCCATCAGTGCAGCCTCATCAGCGCACATCAGTGAAGGAGAAAAATTACCTGTTTTCAAAATTTTTTGAATTTTTTGTTTTATTTAGTAAAAAATAAAAAAAACAGCAGCAATTAAATACCACCATCAGAAAGCTCTATTTGTGTGAAAAAAATGATAAAAATTTAATTTGGGTACACTGTAGCATGACCGAGCAATTGTCATTCAAAGAGTGACAGTGCTAAAGCTGAAAATTGGTCTGGGCAGGAAGGGGGTTTAAGTGCCCAGTAAGCAAGTGGTAAATAAAGAGTTTATTTTTAGAAAAACTAAAGTAATCTTTTAAAAAGCCTTTTATTGGTGCTTTTTTCTAGATGGATCAATACCCTGGTCTGATATCTTTAAAGCTTTCAGAAGAAGATCACATCCCCCATAAACAATTTACCCTGTGTTCACATCTATGCACTTTTTGGTGCATTTTGCATTTTTCAGAAATGCACTACAGTCCATTTGATATGGTTTCCTATGGTACACATTCACATCTATGCATTTTTTAGCTGGTGCATTTCTGAAAAGGCTTTGGGGACTTTTGCATGTAATAGACTGCAATAGAGTCACACCAGTAGCACAAGTGTTGCATAGTTGATGCATTTTGCATTTTTTCCCCTTTAACCACTTGCTTACTGGGCACTTAAACCCCCCTCCTGCCCAGGTCAATTTTCAGCTTTCAGGCTGTCACACTTTGAATGACAATTGCACGGTCGTGCAACACTGTACCCAAATTACATTTTTATAATTTTTTTCACACAAATAGAGCTTTCTTTTGGTGTTATTTGATCACCACTGGGGGGTTTTATTTTTTGCTAAATAAACAAAAAAAAGACGGAAAATTTTGATTAAAAAAAAAAAAATGTTTCATAGTTTGTTATATAATTTTGCAAACAGGTAATTTTTCTCCTTCATTGATATGCACTGATGGGGCTGTACTGATGGTCACTGATAGGCTGCACTGATGGGCTGCACTGATAGGCACAGATAAGGCGGCACTGATAAGATGGCAATTATGAGGCGGCACTGATGGGCCCTGATAAGTGGCACTGATGGGTGGCACTGATGGGTGACACTGATGGGCACTGAAGGGCACTGATAGGTGTCAATGATAGGTAGCACTGATAGATGGCACTGATGGGCATGATTAGGTGGCACTAATAGGTGGCACTGATGGGCACTGGTAGGTGGCACTGATGGGCACAGGTAGGTGGCACTGAAAGACAGCACTGGTGATGAGGCACTGATTGGTGACATTGATAGGTAGTACTGTGGGTGCTTATAGGTGGTACTGGGGGCAATTATAGGTGGCACTGAGGGCACTAATGGGTGGCACTGTGGGCACTGGTAGGTGGCGCTGGTGGGCACTGTATTGGCTGACAGCTGATCACATGGTAAGGGGACCCTTTACTCCGATCTGTGATCAGCCGAGTCTCATAGACTCGCTGATTACAGAGCGTGCGCCCTGCAGGGAGCGCGCAGCCCGCTTGAGCACCGGAGGTCATCTATTGATGCTCTCCCGGCAAAGTAGGTCCACGCTGTAGCTGTCATTCAGCTATAGCATGGACAGAAAGGGGTAAAAACACTGTATATACTGTAGCTGGTTGCTAAGGAGTGTGCCGGGAAGCCGGCCCGGTGTCCATAACAACCCATGAGTCATCAGTTGTCAGCCAAAATTAACCATTTTTAACATCCCCCCAACATTATATACAGTGTGATGACTGCGCTTAAGACAATATGTAGGTATGCAGCCCCCCTAAAGAAGCTCCCTAAAAGGTGCTTCAGAAATGAGTAGATATATAAAATGGGGTGATGACGCTCCCTATACTTGATTGGGTGACTGAGTAAAAAAAGAAATAAAACTAATTAAATTGGAAATAATAAAAATAATAAAGACCAATGTGCTGGCTCCACGGCGGAGATGCCCCACCTATTTAAGGTTATGTGTATAACCAGGGGTGCTAATACATATATGATCCCCTTACAAGGTGTATAATTATATTACTAGTGGCAATAGTATTTTGTGAATACACTCATCAAGTGTAAAAATATAACATAAATAAAGTCCCTATGAGTACCAAACCAATATAACTCATATATGTATAAACTAATCAGTGTACAGTGCAATATACAGTGATGAATTGATAATTTCCATACGTGAATTTAAACATTAATACCATCATAGATAATAACAATATGCCCATAAACCACCATACAATTGACCAATACAATAAATGGTATGCAGCTACCAGGTTAAAAGTCCATGAGCATATTGGGTGAACTGTGTTCAAAAAATTATTAGTCCATGATTAGTGTATATAAATATCTTCAAAAACGGTGATAAGAGTTGTCAATAACCGTGACTTGAGTGCTCTAAATATGCTTGGTGACTGAGTGCTCCCCCTCAAGGGTCCCCACTCACCAGATCCAATCACCCCAAAAGGGGCACTACGCATATGAATATGGCCTCCGTGATCTCCTTGTCGGCGTGGTCGTTGGAGTTCCAGGGATAATCCTCAGCATTCATAGGGGAGTAGAGCTTGGTCCGTCATGTACAAAAGAAAGAATAGTGGACTCTAAATGCCTGTTACCACTAGTAATATAATTATACACCTTGTAAGGGGATCATATATGTATTAGCACCCCTGGTTATACACATAACCTTAAATAGGTGGGGCATCTCCGCCGTGGAGCCAGCACATTGGTCTTTATTATTTTTATTATTTCCAATTTAATTAGTTTTATTTATTTTTTTACTCACTCGCCCAATCAAGTATAGGGAGTGCCATCACCCCATTTTATATATCTACTTATCCCCCCAACATTATTTTCAGTATTAAACATACAATAAAATAAATGACAAAAATAGAAAATAAATGTAAGGCATGCCATTTTTTAACACCCCCCCAACATTATTTTCAGTATTAAATATAAAATAAAATGAATAACAAAAATAGAAAATAAATGTAGAAGGTAAAGATTGTGGTGTCCCATAACACTTGTAATGAGTGCAAAGTGACCCCTTATTTTGGTGGTTAGCATAGGTGAGAGATCAGTTCACCATTGTTTTCTACTCAAGGAACCCCTTGCAAGCTTAGAAAAACCTTAGGGTTCCATAAAACTCTGCTTGAGAAAGGCTGTACTAGATGCTACCAAAACCCTGCATTTACCATGCTGCATCATGTAAAATATTGGTACTTTTAAATTTGGTGTGTTTTCTCTGTTAGAGCTGTCTGTTTCCACATGTAGCTATTTAAGGCTTCCACTCCCATTAGCTAATTTTGGTGTATCTGTTTGAGTTTGTCTGCACTGACTCTAAAGCCTCATACACACGATCGGACTTCAAACAAACTTTTCTGGGGATTTCTGTCCAAAGGGTGTTGGCCGTGAACTTGGTATGCATACACACGGCAGGACTTTTTCAGCCAACTTTCACCAAATCACGTGATTTTTCAGCTCTTTACCGCCACCCTTTGGTCAACTTCTGTATTGTTGTCTGATCTTTTGCATTGGTTCTGAGCATGCGTGTTTGTACTTTGGACTAAAGTCCGATGGACTTGTGTACACATGATAGGATTAGGACTTTTGTTGCCGGAAAGTTTTTCTGTTGGCACAACGAACATTTGTCCGATGAAAACCGAAAAAATTTGTCCGATAGAGCGTACACACAGTTGGATTATTCTCAATCCGATCGTGTGTATGGGAAATGTACGGGAAATCTTGGATGTGAGCTTGTTGGCTGAAAGTCCGACCGTGTGTATGCTCCATCAAACATTTGTTGTCGGAATTTCCGATTGTGTGTACACAAGTCCGACGCACAAAAGTTCACGCATTCTCGGAATCAAGCAGAAGGAGCCGTACTGGCTATTGAACTTCCTTTTTCACGGTTTATCGGACGTCTTGTACGTCACCACGTTCCCACGTTGGTAATTGTTGGCCAACATTTGTGTGACCATGTGTATGCAATGTAGATACTTGCCAGCACCCCAAGGATCAGCACAGGGTGGCGTCCAAACGGTTTGGTTTATTGCATGATCACAACACAAAGAGGTGCAACGTTTCAAAGTCACGCAGGATCCCTTCATCAGGCATGTGATAAATGTGAAAGTAACAGTGGAAAGAATTTAAGTAACCATCAACCAATCAAAAATCAAGAAAAAAATCAAGAAAAAACAAAACTCCTCCCCCCAGAGAGGTATGACATCACAAATCCCGCCAGAAAAGGCATGGGGTCCTGCGTGATTTCGAAACATTGCACCTCTTTGTGTTGTGATCATGCAATAAACTAAACCATTTGGACGCCACCCTGTGCTAATCCTTGGTGTGCTGGCAAGTATTTACATTGTGACTTGAACCAGTATCCAGCTGGTTGTTGCTGCAGCACCCAACCTTTAGAGCTTATACCAGGAACGTGTGCGATGGGAATATGAAACATTACCGTGTGTATGCAAGACACGTTGGAGCCAATAACCTTCGAACAAAAATCCACAGTTTTGTTGTCGGAAAGTGCGATCGTGTGTACACGGCATTAAGCCTTGTACACACGGTCGGATTTTCCGACGGTAAATGTGTGGTGACAGGCTGTTGACGGAAAATCCGACCATGTGTATGCTCCATCGGAGAATTGTTGTTGGATTTTCCGCGGACAAATGTTGGATAGCAGGTTTTAAAATTTTACTCGGACAAATGTCTGTTGTAAAATTTTTTGAGCGTGTGTACACAAGTCCGTTGGACAAAAGTCCAAAGTACAGACATGCATGCTCGGAAGCAAGGACGAGTCAGAAGCAGTCGGTCTTGTAAACCAGCATTCGTAATGGAGAATTAACATGCGTGACGTGGCAGATTATTAAATCTCAAAATGCAGAGCACAATTCTCATCTTCTTCGTCTAGCCCATAGTGCCCTTCCTGCTGCATTCGCCAATCCTAATTGGGAACCCACCACTTCTGCAGCACCCGTACTTCCCCCATTCACTGGCCAACCCGGAATTCAGATGGAAACAGTTGATTTTACGTCACTTTATTTTATTCGCTGTTTTTCACTGAAGATCTCTATAGATCTATTGTGGACCAAAGCAATTTGTACGCTGGTCAATTCAAATAATAATCCCCAGCTGACCCTTGCCAGAGAATGGAAACCAATTACGGTTTCCGAATTTAAGACCTTTCTGGGCCTATCCCTCCTCATGGGCATAACTAAAAAGAGTGAGTTGCGGTCATATTGGTCCACTGACTCAATTAACCATACGCCCATGTTCTCTTCTTCCATGGCCAGGGCACGATACGAGCAGATTTTGCGGTTCATGCACTTCAACGACAATGAACTCTGTCGTCCTCGGGGTGACCCTGGATACGATTGGCTCTACAAAACGTGAGTTACATCAACAGCCCCTCGTAAACCACTTCAACCAATGTTTTGCAGCCTTGTTTACTCCCCATCAAGTTGTCTGCATTGATGAGTCCCTGATTAAGTTTTCTGGCCGCTTGTCTTTCAAACAGTATCTTTCCAGCAAGCGTGCCAGATACGGAGTCAAGATGTATAAGCTCTGTGACAGTGCCACAGGCTATACACATAGTTTTATGGTTTACGAAGGAAGAGATAGTCATGTAGAGCCACCAAACTGCCCAGATTACATAGGGAGTGCTGGTAAGATTGTGTAGGACTTGATGTCACCCTTATTCGGAAAGGGGTACCACTTGTATGTGGACAATTATTACACGAGCGTGCCACTTTCCTCCCTTCACGCAGACACAACAGTCCAAATTCCTACAGCGACTGGTGTTGTGAAAAAACCCCTTTGTGTCCACGAATATAACCTTAATATAGGAGGGGTGGACCTCAACGACCAGTTGTTGGCACCGTACCTAATTGCCCGTAAGGCCAGACGCTGGTACAAAAAAGCGTCTGTTTATTTATTTCAATTGGCTTTGCTGAATGCTTTTGTGCTATACAAAGCTTCAGAACAAACTGGATCCTTCCTTAAATTCCAGGAAGAGATCATCAGAGCCCTTCGGTTTCCAGGCGGTGCATTGGCCCAATTTCCCACTGCAAATGCAGTAAGCCGGCTGCATGAGAGGTATTTTATGTCCTCCCTGCTACCCCTACCCAACAAGCCCCCCAAAGAAAATGTTGTGTCTGTAGAAAGCACAGATATAGGCGTGACACCCGCTATTTTTGTCCCTCCTGTCCTGACCATCCTGGTCTTTGTATTGGTGAATGTTTTGAACGCTACCACTCACTAGTGGAGTTTTAGCGTAGGGTACAGCACTGCACAGAATAGGACACACTTACACAGGGTCTCCAAAGATGTCATCGCATTTTGGGAGTCCCAAACCTGGAACCGTTACAGTTACAACCACTACAACCGTTACAGTTACAAGTGTAAAAAAAATAAAAATAAAAAAAGTAAAAAAAACCCCAAAAAAAACAAAAATAGTTGTTGTTTTATTGTTCTCTGTCTCTCTCTCTCTCTGCTCTCTCTCTATTGTTCTGCTCTTTTTTACTGTATTCTACAATGCAATGTTTTATTGTTACTATGTTTTATCATATTTGCTTTTCAGGTATGTAATTCTTTTATACTTTACTGTTTACTGAGTTTTATTGTTAACCCTTTTTTTGTTTTCAGGTACGCCATTCAGCTGCAGCACGGGTTTATTTATCTTGACAGCAACACCGTTTGCTCCCACGATATGTAAAGCCGCGACTCCAGCGCTGTAGGAGGTGATTTCACCACCACAGTTAAAAGAAAATGGTGCATGTATGCCCATCATTAGAAGTGGGTGGATGAAGGGTGGTATTCTAATGGTGGGCATACCCACCGATCAGTCTCTTTTTTTTGTTCAGCCCACAGGCTGCATGAAAAAAAGAACATTACAATGTATGCCTAACAAGGACCAGCAATGTACTGGTATGTTGCTGGACTTTGAGTGGTTATACCAGAATGATGCCTGCAGGTTTAGGTATCATCTTGGTATCATTCTTTTCAGCCAGCGGTCGGCTTTCATGTAAAAGCAATCCTAGTGGCTAATTAGCCTCTAGACTGCTTTTATAAGCAGTGGGAGGGAACCCCCCCCCCCTCCCTCTGTCTTCCATGGTTTTCTCGGGCTCTCCTGTCCCAACAGGGAACCCGAGAATGCAGGCGGTGGTTCTGCCAGCTGACCATAGAATTGGTCAAGGACCAGAAAGGCTCCAATCATCTCTACGGCCTAAGAAACCGGAAGCTATGAGCATTTCATGACTTAGGTTTCGCCGTATAGAAACAGCACCATTGGGGAATTGGCAAAGCATTTTATCACACCGATCTTGGTGTGGTCAGGTGCTTTGAGGGCAGAGGAGAGATCTAGGGTCTAATAGACCCAATTTTTTCAAACAAGAGTATCTGTCACTACCTATTGCTATCATAGGGGATATTTACATTCCCTGAGATAACAATAACATGATAAAAAATTAAAGGAACAGTTTAAAAATATAATAAAAAAAAGCAAAATAAATTATTAAAAAAAAGCACCCCTGCCCCCAAGCGTCGGTCTGGTGTCATATGTAAACAGCAATTGCACCATGCATGTGAGGTATCACCGCGAAGGTCAGATCGTGGGCACTAATTTTAGTAGTAGACCTCCTCTGTAAATCTAAAATGGTAACCTGTAAAGGGTTTTAAAGGGTTTTATAAATGTATGCAGTTTGTCGCCGCTGCACGTTTGTGCGCAATTTTAAAGCTTGTCGTGTTTGGTATCCATGTCCTTGGCATAAGATCATCTTTTTTTATTTCATCAAACATTTGGGCGCTATAGTGTGTTTTAGTGCATTAAAATTTAAAAAAGTATGTTTTTTGATTAAAAATTAAGTTTGAAAAATCGCTGCACAAATACTGTGTGAAAAAAAAATTACAACACCCACCATTTTAATCTGTAGGGCCTTTACTTAAAAAATATATATAATGTTTGGGGGCTCAAAGTAATTTTCTTGCAAAAAAAAATATTTTTTCATGTAAACAAAAAGTGTCAGAAAGGGCTTTGTCTTCAAGTGGTTAGAAGAGTGGGTGATGTGTGACATAAGCTTCTAAATGTTGTGCATAAAATGCCAGGACAGTTCAAAACACCCCTAAATGACCCCTTTTTGGAAAGTAGACACCCCAAGCAAATTGTTGATAGGCATGTTGAGTCCATGAAATATTTTATATTTTACCACAAGTTTCGGTAAAATTACACTTTTTTTTTGCACAAAGTTGTCACTAAATGATATATTGTTCAAACATGACATGGTTATATGTGGGAATACACCCCAAAATACATTCTGCTGCTTCTCCTGAGTACGGGGATACCTCATGTGTGAGACTTTTTTGGGAGCCTAGCTGTGTACAGGACCCCGAAAACCAATCACCGCCTTCAGGATTTCTAAGGGTGTAAATTTTTGATTTCACTCCTCACTACCTATCACAGTTTTGAAGGCCATAAAATACCAAGACAGCACAAAACCCCCTCAAATGACCCAATTTTGGAAAGTAGACACCCCAAGCTATTTGATGAGAGGCATGTTGAGTCCATTGAATATTTAATATTTTGCCACAAGTTGTGGGAAATTTAAATTTTTTTTTGCACATAGTTGTCACTAAATAATCTATTGCTCAAACATGCCATGGGCATATGTGTAATTACACCCCAAAATACATGGGGATACCACATGTGTGAGACTTTTTTGGAGCCTAGCCTTGTACAGGACTCCGAAATCCAATCACTGCCTTCAGGCTTTCTAAGGGCATAAAATGGTGATTTCACTTCCTCACTACCTATCACATTTTCGGAGACCAAAAAATGTCCAGATAGCACAATCCCCCCCCCCATGACCCCATTTTGGAAAGAAGACACTTCAAGCTTTTTTCTGAGAGGCATGTTGTGTCCATTGAATATTTGATATTTTGCCACAAGTTTTGGGAAAATTACATTTTTTTTTTACACAAAGTTGTCATTAAATGATGTATTGTTCAAACATGGCATGGTTATATGTGGAATTACACCCCAAAATACATTCTGCTGCTTCTCCTGAGTACGGGGATACCACATGTGTGAGACTTTTTGGGAGCCCAGCCGCGCACATGACCCCAAAAACCAAGCACCCCCTTCAGGCTTTCTAAAGGCGTAAAATTGTGATTTTACTTCTCACTACCTATCACAGTTACGGAGGCCCTGAAATGTCCAGATACCACAACCCCCCCAATGACCCCATTTTGGAAAGTAGACACCCCAAGGTATTTGCTAAGAGACATGGTGAGTATTTTGCAGATCTCATTTATTTTCGAAAATTAAGAAAGAAAAGAACTTTCAAAACTTTGTGACAAAAAGTGAGATTTGCAAAATACTCAACATGCCTCTCAGCAGATAGCTTGGGATGTCTACTTTCCAAAATGGGGTAATTTGGGGGGGTTGTGCTATCTGGGCATTTCATGGCCTCCGAAACTGTGATAGGCAGTGAGGAGTGAAATCACCATTTTACGCCCTTAGAAAGCCTGAAGGCGGTGATTGGTTTTCGGGGTCCTGTACGCAGTTAGACTGCCAAAAAATTCCACACATGTGGTATCCCCATACTCAGGAGAAGCATCATAACGTATTTTGGGGTGTAATTCCACATATAACCATGCCATGTTTGAACAATATATCATTTAGTGACAATGTTGTGTAAAAAAAAAAATTGTAAAAAATTTCCCGAAACTTGTGGCAAAATATTTAGATGCTGATTGGTTTTCGGGGTACACGGCGAGGCTCCCAAAAAGTCTCACACAGCAGAATGTATTTTGGGGTGTCATTCCACATATGCCCATTGCATGTTCGAGCAGTGGATCATTTAGTGACAACTTTGTGCAAATAAAAAAATCATTTTGCCGCAACTTGTGGGGAAATATAAAATATTCCATGGACTCAACATGCCTATCAGCAAATACCTTGGGGTGTCTACTTTCCAAAATAGGGTCATTTGGGGGGGGGGGGGTGTGCTATCTTGGCTCCTCACTACCTGTGGGTAGTGAGGTGTGAAATCAAAAATGTACACCCATAGAAATACTGAAGGCGGTGATTGGTTTTCGGGGTCCTGTATGCGGCTAGGCTGCCAAAAAGTCTCACACATGAGGTATCCCCATACTCAGGAGAAGCAGAAGAATGTATTTTGGGGTGTAATTCCACATATAACCATGAGCAATATATCATCAAGTGACAACTTTGTGTAATTTTTTTTGTCATTTTTCAATCACTTGTCACAAAAAAATTTAATATTTAATGGGCTCAACATGCCTCTCAGCAATTTCCATAGGGTGTCTACTTTCCAAACTGGGGTCATTTTTGGGGGGGGTGTACTGCCCTGCCATTTTATCACCTCAAGAAATGAGATAGGCAGTCATAAACAAAAAGCTGCGTAAATTCCAGAAAATGTACCCCTAGTTTGTAGACGCTATAACTTTTGTGCAAACCAATAAATATAGCTTATTGACATTTTTTTTAGCAAAGATATGTGGCTGAATACATTTTGGCCTAAATGTATGACTAAAATTGAGTTTGTTAATTTTTTTTATAACAAAAAGTAGATAATATAATTTTTTTCAGAATTTTCGGTCTTTTTCTGTTTATATCGCAAAAAATAAAAATCGCAGAGGCAATCAAATACCATCAAAAGAAAGCTCTATTTGTGGGAAAAAAAGGACGCAAATTTTGTTTGGGTACAGCATTGCATGACGTGCAATTACCAGTTAAAGTGCCACATTGTAAAAAGTGCTCTGTTCAGGAAGGGGGTAAATTCCGAAGTGGTTAAGCATTTCCAATTTTATATATATTTTTTTTATATCATTGTAAGATGAAATCTTAGTTAGGACTCCATTGAGTATTTTTTACACCTATATTATATAAATAAATATATCAAATCCATGTAAAACTACATTAGATGTTATATTCCTAGGGCATTATTAGTGTAGAGTTGGGCCAAACACCCCCCATTTCGGTTCAAGCCAGAACTCTCAAACCTCGCAAAATTTTGGACCTGAACCCCGAACCATATTAAAGTCTAAGGGACCTGAACTTGAAAAATCAAAAATCCCCATTTTGAAGGCTTATATGAAAGTTATTGGCCATAAAAAGGGTATGGGGGCCCGTGTACTGCCCTGGTGAACATGTATCAATGCAAAAATGTTTTTTTTTTAAATATTGTTTTTACAGGAGCAGTGATTTTAATGATTCTTAAAGTGAAACAATAAAAAATAATAATTCCTTTAACTATAATGCCTAGGGGGCACTTTTACAGAGTGCAAGACTACAGAGCATTAATTTTGAGCAGAGAAAACTGCTTTTGCCCCTTTCTCCGGATTTTGGTATTTTCAGATGGAGCTCCATATTTTGGAGATTTCAAAGTTACTTGAGAGGGAAGAAACCTCCAACCTAGTGTCCAGGTTTTGTAGACAACAAGCATGGTGTGTGCCCAGTTGCACAATACTCTTATAATGAAGGTCTGCTGAAAGTTGCAGGTGGAGGTGGAGTAGGAGTTGGTGTTGGAGCAGTTGCTGCAACCAGGAGAGAGGTCTGCTCCTGGTTAGAAACAATGGCAATATCCTCGAGATGGCATTCCATGTGGGAGAGATTCCAGGTCAGTGGAATGAGAGAGCTGGGACAGTTGAGAGAGTCTGGGAGACTATAGCTGAGACAACTGGGAGAGGGTACTGGGGACCAGAGGAAACTGTGAGTCTCAGAGGAGTGAGAAATGCCTGGGATTTTAGGAGAACCCCTTCCTAGAGGCCAGGAGTGGGCCTGCGCAGCATGGTACTGCAACCGAGGCTGAGTGAGCCTTAGGAACCAGATGGCTCGGCATTTTCCATTGTATATATTTTACTGGAGAAGGCTCCCTGCATTGGAAACTTTTTGTTGGACTTCTGTTTTATCTTCTGCTGGGCCGTTAAACACAGTTGCATCTGACATGGACTTCACTAAACAACGCATTTACCACTGAGCTAACAATTCCCCAGGTCACAATGTGGATAGATGTTTAAAGACTCAGGAGGGCCCAGCAGGCATAGCCAATGGTCTAGTTATACTCAGAAACTCATTACATTATGCATAAAGATTATTATTTGCTTTCAAAAAGCCTGTCTAATGCCATGGGGTTCTGAAAAACCATTTGTTTGGGAGAAGCTTTAACCATAGCGACAGCCAAAAGATTATCTGCAAGCAGGGCTGCCAATAAGGCAATGCAACCCGTCCTGTACCAGGCCCAGACCCCATTAGCTCAACACCTATGATTCAAGCAGTTTTAGATAGAAGACCAAGCTCCTAGGCTTACCAGGACATAATATATATTTTCCCTGGACTAAATCAGTTCGGCAGAGGGGCCCAGGAAGGGGGAGTGGAGAGGGGACTTTTTTAATATTTCGGTGCTCAGGCACATGAAGCGCAGTTCCCAATACTTATATTAAAGTTCTGGCCCACTGCAAAACATCACTTCCAAGTCCCGATATCACTGTCCCCATTATGGCCAGGGTGATTTAGAGGTTTTAGACCCCTGATGTCTCATTAAAGAGAACCTGTCACAAAAAATAATCATACATTTTTGTCCCCTATGTGATGAAAAAAAGTTAAAAAAAATCTAAAACATGTGTAACAAATTAGTTACACCCAAGCACTTAAACCCCCCGAAAAACTTTTTGAGGCTCCCCACATACGCATGAATGCAAAAGTAAAGGTGTGCTTCATAGGCACCTATGCACAAAAACTTTCATTACACTACACGTTACACATCACCGAGTACTTCATAGTGATAGGAATAGTTCTTGGCTCCTTACTCACAGCTAACTCTGAACTGATAACCTGTAGGGGCTTTAAAGCATTTCCTATGGAAAATTTAGGGTACCAAAGTTTGTTACTATTTCATTGGTGCATACAATTTTAAGGTTTTGACATGTTGAGTACTTTTTTACCTGCAAAACCTCATATTTTATATTGTACACAAAAGTTGGGTAATATATTGTGCTTGTGTACCCCAAAATTAAATTTAGTGTATTTTTTTCTTGAAATTCTGTGTTTCAGAGATGTTGCACTAATATAGTTTGCAAAAATTGCAAAAATGGCACTGGAAGTAAAAAAAAAAAAAGCAAAATAGATGTACCTAAAGACTTGAGGAATGTCTATTAGGCCTTAAGATCAGTTGCTGCATTCTCATTAGTAGGGATGAGCTCCGCTGTGTTCAAATCCTAGTCTAAATGCGCCTGAGCTATCCCAGTGGCAACCTATGAAGCTCTGAGGGTTAAGGCAGTGCTGGAAAATAATGGTGGCCACACAAAATTGACACTTTGGGCCCAATTTGGACATTTTCACTTAGGGGTGTACTCACTTTTGTTGCTAGTGGTTTAGACAATAATGGCTGTGTGTTGAGTTATTTTGAGGGGACAGCAAATTTACACTGTTAAACAAGCTGTACATTCACTACTTTACATTGTAGCAAAGTGTCATTTCTTCAGTAAAAAATGAATGAGGTGAGGATAGAAAAGCTTGGGTGTATGAGGGAGTGAAATGCTCAATAACAACCTGTAGGGTAGCTTAAGAAGCAATCATATATACACAACCATATTTCAAAATGACATTGTGGAAGCATGAATAAATAGTAACATGTGGTATCTTAGTATGCTAAATATACAGCTCTACGCACAAAAAAATTGGTTCAATGGGGTTGGAACCCAAAGAGGGAGGCGTGTAAGGAGGCTAAGAAGCAAACATGCATACACAACCGTGATAATAAAATGACATTGCAGAGAAATAAATAAATAATAATCCAGGGTAAATTGATAAGCTAAGTATACAGTTCCTACGCAAAAATACTGTACATAGGGGTTAGAACCAAAAAAAGAGGGGGTGTCACAATCCCTATAGGGTATATATATAAATGAATGGACAATGTTAATTTGGAGGACAGATAGAGCACTCCTAAATAAGTCCCACAAGAATCTGGACGTAAGACGTCTTCCTATAGGGTGATTACAGATCCTTAAGTGCGGGAATGTTCTTGGCTCATGTGGGTGGTCCCAACATCGAAAAGGGAGAGACAAAAGAATGCCCTTACCGGATCTGGTGGACTCACAGGCCGGGGTTATATAGGGGTTAGAACCAAAAAAAGAGGGGGTGTCACAATCCCTATAGGGTATATATATAAATGAATGGACAATGTTAATTTGGAGGACAGATAGAGCACTCCTAAATAAGTCCCACAAGAATCTGGACGTAAGACGTCTTCCTATAGGGTGATTACAGATCCTTAAGTGCGGGAATGTTCTTGGCTCATGTGGGTGGTCCCAACATCGAAAAGGGAGAGACAAAAGAATGCCCTTACCGGATCTGGTGGACTCACAGGCCGTTGGCGGTGAGTCAATCAGGCTTGTACCGTCAAGCGGTGTGGAGTGGAGATCTGTGGAGACTGGTGCGGAGTCTCGTCGGACGTTCTCGGATGGTGTGCCAGGATGGAGTCCAGGGCCCCCAGGATTTGGTTGCGGTCGCCAAATGACCGCTTCCTCAGACGTCAGCCACGTGAGCCAGTAGGCGAAGAAAGGAAAAAGAAAAAAACTTCCACATAGTGTAAATCCTTACTGGTAAAAAGCGTTGCAGCACTTTATTAGGGAGTATACTTCCAAAAATTACAAATGAGGGTGGTAAAAACTCGGCTCAAAGTAAAAACTTGCATCAAATAGCATAAAAGTGGTAAAAAATAGTGCAGTGGATGGTGGTGGGGTGTAAACATAAGAACCCGACGCGTTTCGCCTCCATAGGCTTCTGCTGGGGTATGAATAAGCCCCCCACTCAACTGCGCTTTATATATTATGACAGGAATGAGATGCAACAGCTGATTAACACTGTTGCACGAGATGACTTCCGGGTTCGGCAGCATCATTAGTGACACAACGTCACATGGTGTTTCTGTGGCCAATCTTAGGTGGTCAAAAACCAAGCCTCATTCCTGGTATCCAATCGGCAGAGCAGCTATCCCATTCGTCCTGGCGGTCACGTGCCGATCACCTGACGTACTAGCCAGGGGAATGATGATAGGACGCTCTCTGCCTGCGTACCAAAGGAAGCAGGAAGTGAGGACTTGTCATATCACACCATGGACCGCAAACATAGCGGCGATCCATGGTGATTACTGTCTCATTTAGACATGTATTAAGCGGTCTAGTAATGTGGGCTTGATCCCGGAAGTCCTCACAGACTATCCTCATAGGTAATCATCATACAAAAAAAATGTAAAATTTCAAACAGTAAGTAATTCTGCATATTGTGCAAGAATTGACAGAAAAGTTCTGCCATATATAAACAAGTAATGGGAACTAGTGACTGTATAACATATCATTCTAGTAGTGACAATACATAAATAGAGAAGGAATAGATGAAAAGTGGTAAAAAAACTCGGCAAAGTACTCAAAAGTGTGTAGATGGGTCATATAGCAGAGGCCAATGTAAAGTGATATAAGTGAAATGTGAATTCGTGAATGATAGTGATATCTGAATGTGAGTCAGGTAGCAAACATCATAGACGAAAGTGTCTAGGAAAACAGCATCAAAATGCAATTAAAGAGGTAGTGTATATAAAAAACGGATTGTACTCCATATTCCAGGTAGAGGTACAATCAAAAAAACAAAAATAAAATACTAGTGTGTTATATGAGATCAGGGAAAGCAGTATGGACTCTGACCAATGTCAATCTCCACATAAAATCCCCAAAGACACTAATTCGTGAAAGTGTATATTCTGTTTGGGAATTACACTTCCAAAAAAAATTAAACAAATACGGGCGGTAAAAACTCGGCTCAAAGTAACATTTTTTTATCAAGCTGCATAAGAATGGTATACAAAAGTGCGGTGTAAGGAAAAAGAACATCAAAACAGATCTAATGGAAAAAATTCAAGATCGTGAACAGATTGGATGAGATAATGTCCCCTATTGAAATAGGGATGGTGAATATGGAAGAAAATCGTTGGTCTGCGTGGGGACATCAACTCTTAAGATTGATTTATGAAGGCGTTGATGTCCCACTCGACGTTGAGTCCGTGTGGCACATAGCACTTCAAGAGGTGTATCCAAAAAGTCTCAAGTTTGGAGACCCCCCTGGTGCTAGGTTCACCCCTCCAATGTGGAACAAATTTGTCAATAATTTGGAACTGCGTTCCGGATGGATTTTGGTTGTGATGGTGTAAGTAGTGTTTAGGAACACTATGGTTAGTGCGTCCTTTTAGTATGGCTGTGATATGCTCGTTCACTCGTATAGAAAAATTGCGGATAGTTCGACCTATATACTGCTTGCCACAAGGGCAAGTGATGAGGTAAACTATAAACTTTGTGGTACAGGTTGCAAATTGCTTCATCTTGTATTCCCTTCCAGTTGTGGATGACCTGAAAGTTTCAATTTTGCGGGATTTGCAGACATTGAGTTTGCATACTGTACATTTTCTGCAGGGGTAGAAGCCTTTAAAGTCATGGAAGAAAGATGGCGTCTTCGGAGGGTCTACTACCCCTGGTGCGATTCTACCCCCTATCGATGGTGCACCTTTATAGATTACTCCAGCCTGGTTGGGGAGTAATGGGCCCAATATTCGGTCGTTCTTAAGTATTTTCCAGTGTCTTGAGATGATACTTTTTATTTGTTTGTGTTGGATGGAGTAGTTAGTGAGGAAGGCCCATCTGTGTCTATCATCCAAAGGTCTTTTGGGCTGTTCCACTAGTAGAGATGAACGATCGATATGGGCTACTTTCTGGATCTCCTGATCGATAAGTTCCCCATCATAGCCCTTTTCTTCAAATCTGGATTTAATGATCTCTGCTTGTGTGTAATAGTCTGGCAGAAGAGAGCAATTGCGTCTGATTCTCATCAGTTGGCTTCGAGGGACTGATTTCAGCCATGCTGTATGGTGACAGCTGTCAATCGGGATGTAACCGTTACGGTCAGTGACCTTGAAGAAAGTTTTAGTCTCCAATCGACCGTTGATAGCTGTGATCTCCAGATCCAAGAAGTGTATTGCAGAGGTACTTGCTTCGTATGACAAATGGATGCCCACCTCGTTCTCGTTGAGAGTGGACATGAAGTGGTTCAGGGATTCCATGGAGCCTCTCCATAGGAGGAGGATGTCGTCGATGTACCTGGCCCACAGGGCAAGCTGTGGGGGTTGTAGGGCACCGACGACATCCTCCTCCCATTTGGCCATGAAAATGTTAGCCAAACTGGGGGCAAACTTTGAGCATATCACAGCCATAAGGACGCACTAACCATAGTGTTCCTAAACACTACTTACACCATCACAACCAAAATCCATCCGGAACGCAGTTCCAAATTATTGACAAATTTGTTCCACATTGGAGGGGTGAACCTAGCACCAGGGGGGTCTCCAAACTTGAGACTTTTTGGATACACCTCTTGAAGTGCTATGTGCCACACGGACTCAACGTCGAGTGGGACATCAACGCCTTCATAAATCAATCTTAAGAGTTGATGTCCCCACGCAGACCAACGATTTTCTTCCATATTCACCATCCCTATTTCAATAGGGGACATTATCTCATCCAATCTGTTCACGATCTTGAATTTTTTCCATTAGATCTGTTTTGATGTTCTTTTTCCTTACACCGCACTTTTGTATACCATTCTTATGCAGCTTGATAAAAAAATGTTACTTTGAGCCGAGTTTTTACCGCCCGTATTTGTTTAATTTTTTTTGGAAGTGTAATTCCCAAACAGAATATACACTTTCACGAATTAGTATCTTTGGGGATTTTATGTGGAGATTGACATTGGTCAGAGTCCATACTGCTTTCCCTGATCTCATATAACACACTAGTATTTTATTTTTGTTTTTTTGATTGTACCTCTACCTGGAATATGGAGTACAATCCGTTTTTTATATACACTACCTCTTTAATTGCATTTTGATGCTGTTTTCCTAGACACTTTCGTCTATGATGTTTGCTACCTGACTCACATTCAGATATCACTATCATTCACGAATTCACATTTCACTTATATCACTTTACATTGGCCTCTGCTATATGACCCATCTACACACTTTTGAGTACTTTGCCGAGTTTTTTTACCACTTTTCATCTATTCCTTCTCTATTTATGTATTGTCACTACTAGAATGATATGTTATACAGTCACTAGTTCCCATTACTTGTTTATATATGGCAGAACTTTTCTGTCAATTCTTGCACAATATGCAGAATTACTTACTGTTTGAAATTTTACATTTTTTTTGTATGATGATTACCTATGAGGATAGTCTGTGAGGACTTCCGGGATCAAGCCCACATTACTAGACCGCTTAATACATGTCTAAATGAGACAGTAATCACCATGGATCGCCGCTATGTTTGCGGTCCATGGTGTGATATGACAAGTCCTCACTTCCTGCTTCCTTTGGTACGCAGGCAGAGAGCGTCCTATCATCATTCCCCTGGCTAGTACGTCAGGTGATCGGCACGTGACCGCCAGGACGAATGGGATAGCTGCTCTGCCGATTGGATACCAGGAATGAGGCTTGGTTTTTGACCACCTAAGATTGGCCACAGAAACACCATGTGACGTTGTGTCACTAATGATGCTGCCGAACCCGGAAGTCATCTCGTGCAACAGTGTTAATCAGCTGTTGCATCTCATTCCTGTCATAATATATAAAGCGCAGTTGAGTGGGGGGCTTATTCATACCCCAGCAGAAGCCTATGGAGGCGAAACGCGTCGGGTTCTTATGTTTACACCCCACCACCATCCACTGCACTATTTTTTACCACTTTTATGCTATTTGATGCAAGTTTTTACTTTGAGCCGAGTTTTTACCACCCTCATTTGTAATTTTTGGAAGTATACTCCCTAATAAAGTGCTGCAACGCTTTTTACCAGTAAGGATTTACACTATGTGGAAGTTTTTTTCTTTTTCCTTTCTTCGCCTACTGGCTCACGTGGCTGACGTCTGAGGAAACGGTCATTTGGCGACCGCAACCAAATCCTGGGGGCCCTGGACTCCATCCTGGCACACCATCCGAGAACGTCCGACGAGACTCCGCACCAGTCTCCACAGATCTCCACTCCACACCGCTTGACGGTACAAGCCTGATTGACTCACCGCCAACGGCCTGTGAGTCCACCAGATCCGGTAAGGGCATTCTTTTGTCTCTCCCTTTTCGATGTTGGGACCACCCACAAGAGCCAAGAACATTCCCGCACTTAAGGATCTGTAATCACCCTATAGGAAGACGTCTTACGTCCAGATTCTTGTGGGACTTATTTAGGAGTGCTCTATCTGTCCTCCAAATTAACATTGTCCATTCATTTATATATATACCCTATAGGGATTGTGACACCCCCTCTTTTTTTGGTTCTAACCCCTATATAACCCCGGCCTGTGAGTCCACCAGATCCGGTAAGGGCATTCTTTTGTCTCTCCCTTTTCGATGTTGGGACCACCCACATGAGCCAAGAACATTCCCGCACTTAAGGATCTGTAATCACCCTATAGGAAGACGTCTTACGTCCAGATTCTTGTGGGACTTATTTAGGAGTGCTCTATCTGTCCTCCAAATTAACATTGTCCATTCATTTATATATATACCCTATAGGGATTGTGACACCCCCTCTTTTTTTGGTTCTAACCCCTATGTACAGTATTTTTGCGTAGGAACTGTATACTTAGCTTATCAATTTACCCTGGATTATTATTTATTTATTTCTCTGCAATGTCATTTTATTATCACGGTTGTGTATGCATGTTTGCTTCCTAGCCTCCTTACACGCCTCCCTCTTTGGGTTCCAACCCCATTGAACCAATTTTTTTGTGCGTAGAGCTGTATATTTAGCATACTAAGATACCACATGTTACTATTTATTCATGCTTCCACAATGTCATTTTGAAATATGGTTGTGTATATATGATTGCTTCTTAAGCTACCCTACAGGTTGTTATTGAGCATTTCACTCCCTCATACACCCAAGCTTTTCTATCCTCACCTCATTCATTTTTTACTCACCCTTTTGGATGTCCCCTGAAAACATATAATTTTTTTTGGTTTCACAAACCCACACTATAATTGTTATCTGGTTTTTCTAACGATTACTATTACCTGACTAGTAGTCTCTTTATCACTGTTCACTAGCGCCACACTTTTTTATCTTTATTTCTACTTGCAACGGTCAAATTGCTGTGTTGGCTGCTTTATAAGAGTTGGCGCAATTTCTACACCTCTTTTCCTCATTTCTTCAGTGTTGTCACATGAAAAGATATAATAAAATATTTACAAAAATGTGAGGGGTGTAATCACTTTTGTGAGATACTGTAAAAGCTGAAGGTAATAGAAAAGCTTAGAATTAAGAAAATTAAAAAATCCTTCTTTGAAATCTGAAAAAGATTTGAGTTTCCCACATTTAAGATCTGAGCTAAATATGTGAAACACTGTCTATGTCAGAGCTCAGGATGTGGCACCATACAAGGCTCAGGTAAAGTTTAATTATATCAAAGTGTCTGTGAAGCCAAATAGTATAAATTGCAGTCTGGCAGTGGCAGGTCTTTCATATCATAAGGATGCTTCAGAGTGGAATATTTTAACTTGTGCCTGCTGGAGACCCAGATTAAAGGTTCAAGTAGGGTATTTAATAAGGCTTACCTGTAGGTACAGAAAATATCTCCTAAAACTCTTAGGATATAATTACATGTGTAGCAGCTGGTGATGTCACTGGAGCATGGGTACGCACTGCACTCTTAATGAACAGCATGCCGTCAATTGAGAGAGCTGTGCCACGGCCATAACTCCCACTCACTTGCTGGGGAGTGGCACCATCATAGTTCTGCCAATCAAATGGCCGGAGAGCTCAAACCCAGAAGGAAAACCGTGTGAAGATGGATGCAGTGGTGACAGTGCCCGGTTTTTAGGTAAGTCTGTCATAATGTGCTAGTTTGACACATTATGACATGAGTCAGAGTTATCGTTTTTTTCTAAATTTGAGTATTTCTAAATTTGAGTATTGGATTTGATCTATTAGCCCTATTTAAGCATCTTCTAGTGCTATAGATTACCTAGTAAAACTTGCATTAATAGTTATTTACCATGTTAATGTAAACCGAGACTGTGGCTGCACGGAACTACAGGGTGAAGCATTTTTCCATAGTAATCTAGATCAACCTAAACAACCAACTGTTTATTGGTTTCACAATATCAACCAATAATATAATATTATCGTTACTATGGGATTATTTCCGCCTACTTGATAATGACCAGCAGAGGGAGCACCATATGATTATAGGAAATGGTGCTTGTAAAATATCACTCTTCTAGCCTGGGTGACCATTGGACCATTATGGTTTATAGCCACCAGAGGGAGTCTTGCTTCCTGTTTTTTTGTGTTTTTTATTGATTGCCATTGTAACTTTATTGATACGAGTGGAAGACTTTTTGTCACGTCCGTATTTACCCGCCTTTTTTTTCTATATAAACTCGTAACCTAGTGACCAACGTACGCTTCCCTGAAGACGTTCACAATGAAACGTACGTCGGAGCGGTACGTGGTCACATGTTTTGCCTTCCAACATCCGGATCCTCTGGTTGTCTTTCGTGCTGGGTGGAACGCACGCCGTCTGTGATGCGATGCGATGGGTCTTTGATACCAATCTTACCCTGACAAACGAGCAGCCCCAGTGCTGGGTAGGCACCTACAAATGTAAGCGGCCATTTGGCTCTTTCAATGTTATTTTAACCTTTTAATAAATGGTTTTACGCTATGGAGACTTTGTTTGTTTCCCATATATACTTATCTTGAACGAGTGGGATTGGAGGGGTCCATGCCTAAAGCATCATCCAGTTGTCCAGCCGTCCATGTGAGCAGGCACAATCCTGCAAAAGCGCTAGTGACTCTCTTTTTAAGTAAAGGGGTCATTGGTATCTGATAAGCAGATATCTATTACTTCAAGGTGTATTCTCTTTTCTTTTCTTTGGTGACGGAATTCTCTATACCAACGGCAAGATTTTGGCACATATTGGAAGATATCACTTCATTTTAGAATCTATTCACTGTATTGGGACAATTAATCACCAGCATCGTTAATAATGCATTGCCTTTTTTTAGGCCATCCATAAATTGTGATTGCCACCTTTTTATTTAATTAAGTATGGTATTTAATTAAGTATTTTTTTTTTATTTTTTGTTTTTTTGCACTTTAAATTATTATTCTCTAGCTTCTAGCACCCCCTACCTATATATATATTTACATTATGACATGAGCCTGTGGGGGGAATCTGTTTTTTTTTTTTTATGCGGGTTACTATTGCTTTAAAAAAAAGTAACAGCCAAGACTGCAACAAATAATATACTGTGAATAAACAATAAATGTGTGTGAACCAAATTTCTTTTTAAGTGTCTTATAATTATAGAAAACGTTGTCATCTTTTTTTTTCAAAACAACATTTTGTATAGATAACTCCAAAAACAAAATTACCTTGTTGCCCACACCAATGCTCTTGTGGTGACTCACTAAAAGTAAATGACCTTTGTGTTAAGAAATGTCTAAAGGACATTTCTTTTTAGTTATTCTCCTGTGATCCACCTTCTCCTTCTTTGGACAGTAGTGAATCATCATCATCAATAGTGCAGTAAAGAAAATGTATAAAAGGATCTGAATAGCATAATATTGTTAAAAAAACAACTTTACGGGGGCGTGGCCTGCTGCGGACCAGGATGGCTGCCTGAAGTCCGAGCTCCGCTCCACGGCCTGGATACCAGCAACCCCTAGCTACTTTCCTTCCCGCTGCTCACATCACAGAAGCAGGGAAGGACTGGGGAGACTCCTGGGCACACCGATGCAGCGTTACAAGCCGCCGAATCCCCACCGTCTCACCGACTACTACCCGACGGCCGCCGCCATGCAGAAGGCCCAAGATGGCGCTGATGGAAGCGACGATGCTCGATCCAACAACAACACAGATGGCCTGCCTGCTACCTCCTCAGCACTCCCTCTCCAAGGAACTATGGCCACATCAACTGACAGGGACAGCATGGACATACACCCCCCTCCAGAGGAATCCCCAGGAGGACTGCAGCAAGACAGAGGTAAGAGGCTGGCTACCTCCCCTGCACATTCCCCAAACAAAGAGCCACATGCAAAGAAGCAGCTATGGTCCCATGTTGTTGCAGGGACACACAGCGCCCAAAATACTCCCTCCCTGGCTGCTATACCTGTCACTGACAACACAGTGTCTGAAGCTATGCTGAAATCTATGCTTCTTACACTGCAGCAGGATCTGCATAGAAAGCTCCAAATGTCATTATCTCAGATGCATGATAAAATAGACTGCCTAGAAGAGCGTACAGACGCTCTATAAGAAAATCTGCAAGATTACTCTAAGGCACACAATGAAATGTTAGATGCTCACGAGCATCACTCGGAAGAAATTCACCGTATCAAAATGAAACTGGTGGATTTGGAAGACCGCTCTAGGTGGAACAACATCAAATTCCGAGGCATCCCTGAATCGGTTAAACCGAACGAAATAACCCCTTACTTGCAACAACTTATTTCAGCCCTACTCCCACGCCTCAACGCCCGCGACACCTTAATCGACCGGGCCCACAGAATTGCTAAACCGCCACACCTCCCTGACGATATTCCTAGAGATATCTTGGCGCGTATACATTTCTTCCATGTTAAGGAACAAGTTCTCTCTGCCGCCAGATCCGTGACACCCCTGCCAGCCCCTTACAATAATATCAAGCTGTTCACTGACCTGTCCCCGGCCACAATGGAGATGCGCAGAGCTTTCGCCCCTGTGACTTCCATACTCCAACAAAAAAAAAATAACGTACAAATGGGGCTTCCCTACGAAATTGCTGGTCACTCACCAACAAAAGATCGTACCTATTCTCTCCCCGAAGGATGGCTACAAGAAGCTCACTAATTGGGGTTTACTCCCCATTGCTCCCAGAGAAGCAGAACAAGCTACTCCCTCCTACAAGCCATCTGACTCCAGAAATATGGAGAATAAAGCTCCCAAAAAGACCTAACTTTGATACAAGCCCAGATCCCCAGATCTACTTATATCCAGCCTGGGCGTCACATTTGTACCTTCTCCTCACCACCCCTCAGGTTTAAAGTTGTGCTAAGCACACGTTTTCTGTTTTTGTTTTTTTCTAATTTTCTGTTCTTTTTTCTTGATTACAGCACAGATTAATCGGCATTGATTATATTTTTCTCCAAGAATTGTAGATTGTTTATATTTAGCAACTCACTGGTTTTGGTAATATACTTGTACCATATACGGCATTTATTTATCTACTTGTGTATTTCATATCCATCAACAGTAGGTGAGGTCTCTCTCCCTCTGCCCAGGCCCTCATAACTGTAATATCACTATGACACTATTACCTCCCTCAATGTTAAAGGCCTAAATTCACCATTTAAGTGCAACCTCTTATGGAAAGAAGCACTACAACAATGGGCATATATAATCTGCGCCCAGGAAACGCACTTCACTAAGCTCAAACAACCTCAATGCAGTCACAAAAAATATCCCCATTGCTTCTTCGCAAGCGCCCCTAAAAAAAAGAGAGGAGTAATGATTGCCATAAACGCAGCAATAGATTTTAAGCTTCATCACTGTGAAAGTGACGAAGATGGCAGATTCTTAATCCTATCAGCCACATTTGACAACCTCCCTCTCACTATAGTTAACATTTATGCCCCTAATACAGCACAAAGAAGATTCTACGCCACTCTCTTTGCCAAATTAGCCCCTTACAGATCTTCCCCCCTGATAATTTGTGGAGATTTTATTGAAGTAATTGACCCTACACTTGATACCTCCAATGCTGCAAGAAATAGGCCCTCAGCAATATCAAATATCCTCAAAAAAGAAGACCTTTATGACACATGGAGGTGCATGCAAGATGAGGAGAGAGACTACACCTACTTTTCCCCCCCGCACCAATCTTACTCCCGAATTGACCTATTCATTACAGATAAACACCTACTACAAACTATCATTGCCTCCACCATAGGCACTATATCATGGTCTGACCATGCTCCAGTCACGATTAAACTAGCATCCCCCTCCCAAGCCACTAGACATACGGTCTGGAGATTAAACACCTCCCTTCTCAACAAGCCCTCCTTTGAGTCTCAAATACAATCTGAGATTGATAATTATTTCCAGCAAAATGTCAATTCTGTAACTGACTGTGCTATTGTTTGGAATGCTCACAAAGCTTGTCTACGGGGTCTTTTTATCAAACTTGGGGCCCAAGCTAAAAAACAACACTCCTATATAACCGAGTCCCTCCTGAAACAAATCTGATCTCTTGAAATAATAAACAAGAGATCCCCCACTAATACTACTTCTTCAGAACTTAAAAAGCTTAGATCCCAACTCAGTGGTCATCTCCACAAAAATTTTGATTACTTTATCAAACGACTACGACTTCAGATATACTCATCGGCCAATAAATCAGGAGCATTTATGGCCAAACAATTTAAAAAACAACTTTCTAATAAAAAAATCGCATTTATCACAAACCCCCAGGGCAAACACTTGACCAATCCGTTGGATATTGCCAACGAATTTGGTAATTTTTACACCAAACTTTACAACCTTACGAAAACAGACCCCCATCTCACACCCACCCAAGATGACATAAAAATTTTTTTATCCTCTATCTCCCTTCCCTCGATTTCCCCAGAACAACTAGACTCTCTCACGACTCCTTTTTCACAGACCGAAATTCAAAAAGTGATAAACAACCTACCTCTACATAAAGCGCCAGGACCTGACGGACTACCCAACGAATATTATAAACGATTTGCCCAACCCTTAGTCCCCCACCTATGTGCCATGTATAATCAATTTGCTACTACAGGCATAATCCCTAAGAAATCTCTCGATGCCCTAGTGGTTACCATTCCCAAACCAGGTAAACCCCCAGACAACCCAGCCAACTACAGACCGATCTCACTCCTCAACACAGACACCAAAATCTATGCTAAACTTTTGGCACAACGCCTTTCCACCATCATCCCCCAGATTATTCATCCCGACCAAGTGGGATTTGTACACGGCAGGCAAGCCTCAGATGGAACTAGACGTTTCATTGACCTTATTCAATGGACAGAGCACACTCGAACGCCTTCTCTCTTCCTATCTTTGGACGCAGAGAAGGCGTTCGATAGGGTATATTGGCCGTATATGGAGGCAGTACTCCAAAAATTTGGACTCTCGGGCACCTTTCTCTCTGCCATACTAGGTCTGTCACGGAACGTCCCACACTCCGCTTGAGTGCTTCCGTCATATACCGCTTCCTAAGTTCTGGAACACAAGTCCAATGGATCTGGCTATAGGAACCCCAAGAACTAGACAACACCAGTCTTGGAGTACATCAGAACTAACTTTTATTTGAGATCTCACACACATTTATACACCAGGATGACTCAAAGCTAACCTAATTAACATGAGCTCCAATAGGAGTCGTCCCGTCTCCTACATTGTATGGAGGACAATGTCATTAGCTCATTCAATTAACATAAGCGCAAGTTGACACCAGCATCTCCTCACATGATGTGTCCCAACAGAATGAATCAGTCTTATCAGCAGGGGGCTGCTGGAGGAACCCCCCCTCCCTCTTCAGGGACACAGATCCACAGCAAGGAGTCCCCATACAATATATACATGACCGAGTCCGATTAATACAGTTCAGACTGGATTTCTCATTCACCTCAAATGCTAGGGTCCATAATCGGTGGGCAACAGGCCCGCACACAGTCCTCTCCAACAGCCTCTGCTCCGGCCAGGTCCGTGACATTTCTCCCCTTTCGGCAGGAGACTAACATAGGAGGAGACCCCAGACGGGTTGACTCCGAAGTTAGTCAGTAGTCCCAGTCCTCTACTGCCTGTACCCACACAGTACCCCAAACAAATTATTCCAAACAGTGTATTACTCACCCAGCCATCCTCTGCCTCTCTCAGAGAACATATCTGCCGCTGGGGAGAGGCCCGGACTGGCCCTTCTCCCTGGAATCCTTTCTGCCGCTGGAGAGAAGACAGTGGGACTGGGCTCACTCCATCCTGCTGTTGGGGATCTGGGCCGACTGCCCAGCATCCCTGGGGTATACAGGTGGGGACTGAAGCCCCATCAACCGACACCAGATCAAGCTGCAGTTGTGAGGTGATGACTGCATTCTCTCCTTGGATCCTGATCTGCAGCTCGCGATAGACTGCCACCTCCTCACCTTGGGCCTCCACAATTGCTGCAGGTGTGGGGCAGAGGTCTTGGACCCTCTGTCCGGTTGCCAGCACTTCTGCTGGGGGTTTGCCAGGTGGTTCCTCCTCTACAGAAACGTCTATTAAATCCCCAGTCTCTGGAAGTGGTAAAAGTGTGGGACAGAGGTCTTGGACCATCTGTTCAGTTACCAGATCTTCAGCTGGAGAAGTTTGTTTTAACTCCATAGATGCTGCTGGCAGAAAATCACATGTCCCTGTCAGTGTTGTGGGAGAAAGGCCGACTACCTCTTCTCTCAAGAAGGCCAAAGCCACTGTTGGTGCTGGGCAGAACACAGTGAACTTTGGCCCTGATAGCAGCTCTTCTGCTGGAGGCTCATCAGGTTGTTCTTCCTCAGCAGAAAAGTCTATCAAGTCCCATGTCTCTGCAACTGATGTCTGGGGATATAGGTTCACCATCTCCTGTCCATGGAACCCAGAAGATGTTATCAGTGCTGGGCAGAGGTTAGCAGAGCTCTGCCCTGTTGTCAGCACTTCAGGTTTGGAGACGGCAATCTCCGGATTTTCCACTGCCGATTCTCTGGCATGCTGCTGAACTTGTTCTAGCAGTTTCCTGTATGCCCTTTCCAGATGCTGTTCCTTCCTTAGCAAATGGTCCAGATCAGGTTTGAGCTCTGAGACCCCTGCAAGACTGAGCATAGACTCTCTATAGTCTCTCATGTCCTCAAGGTCAGGTTCCCCCTCATCGCCAAACATAAAAAGATCTGTAAGGTTCTCCCACAGCAATCCAGGGCCGCCAAAGTCATATCCCTCCGGAGAGCATTCTGTTGTCTCCCCTAAATATCCCTCCTCTGCGTGCCCTTGCAGAGCCCGATAACGATTGTCCAGCTCTATCTCCTGCTGGACCAACCTGTCCAACTCAGTCACCCATTGCTCCTGGGGCTGCTCTCCCAGGAGTGCTATCCGCAATGCCCGTTGGTCACTGGCCCGTTGCTCTTGGGTTGGAAAGCACTTGCCCTGTTTTATACCAGCGAGACGGAGGGCTGCAATCCAGAGCTCCACCCGAATTTGCTGCCTAAGCTCCAGGTATTCATCCTCAGACACAGTCCTGGTGTATGCTGAAAGGATGATCCGCAGCAGCCCCGGGAATTCTGATGCCAGGTCCATATCTCCGCTGGGGTGACTGAAGTCTGCTATGCTGATCTTGGATCCAGTTGGAGGTTTGGATGTCCCAGACTTCAGGAAGCTATCCCACTGCTTGCCACCAATGTCACGGAACGTCCCACACTCCGCTTGAGTGCTTCCGTCATATACCGCTTCCTAAGTTCTGGAACACGAGTCCAATGGATCTGGCTATAGGAACCCCAAGAACTAGACAACACCAGTCTTGGAGTACATCAGAACTAACTTTTATTTGAGATCTCACACACATTTATACACCAGGATGACTCAAAGCTAACCTAATTAACATGAGCTCCAATAGGAGTCGTCCCGTCTCCTACATTGTATGGAGGACAATGTCATTAGCTCATTCAATTAACATAAGCGCAAGTTGACACCAGCATCTCCTCACATGATGTGTCCCAACAGAATGAATCAGTCTTATCAGCAGGGGGCTGCTGGAGGAACCCCCCCTCCCTCTTCAGGGACACAGATCCACAGCAAGGAGTCCCCATACAATATATACATGACTGAGTCCGATTAATACAGTTCAGACTGGATTTCTCATTCACCTCAAATGCTAGGGCCCATAATCGGTGGGCAACAGGCCCGCACACAGTCCTCTCCAACAGCCTCTGCTCCGGCCAGGTCCGTGACAAGGTCTATACACTTACCCATCTGCACGCATTTGTACATCAGGGGTTGTCTCTAACCCATTCCAAATTACTAATGGCACGAGACAGGGGTGCCCGCTGTCCCCTCTAATTTTTGCCATGATAATGGAGGCCTTAGCACAAATTATTAGATCTGACCCCTCGATTACGGGTATAAAAATAGGACAAACCGATCATAAAATCGGTTTATACGCAGATGATGTGATCATTGCTCTAACTAATCCGCTATTGTCTCTTCCAGCAGTCCAACGAATTCTTGACAGGTTCAGCGCAGTATCAATGTATAAACTAAATCACAGTAAATCCCTAATGCTTAACCTTGGCCTTGACTCTCAAACTTTAAATACCATTACCGCTAGCTCCCCCTTTGCTTGGGCCCCCAACTCCTTTCTCCCATACTTGGGTATCCAATTAACTTTCCCAAGTCGGATGCTACTAAGAATTAATTTTGAAGACCTCGTGGGCAGGCTTACACAACTAGCAAAAGATCTAGGTAGGGTTCCAGCCTCCTGGGCTGGTAGGATAGCTCAGACAAAAATGTATTTACTTCCCCATGTCCTATATTTTTTCCGTACAAATCAGATAAAAAAAATCCAAGGGATCATCAACGGCTTTATTTGGCAACAAAAGAGACCTAGAATAAAAAAAGTCATACTCACAACCCCAGTTCAACATGGGGGCCTGGGTGCCCCCGGATATTCAAGCTTACCACCGAGCAACTATTCTGGACCAGCTGAAAACATGGTGGTCAGACAAACACCACAAAACCTGGAAACAAATTGAAGCCAACCTACTACCCACGGATCCTAAAAACTTTCTAGCCGCACTGTGGCTCAACCCCCACCCTAAAAGGTACCCTCTTGATACTATTACATCCTCCACAAGAATTTGGACCTCAGTACTGCAACTCAAGGGAGGGATATCAAAGGACACTCTGACAGCAATACCCACTGAGGCGCTATACCTTATCTCCCCGGACTTACCTCTCTCAGAATGGACAAAAGCCGACATCCGCTATTTAGGTATGCTCTTCTCATCATCAAGTCTGCTTTCATTTAAGCAATTAATGCAAAAATATGGACTAACCAAACACACATTTTTTCTTTACCTGAGGATTAGATCTAGCCTGTCAAAAATTTCCTGGTCAACCTCAGACGATGTTTCACACCCTATACTCAAGTTCTACAATATAGCTATACCCAAGACCAAAGGAATCTCTTTTATGTACAAACTGCTCATTAAACCAACTACTAACCATCTGGCTTCTTCCTCACAGTACTGGTCCTTACTGTTAGACCAACCGCCTTCAGAAATACAATGGCTGAAGACCCTCACATTGCCCTTACGCCTGTCGCATTGCATTAACCACTGGGAAGCAACACAAAAGCTTTTTCACAAATGGTATTTCACCCCAGAAAGGCTAGCGAAAATCTACCTGAACACCTCCCCGAATTTTTGGAGGGGATGTGCTGATATTGGATCTCTTTCACACATATGGTGGGAGTGCCACCTTGTTAAAAATTTTTGGAGACAGGTGCATAACCTAATTGAATCTTTGTGTGGTATATCCCAATCTCTGTCCCCGCTTGACCTACTCCTAGGTCTCTCGATCCCAACAATGCCCACCCATCTGCAAGCACTGGTCACACACATTCTTATTGCCGCAAGACTGACAATCGCAAAGAAGTGGAAATCAACCGACCCACCTGTACTAAGAGATGCCATCCACCTACTTAACCAGCACTTTCAGATGGAATTCTCTTTTGCCAAAGCCAACATGTCCATTAAGCGCTTTAATAGAAACTGGCACCCTTGGATTTTGGACTCTAGAAGTACACCACTGTCGTAACAGTCCTGCCCCTAGCTTGGCTGGATTCTACACCAGCCCCCTTTTCTTACTACGGACTCACGGACATTTTGCTAAAACACGTAATACAGGTCACAATGTTACACCATGATTTAGGTTACACACAAGTGTTCACCCCATTCAGTGCTTAGCCTATTGTTACAGGAATACTTTATGCTACCATAGTTATTTGTAGTATGATCGTTTACTTATTATTCATCGATTGTTTTTGATTTAGACCGATCAAAGTTACACTTAAATAAGCTCTTCTCTCACTGCCGTTCATATATACGCTAAGACACCAGAGTATGCCCAATTGGCGATGTTTCTGTATTCTTCTTCTCTTTATAAAATACAATAAAAATCTTAAATTTAAAAAAAAAAAAAAACAACTTATAAAAAATATATAAAAACATAAAAAATATAAAAACATTGCACCTATAAAGGACTCAGGGTTTGCACATGTGCAGAGTGCGAGACTTTGGAGTATTGATTTTGAGCTGAGAACTATTTTTACAGCTTTCTCCTGATTTTGGTATTCCTTGATTGGGCTCCATTGTTTGGAGATTTCAAGGTGCCTTGGAAGGGAAGAAATCTCCAACCCATTGTCCAGGTTTGGTTTGAAGACCAGCAGGGTGTGTGTACAGGATTGGGTATAGTTCAGGGCTCCAGCCAGAAGGGAGATGGGCTCCCACGTGGGCTAGCATTTTCTGTTGCTGATGTTTTGATGTGAGAAGCTGATATTCCCTGTGTGGGCAACTTTGTAAAGAACCTTCTATTTTAGCTTTTTAATAAAAGTGGACTACCATGCCTTTAAGGCAGAGAAAAGCGAAGGGATCTGGAAGCCGCACACCGGTCTGATGATAAGTGCCTTTATTTACTAATGCCTTACTAAAGTGCCTTTATTTACTAATTTACTAATAAAGGCACTTATCATCAGACCGGTGTGTGGCTTCCAGATTCCTTTGCTTTTCTCTGCCTTACCTCGCATCAGCCAGCACCTGGGACTCTCCTCTTGAAGGATGTTGTTAGCCTTTCTTTTCCACTGATTGGAGCCTACCTGAGCGGTGGAACCTTCTCTACCATGACTTTAAACTGAAGTTCTGACTTACATGGCTCACTAAATTGCATCTACCACTCTGAGTCTAACCACCCCATAAATACTGTATATATACCTTTCTTTCAGATGTTTTTGGTGCAGGAAAGTGCACCACTTAAAGCGGAACCCCATCTTAAAATATTAATAAAAATATTAAGACAATTGGATTGTCAATTAAAACATCGTTGCTGAAATATGCATCTTTAATCTAGAGAATTGCCCTACAATACTCTTTACTGCCAAATACCCTCAATCTGATGGCCAACATTATTCAAACCACTTTCTCTGAGCTCATGCCATTTTAAAACTGTTCTGGCCTATGGCTGGATAGTAAAAGAAAAAGCAGCTTAGTAACAATGTCATTTAAATATCCCACTGCTTTCTCTTCCTGTCAAGACGCTTTTTTACCAGTTTAAACTCAGATACTTAAACAGGTTACAGTTACAAAATACATTAATGATGGATTAATTATTATTGTTATGAATTAACTTGTGTTTTTTATATATGCCTAGAATTCATATTTAATAATGTTCACCTCTCTACCGCACTCGTCTATGAGTTCATGGGGATTTTTGACACCCTGAGCTATTTAAACGTTTTCTTTTCACAGATTTTTTTTTCGACTGGAGTAGGTATTAACCTGTCCCAATATATTGTTTTTATCTTTAAAAAAATGCCATTTAAACCTACTTAATCTGATTTATTCTACATGGGCCTGGATCCATCAGATAATCTGAATATAATTTGATGATTGCTATACTTCAGTACATTACATAATATAATTTACATATTTCTTCTTTAACAGTATTAAGGAGACAATTAAAAATGCATTCCATTTATCTAATGACAGCTGAGTAAAAAACAATAATATAGGACTTGACTTGAATTTTAAAGCCTGCGCACTACATCATAATAAATTTGACCAGTGACAAAGATTATATAGTTTAGACAAGTCTTTCTGCAGGAGTGAATATCTGAGAAAATGTCTTCCTAATATTTTCATCATACAGCTTTCATTTGCTTCAGGATTTAACTGTAAATTGAACACATTTAAAAAATACTTCTATGTTAAACATATGATTACAATCCCTTTGAATAATACATATTATCACCACTCTTATTACTTGTTTTACTTCTTTATTCAGTTATCCTTATTTACAAAGATAGCTCTTTGTATTTTCACTGTATAATATAAAGGTAAAAAAAAATTCTCGGTAGTGCCTAAAATGTCCTTGAAATTAAAAGAAAAAAACGTGCTTAGGGCATAATTCAAAAGAGGATGTGCATGAATCTTCACTAAAAAGGGAACTGACTTTGTATTCATTTGGCATTCATTTAAATAATCTTCAATTAAATAGACAATGGATTACTAAGTCCTAAAAAGATAAAACCTTAATCTTATAGTACATTAAGTCATTTTTCTCTTATTACGACAGGATATCTCCTTCTTTATTGTAGATCAAGAACGCCTAAATCGTTTTTTTTTACTTTGCAAACAAATGACAAAACAGATATGACTAGTTAGTCAAATAAACTTCATGTGAATGAATCACTCCTATTTTTTCCTTCATTGTGTTCTCTGCAAAATAAACTTGCTTCATACCCTTATTGCATTTTATTTTGTATCTTTTCAGTTTTAAGCATTGATGGCTTATCCCACTGTTGACAGCACAGGGGAATTTTTCATACAGTTTAAACATATCTGTATTTTGATCAATGTTTAATCAGCAATCATTATGTGGATAACAGAAGCTCAGCCTTAGCAGATTGCAGTCATATGACATAATTTGCCTATCAAAAGAGAAAGAGAAAATAACAAGTTCAAAGACACAACTTTAACTTCAGTGAAACCTCAATAAGGTTGTTTGTGTAACTCTGAAATTCATTGCCATGTGTATGATCTATACAGTTCGTATAACAAGCAATGTGTGCATTCACCAGGGGTTATTCTACAAGTTATTGCTTTAGGACATCCTGTTTAACAGTGACACCCTGCACTGCATAAGTCTAAAGCAGGGGTCCTCAAACTTTTTAGACAGGGGGCCAGTTCACGGTCCCTCAGACTGTTGGAGGGCCGCACTATAGTTTAAAAAAAATATGAACTAATTCCTATGCACACATCTTATTTGTAGTGCAAAAAAAAAAAAAAAAAACAGGAAAAAAACAGTACAATATTTAAAATAAAGAACAATTGTAATCAATATAAACTTATCAGTATTTCACAGACTCCCCTCATTACAGAACCACTCCCAATCACATACTTCCCCCATCACAGAGTCCCCCACATCAGTCCCCCACCATAGCACAGAGTCCCCCACATCAGTCCCCCACCATAGCACAGAGTCCCCCACATCAGTCCCCCACCATAGCACAGAGTCCCCCACATCAGTCCCCCACCATAGCACAGAGTCCCCCACATCAGTCCCCCACCATAGCACAGAGTCCCCCACATCAGTCCCCCACCATAGCACAGAGTCCCCCACATCAGTCCCCCACCATAGCACAGAGTCCCCCACATCAGTCCCCCACCATAGCACAGAGTCCACCACATCAGTCATCCACCATAGCACAAAGTCCCCCACCATAGCACAGAGTCCCCCACATCAGTCCCCCACCATAGCACAAAGTCCCCCACCATAGCACAGAGTCCCCCACCATAGCACAGAGTCCCCCACACCAGTCCCCCACCATAGCACAGAGTCCCCCACATCAGTCCCCCACCATAGCACAGAGTCCACCACATCAGTCCCCCACCATAGCACAGAGTCCCCCACATCAGTCCCCCACCATAGCACAGAGTCCCCCACCATAGCACAGAGTCCCCCACATCAGTCGCCCACCATAGCACAGAGTCCCCCACATCAGTCCCCCACCATAGCACAGAGTCCCCCACCATAGCACAGAGTCCCCCACATCAGTCCCCCACCATAGCACTTAGTCCCCCACCATAGCACAGAGTCCCCCACCATAGCACAGAGTCCCCCACCATAGCACAGAGTCCCCCACATCAGTCCCCCACCATAGCACAGAGTCCCCCACATCAGTCCCTCACCATAGCACAGAGTCCCCCACCATAGCACAGAGTCCCCCACATCAGTCCCCCACCATAGCACAGAGTCCCCCACATCAGTCCCCCACCATAGCACAGAGTCCCCCACCATAGCACAGAGTCCCCCACATCAGTCCCCCACCATAGCACAGAGTCCCCCACATCAGTCCCCCACCATAGCACAGAGTCCCCCACATCAGTCCCCCACAATAGCACAGAGTCCCCCACATCAGTCCCCCACGATAGCACAGAGTCCCCCACCATAGCACAGAGTCCCCCACATCAGTCCCCCACCATAGCACAGAGTCCCCCACATCAGTCCCCCACCATAGCACAGAGTCCCCCACATCAGTCCCCCACCATAGCACAGAGTCCCCCACATCAGTCCCCCACCATAGCACAGAGTCCCCCACATCAGTCCCCCACCATAGCACAGAGTCCCCCACATCAGTCCCCCACCATAGCACAGAGTCCACCACATCAGTCATCCACCATAGCACAAAGTCCCCCACCATAGCACAGAGTCCCCCACATCAGTCCCCCACCATAGCACAAAGTCCCCCACCATAGCACAGAGTCCCCCACATCAGTCCCCAACCATAGCACAGAGTCCCCCAACTTAGCACAGAGTCCCCCACCATAGCACAGAGTCCCCCACACCAGTCCCCCACCATAGCACAGAGTCCCCCACATCAGTCCCCCACCATAGCACAGAGTCCACCACATCAGTCCCCCACCATAGCACAGAGTCCCCCACATCAGTCCCCCACCATAGCACAGAGTCCCCCACCATAGCACAGAGTCCCCCACATCAGTCGCCCACCATAGCACAGAGTCCCCCACATCAGTCCCCCACCATAGCACAGAGTCCCCCACCATAGCACAGAGTCCCCCACATCAGTCCCCCACCATAGCACTTAGTCCCCCACCATAGCACAGAGTCCCCCACCATAGCACAGAGTCCCCCACCATAGCACAGAGTCCCCCACATCAGTCCCCCACCATAGCACAGAGTCCCCCACATCAGTCCCTCACCATAGCACAGAGTCCCCCACCATAGCACAGAGTCCCCCACATCAGTCCCCCACCATAGCACAGAGTCCCCCACATCAGTCCCCCACCATAGCACAGAGTCCCCCACCATAGCACAGAGTCCCCCACATCAGTCCCCCACCATAGCACAGAGTCCCCCACATCAGTCCCCCACAATAGCACAGAGTCCCCCACATCAGTCCCCCACGATAGCACAGAGTCCCCCACCATAGCACAGAGTCCCCCACATCAGTCCCCCACCATAGCACAGAGTCCCCCACATCAGTCCCCCACCATAGCACAGAGTCCCCCACCATAGCACAGAGTCCCCCACATCAGTCCCCCACCATAGCACTTAGTCCCCCACCATAGCACAGAGTCCCCCACCATAGCACAGAGTCCCCCACCATAGCACAGAGTCCCCCACATCAGTCCCCCACCATAGCACAGAGTCCCCCACATCAGTCCCTCACCATAGCACAGAGTCCCCCACCATAGCACAGAGTCCCCCACATCAGTCCCCCACCATAGCACAGAGTCCCCCACATCAGTCCCCCACCATAGCACAGAGTCCCCCACCATAGCACAGAGTCCCCCACATCAGTCCCCCACCATAGCACAGAGTCCCCCACATCAGTCCCCCACCATAGCACAGAGTCCCCCACATCAGTCCCCCACAATAGCACAGAGTCCCCCACATCAGTCCCCCACGATAGCACAGAGTCCCCCACCATAGCACAGAGTCCCCCACATCAGTCCCCCACCATAGCACAGAGTCCCCCACATCAGTCCCCCACCATAGCACAGAGTCCCCCACATCAGTCCCCCACCATAGCACAGAGTCCCCCACATCAGTCCCCCACCATAGCACAGAGTTCCCCACATCAGTCCCCCACCATAGCACAGAGTCCCCCACATCAGTCCCCCACCATAGCACAGAGTCCCCCACCATAGCACAGAGTCCCCCACATCAGTCCCCCACCATAGCACAGAGTCCCCCACATCAGTCCCCCACCATAGCACAGAGTCCCCCACATCAGTCCCCCACAATAGCACAGAGTCCCCCACATCAGTCCCCCACGATAGCACAGAGTCCCCCACATCAGTCCCCCACCATAGCACAGAGTCCCCCACCATAGCACAGAGTCCCCCACATCAGTCCCCCACCATAGCACAGAGTCCCCCACATCAGTCCCCCACCATAGCACAGAGTCCCCCACATCAGTCCCCCACCATAGCACAGAGTCCCCCACATCAGTCCCCCACGATAGCACAGAGTCCCCCACCAAAGCACAGAGTCCCCCACATCAGTCCCCCACCATAGCACAGAGTCCCCCACATCAGTCGCCCACCATAGCACAGAGTCCCCCACATCAGTCCCCCACCATAGCACAGAGTCCCCCACCATAGCACAGAGTCCCCCACCATAGCACAGAGTCCCCCACATCAGTCCCCCACCATAGCACTTAGTCCCCCACCATAGCACAGAGTCCCCCACCATAGCACAGAGTCCCCCACCATAGCTCAGAGTCCCCCACATCAGTCCCCCACCATAGCACAGAGTCCCCCACATCAGTCCCTCACCATAGCACAGAGTCCCCCACCATAGCACAGAGTCCCCCACATCAGTCCCCCACCATAGCACAGAGTCCCCCACATCAGTCCCCCACCATAGCACAGAGTCCCCCACATCAGTCCCCCACCATAGCACAGAGTTCCCCACATCAGTCCCCCACCATAGCACAGAGTCCCCCACATCAGTCCCCCACCATAGCACAGAGTCCCCCACCATAGCACAGAGTCCCCCACATCAGTCCCCCACCATAGCACAGAGTCCCCCACCATAGCACAGAGTCCCCCACATCAGTCCCCCACAATAGCACAGAGTCCCCCACATCAGTCCCCCACGATAGCACAGAGTCCCCCACCATAGCACAGAGTCCCCCACATCAGTCCCCCACCATAGCACAGAGTCCCCCACATCAGTCCCCCACCATAGCACAGAGTCCCCCACATCAGTCCCCCACCATAGCACAGAGTCCCCCACCATAGCACAGAGTCCCCCACATCAGTCCCCCACTATAGCACAGAGTCCCCCACCATAGCACAGAGTCCCCCACATCAGTCCCCCACCATAGCACAGAGTCCCCCACATCAGTCCCCCACCATAGCACAGAGTCCCCCACATTAGTTCCCCACCATAGCACAGAGTCCCCCACATCAGTCATCCACCATAGCACAGAGTCCCCCACATCAGTCCCCCACAATAGCACAGAGTCCCCCACATCAGTCCCCCACCATAGCACAGAGTCCCCCACCATAGCACAGAGTCCCCCACCATAGCACAGAGTCCCCCACATCAGTCCCCCACCATAGCACAGAGTCCCCCACATCAGTCCCCCACCATAGCACAGAGTCCCCCACCATAGCACAGAGTCCCCCACATCAGTCCCCCACCATAGCACAGAGTCCCCCACATCAGTCCCCCACCATAGCACAGAGTCCCCCACATCAGTCCCCCACCATAGCACAGAGTCCCCCACATCAGTCCCCCACCATAGCACAGAGTCCCCCACCATAGCACAGAGTCCCCCACATCAGTCGCCCACCATAGCACAGAGTCCCCCACATCAGTCCCCCACCATAGCACAGAGTCCCCCACCATAGCACAGAGTCCCCCACCATAGCACAGAGTCCCCCACATCAGTCCCCCACCATAGCAATTAGTCCCCCACCATAGCACAGAGTCCCCCACCATAGCACAGAGTCCCCCACATCAGTCCCCCACCATAGCACAGAGTCCCCCACATCAGTCCCCCACCATAGCACTTAGTCCCCCACCATAGCACAGAGTCCCCCACCATAGCACAGAGTCCCCCACCATAGCACAGAGTCCCCCACATCAGTCCCCCACCATAGCACAGAGTCCCCCACATCAGTCCCTCACCATAGCACAGAGTCCCCCACCATAGCACAGAGTCCCCCACATCAGTCCCCCACCATAGCACAGAGTCCCCCACATCAGTCCCCCACAATAGCACAGAGTCCCCCACATCAGTCCCCCACGATAGCACAGAGTCCCCCACCATAGCACAGAGTCCCCCACATCAGTCCCCCACCATAGCACAGAGTCCCCCACATCAGTCCCCCACCATAGCACAGAGTCCCCCACATCAGTCCCCCACCATAGCACAGAGTCCCCCACCATAGCACAGAGTCCCCCACCATAGCACAGAGTCCCCCACATCAGTCCCCCACCATAGCACTTAGTCCCCCACCATAGCACAGAGTCCCCCACCATAGCACAGAGTCCCCCACCATAGCACAGAGTCCCCCACATCAGTCCCCCACCATAGCACAGAGTCCCCCACATCAGTCCCCCACCATAGCACAGAGTCCCCCACATCAGTCCCTCACCATAGCACAGAGTCCCCCACCATAGCACAGAGTCCCCCACATCAGTCCCCCACCATAGCACAGAGTCCCCCACATCAGTCCCCCACCATAGCACAGAGTTCCCCACATCAGTCCCCCACCATAGCACAGAGTCCCCCACATCAGTCCCCCACCATAGCACAGAGTCCCCCACCATAGCACAGAGTCCCCCACATCAGTCCCCCACCATAGCACAGAGTCCCCCACATCAGTCCCCCACCATAGCACAGAGTCCCCCACATCAGTCCCCCACAATAGCACAGAGTCCCCCACATCAGTCCCCCACGATAGCACAGAGTCCCCCACATCAGTCCCCCACCATAGCACAGAGTCCCCCACCATAGCACAGAGTCCCCCACATCAGTCCCCCACCATAGCACAGAGTCCCCCACATCAGTCCCCCACCATAGCACAGAGTCCCCCACATCAGTCCCCCACCATAGCACAGAGTCCCCCACATCAGTCCCCCACCATAGCACAGAGTCCCCCACATCAGTCCCCCACGATAGCACAGAGTCCCCCACCATAGCACAGAGTCCCCCACATCAGTCGCCCACCATAGCACAGAGTCCCCCACATCAGTCCCCCACCATAGCACAGAGTCCCCCACCATAGCACAGAGTCCCCCACCATAGCACAGAGTCCCCCACATCAGTCCCCCACCATAGCACTTAGTCCCCCACCATAGCACAGAGTCCCCCACCATAGCACAGAGTCCCCCACCATAGCACAGAGTCCCCCACATCAGTCCCCCACCATAGCACAGAGTCCCCCACATCAGTCCCTCACCATGGCACAGAGTCCCCCACCATAGCACAGAGTCCCCCACATCAGTCCCCCACCATAGCACAGAGTCCCCCACATCAGTCCCCCACCATAGCACAGAGTCCCCCACATCAGTCCCCCACAATAGCACAGAGTCCCCCACATCAGTCCCCCACGATAGCACAGAGTCCCCCACCATAGCACAGAGTCCCCCACATCAGTCCCCCACCATAGCACAGAGTCCCCCACATCAGTCCCCCACCATAGCACAGAGTCCCCCACATCAGTCCCCCACCATAGCACAGAGTCCCCCACCATAGCACAGAGTCCACCACATCAGTCCCCCACCATAGCACAGAGTCCCCCACCATAGCACAGAGTCCCCACCATAGCACAGAGTCCCCCACCATAGCACAGAGTCCCCCACATCAGTCCCCCACCATAGCACTTAGTCCCCCACCATAGCACAGAGTCCCCCACCATAGCACAGAGTCCCCCACCATAGCACAGAGTCCCCCACATCAGTCCCCCACCATAGCACAGAGTCCCCCACATCAGTCCCCCACCATAGCACAGAGTCCCCCACATCAGTCCCTCACCATAGCACAGAGTCCCCCACATCAGTCCCCCACCATAGCACAGAGTCCCCCACATCAGTCCCCCACCATAGCACAGAGTTCCCCACATCAGTCCCCCACCATAGCACAGAGTCCCCCACATCAGTCCCCCACCATAGCACAGAGTCCCCCACATCAGTCCCCCACAATAGCACAGAGTCCCCCACATCAGTCCCCCACGATAGCACAGAGTCCCCCACATCAGTCCCCCACCATAGCACAGAGTCCCCCACCATAGCACAGAGTCCCCCACATCAGTCCCCCACCATAGCACAGAGTCCCCCACATCAGTCCCCCACCATAGCACAGAGTCCCCCACATCAGTCCCCCACCATAGCACAGAGTCCCCCACATCAGTCCCCCACCATAGCACAGAGTCCCCCACATCAGTCCCCCACCATAGCACAGAGTCCCCCACCATAGCACAGAGTCCCCCACATCAGTCCCCCACCATAGCACAGAGTCCCCCACATCAGTCGCCCACCATAGCACAGAGTCCCCCACATCAGTCCCCCACCATAGCACAGAGTCCCCCACCATAGCACAGAGTCCCCACCATAGCACAGAGTCCCCCACATCAGTCCCCCACCATAGCACAGAGTTAGTCCCCCACCATAGCACAGAGTCCCCCACATCAGTCCCCCACCATAGCACAGAGTCCCCCACCATAGCACAGAGTCCCCCACATCAGTCCCCCACCATAGCACAGAGTCCCCCACATCAGTCCCCCACCATAGCACAGAGTCCCCCACATCAGTCCCCCACCATAGCACAGAGTCCCCCACATCAGTCCCTCACCATAGCACAGAGTCCCCCACATCAGTCCCCCACCATAGCACAGAGTTCCCCCACATCAGTCCCCCACCATAGCACAGAGTCCCCCACATCAGTCCCTCACCATAGCACAGAGTCCCCCACCATAGCACAGAGTCCCCCACATCAGTCCCCCACCATAGCACAGAGTCCCCCACATCAGTCCCCCACCATAGCACAGAGTCCCCCACATCAGTCCCCCACCATAGCACAGAGTCCCCACATCAGTCCCCCACCATAGCACAGAGTCCCCCACATCAGTCCCCCACCATAGCACAGAGTCCCCCACCATAGCACAGAGTCCCCCACATCAGTCCCCCACCATAGCACAGAGTCCCCCACCATAGCACAGAGTCCCCCACATCAGTCCCCCACCATAGCACAGAGTCCCCACATCAGTCCCCCACCATAGCACAGAGTCCCCCACATCAGTCCCCCACCATAGCACAGAGTCCCCCACATCAGTCCCCCACCATAGCACAGAGTCCCCCACATAGCACAAGTCCCCCACCATAGCACAGAGTCCCCCACCATAGCACAGAGTCCCCCCACATGAGCAGAAGTCCCCCACCATAGCACAGAGTCCCCCACATCAGTCCCCCACCATAGCACAGAGTCCCCCACATCAGTCCCCCACCATAGCACAGAGTCCCCCACCATAGCACAGAGTCCCCCACCATAGCACAGAGTCCCCCACATCAGTCCCCCACCATAGCACTAGGTCCCCCCACCCTCCCATAGCACAGAGTCCCCCACCATAGCACAGAGTCCCCCACCATAGCACAGAGTCCCCCACATCAGTCCCCCACCATAGCACAGAGTCCCCCACATCAGTCCCTCACCATAGCACAGAGTCCCCCACCATAGCACAGAGTCCCCCACATCAGTCCCCCACCATAGCACAGAGTCCCCCACCAGAGTCCCCCACATCAGTCCCCCACCATAGCACAGAGTTCCCCACATCAGTCCCCCACCATAGCACAGAGTCCCCCACATCAGTCCCCCACCATAGCACAGAGTCCCCCACCATAGCACAGAGTCTCCCACATCAGTCCCCACCATAGCACAGAGTCCCCCACCATAGCACAGAGTCCCCCACATCAGTCCCCCACAATAGCACAGAGTCCCCCACATCAGTCCCCCACGATAGCACAGAGTCCCCCACCATAGCACAGAGTCCCCCACATCAGTCCCCCACCATAGCACAGAGTCCCCCACATCAGTCCCCCACCATAGCACAGAGTCCCCCACATCAGTCCCCCACCATAGCACAGAGTCCCCCCACCATAGCACAGAGTCCCCCACATCAGTCCCCCACTATAGCACAGAGTCCCCCACCATAGCACAGAGTCCCCCACATCAGTCCCCCACCATAGCACAGAGTCCCCCACATCAGTCCCCACCATAGCACAGAGTCCCCCACCATAGCACAGAGTCCCCCACATTAGTTCCCCACCATAGCACAGAGTCCCCCACATCAGTCATCCACCATAGCACAGAGTCCCCCACATCAGTCCCCCACAATAGCACAGAGTCCCCCACATCAGTCCCCCACCATAGCACAGAGTCCCCCACCATAGCACAGAGTCCCCCACCATAGCACAGAGTCCCCCACATCAGTCCCCCACCATAGCACAGAGTCCCCCACATCAGTCCCCCACCATAGCACAGAGTCCCCCACCATAGCACAGAGTCCCCCACATCAGTCCCCCACCATAGCACAGAGTCCCCCACATCAGTCCCCCACCATAGCACAGAGTCCCCCACATCAGTCCCCCACCATAGCACAGAGTCCCCCACATCAGTCCCCCACCATAGCACAGAGTCCCCCACCATAGCACAGAGTCCCCCACATCAGTCGCCCCACCATAGCACAGAGTCCCCCACATCAGTCCCCCACCATAGCACAGAGTCCCAGTCCCCCCACCATAGCACAGAGTCCCCCACCATAGCACAGAGTCCCCCACATCAGTCCCCCACCATAGCAATTAGTCCCCCACCATAGCACAGAGTCCCCCACCATAGCACAGAGTCCCCCACATCAGTCCCCCACCATAGCACAGAGTCCCCCACATCAGTCCCCCACCATAGCACTTAGTCCCCCACCATAGCACAGAGTCCCCCACCATAGCACAGAGTCCCCCACCATAGCACAGAGTCCCCCACATCAGTCCCCACCATAGCACAGAGTCCCCCACATCAGTCCCCTCACCATAGCACAGAGTCCCCCACCATAGCACAGAGTCCCCCACATCAGTCCCCCACCATAGCACAGAGTCCCCCACATCAGTCCCCCACCATAGCACAGAGTCCCCCACCATAGCACAGAGTCCCCCACATCAGTCCCCCACCATAGCACAGAGTCCCCCACATCAGTCCCCCACAATAGCACAGAGTCCCCCACATCAGTCCCCCACGATAGCACAGAGTCCCCCACCATAGCACAGAGTCCCCCACATCAGTCCCCCACCATAGCACAGAGTCCCCCACATCAGTCCCCCACCATAGCACAGAGTCCCCCACATCAGTCCCCCACCATAGCACAGAGTCCCCCACATCAGTCCCCCACCATAGCACAGAGTCCCCCACCATAGCACAGAGTCCCCCACATCAGTCCCCCACCATAGCACAGAGTCCCCCACATCAGTCCCCCACCATAGCACAGAGTCCCCCACATCAGTCCCCCACCATAGCACTTAGTCCCCCACCATAGCACAGAGTCCCCCACCATAGCACAGAGTCCCCCACCATAGCACAGAGTCCCCCACATCAGTCCCCCACCATAGCACAGAGTCCCCCACATCAGTCCCCCACCATAGCACAGAGTCCCCCACATCAGTCCCCCACCATAGCACAGAGTCCCCCACATCAGTCCCCCACGATAGCACAGAGTCCCCCACCATAGCACAGAGTCCCCCACATCAGTCCCCCACCATAGCACAGAGTCCCCCACATCAGTCCCCCACCATAGCACAGAGTCCCCCACATCAGTCCCCCACCATAGCACAGAGTCCCCCACCATAGCACAGAGTCCACCACATCAGTCCCCCACCATAGCACAGAGTCCCCCACCATAGCACAGAGGTCCCCCACCATAGCACAGAGTCCCCCACCATAGCACAGAGTCCCCCACATCAGTCCCCCACCATAGCACTTAGTCCCCCACCATAGCACAGAGTCCCCCACCATAGCACAGAGTCCCCCACCATAGCACAGAGTCCCCCACATCAGTCCCCCACCATAGCACAGAGTCCCCCACATCAGTCCCCCACCATAGCACAGAGTTCCCCACATCAGTCCCCCACCATAGCACAGAGTCCCCCACATCAGTCCCCCACCATAGCACAGAGTCCCCCACCATAGCACAGAGTCCCCCACATCACAGTCCCCCACCATAGCACAGAGTCCCCCACATCAGTCCCCCACCATAGCACAGAGTCCCCCACATCAGTCCCCACCATAGCACAGAGTCCCCCACATCAGTCCCCCACCATAGCACAGAGTCCCCCACATCAGTCCCCCACCATAGCACAGAGTCCCCCACCATAGCACAGAGTCCCCCACATCAGTCCCCCACCATAGCACAGACTCCCCCACATCAGTCCCCCACCATAGCACAGAGTCCCCCACATCAGTCCCCCACCATAGCACAGAGTCCCCCACATCAGTCCCCCACCATAGCACAGAGTCCCCCACATCAGTCCCCCACCATAGCACAGAGTCCCCCACCATAGCACAGAGTCCCCCACATCAGTCGCCCACCATAGCACAGAGTCCCCCACATCAGTCCCCCACCATAGCACAGAGTCCCCCACCATAGCACAGAGTCCCCCACCATAGCACAGAGTCCCCCACATCAGTCCCCCACCATAGCACTTAGTCCCCCACCATAGCACAGAGTCCCCCACATCAGTCCCCCACCATAGCACAGAGTCCCCCACATCAGTCCCTCACCATAGCACAGAGTCCCCCACATCAGTCCCCCACAATAGCACAGAGTCCCCCACATCAGTCCCCCACATCACCGATAGCACAGAGTCCCCCACCATAGCACAGAGTCCACCACATCAGTCCCCCACCATAGCACAGAGTCCCCCACCATAGCACAGAGTCCCCCACCATAGCACAGAGTCCCCCACCATAGCACAGAGTCCCCCACATCAGTCCCCCACCATAGCACTTAGTCCCCCACCATAGCACAGAGTCCCCCCACCATAGCACAGAGTCCCCCACCATAGCACAGAGTCCCCCACATCAGTCCCCCACCATAGCACAGAGTCCCCCACATCAGTCCCCCACCATAGCACAGAGTCCCCCACATCAGTCCCTCACCATAGCACAGAGTCCCCCACATCAGTCCCCCACCATAGCACAGAGTCCCCCACATCAGTCCCCCACCATAGCACAGAGTTCCCCCACATCAGTCCCCCACCATAGCACAGAGTCCCCCACATCAGTCCCCCACCATAGCACAGAGTCCCCCACATCAGTCCCCCACAATAGCACAGAGTCCCCCACATCAGTCCCCCACGATAGCACAGAGTCCCCCACATCAGTCCCCCACCATAGCACAGAGTCCCCCACCATAGCACAGAGTCCCCCACATCAGTCCCCCACCATAGCACAGAGTCCCCCACATCAGTCCCCCACCATAGCACAGAGTCCCCCACATCAGTCCCCCACCATAGCACAGAGTCCCCCACATCAGTCCCCCACCATAGCACAGAGTCCCCCACCATAGCACAGAGTCCCCCACCATAGCACAGAGTCCCCCCACCATAGCACAGAGTCCCCCACATCAGTCCCCCACCATAGCACAGAGTCCCCCACATCAGTCCCCCACCATAGCACAGAGTCCCCCACCATAGCACAGTCCCCCACCATAGCACAGAGTCCCCCACCATAGCACAGAGTCCCCCACATCAGTCCCCCACCATAGCACATAGTCCCCCACCATAGCACAGAGTCCCCCACCATAGCACAGAGTCCCCCACCATAGCACAGAGTCCCCCACATCAGTCCCCCACCATAGCACAGAGTCCCCCACATCAGTCCCCCACCATAGCACAGAGTCCCCCACCATAGCACAGAGTCCCCCACATCAGTCCCCCACCATAGCACAGAGTCCCCCACATCAGTCCCCCACCATAGCACAGAGTCCCCCACCATAGCACAGAGTCCCCCACATCAGTCCCCCACCATAGCACAGAGTCCCCCACATCAGTCCCCCACCATAGCACAGAGTCCCCCACATCAGTCCCCCACGATAGCACAGAGTCCCCCACCATAGCACAGAGTCCCCCACATCAGTCCCCCACCATAGCACAGAGTCCCCCACATCAGTCCCCCACCATAGCACAGAGTCCCCCACATCAGTCCCCCACCATAGCACAGAGTCCCCCACCCATAGCACAGAGTCCCCCACATCAGTCCCCCACCATAGCACAGAGTCCCCCACCATAGCACAGAGTCCCCCACATCAGTCCCCCACCATAGCACAGAGTCCCCCACATCAGTCCCCACCATAGCACAGAGTCCCCCACCATAGCACAGAGTCCCCCACATCAGACAGGTCCCCACCATAGCACAGAGTCCCCCACATCAGTCCCCCACCATAGCACAGAGTCCCCCACATCCAGTCCCCCACCATAGCACAGAGTCCCCCACCATAGCACAGAGTCCCCCACATCAGTCCCCCACCATAGCACAGAGTCCCCCACATCAGTCCCCCACCATAGCACAGAGTCCCCCACCATAGCACAGAGTCCCCCACATCAGTCCCCCACCATAGCACAGAGTCCCCCACATCAGTCCCCCACCATAGCACAGAGTCCCCCACATCAGTCCCCACCATAGCACAGAGTCCCCCACATCAGTCCCCCACCATAGCACAGAGTCCCCCACATCAGTCCCCCACCATAGCACAGAGTCCCCCACATCAGTCCCCCACCATAGCACAGAGTCCCCCACATCAGTCCCCCACCATAGCACAGAGTCCCCCACCATAGCACAGAGTCCCCCACATCAGTCCCCCACCGATAGCACAGAGTCCCCCACCATAGCACAGAGTCCCCCACATCAGTCCCCCACCATAGCACAGAGTCCCCCACCATAGCACAGAGTCCCCCACATGCACAGCCCATCCCCCACCATAGCACAGAGTCCCCCACATCAGTCCCCCACCATAGCACAGAGTCCCCCACATCAGTCCCCCACCATAGCACAGAGTCCCCCACATCAGTCCCCCACCATAGCACAGAGTCCCCCACATCAGTCCCCCACCATAGCACAGAGTCCCCCACCATAGCACAGAGTCCCCCACCATAGCACAGAGTCCCCCACATCAGTCCCCACCATAGCACAGAGTCCCCCACATCAGTCCCCCACCATAGCACAGAGTCCCCCACATCAGTCCCCCACCATAGCACAGAGTCCCCCACCATAGCACAGAGTCCCCCACATCAGTCCCCCACCATAGCACAGAGTCCCCCACATCAGTCCCCCACCATAGCACAGAGTCCCCCACATCAGTCC
>JBBDGP010002894.1:117500-133112 GCA_037952835.1 Lithobates septentrionalis | reverse complement strand
GTCTCTTGGCTAATTCAGGAATTTTCAGGTCTCCTTGCCCAAAACATTTATAATATAGTACCATTGCTGGACATACAAGGACCACAAGGTTTGCTTAAACTCATACTAAACAGAGAAGACTTATGCCGCGTACACACGGTCGTACTTTTCGTCTACAAAAGTCGGACAGCCTGTCGGACAGACTTCCGGCAGACTTTCGGTGGACTTGCCGCGGACTTGCGGCCTACTTTCTAACGACCGGACTTGCCTACACACGACCACACAAAAGTCGGTCGGATTCGTACGTGATGACGTACACCGGACTAAAATAAGGAAGTTCATAGCCAGTAGCCAATAGGTGCCCTAGCGTGGCTTTTTGTCCGTCGGACTAGCACACAGACGAGCGGATTTCGGGGTCCGTCGTAGGTACGAAGTAAAAGTTTTGAAGCATGTTTCAAATCTAAAGTACGTCGTATTTGAGGCTAAAAAAGTCGGTTGAAAGTCCGGAGAAGCCCACACACGATCGGATTACCAGCCAGCTTTAGTCCATCAGCGTCTGTTGGACTTTTGTAGACGAAAAGTAGGACCGTGTGTACGCGGCATTAAAGTAGAATTACAGGCAAAACTTTTTTCCCCATTTTGGATAGAGCCCCGTACACACGGTCGGACATTCATCAGACATTCCGACAACAAAATCCATAGATTTTTTCCGACGGATGTCGGCTCAAACTGGTCTTGCATACACACGGTCGCAGAAAGTTGTCGGAAAATGCGATCGTTCTGAACGCGGTGACGTAAAACACGTACGTCCGGACTATAAACGGGGCAGTAGCCAATAGCTTTCATCTCTTTATTTATTCTGAGCATGCGTGGCACTTTGTGCTTCGGATTTGTGTACACACGATCGGAAATTCCGACAACGGATTTTGTTGTCGGAAAATTTTATAGCCTGCTCTCAAACTTTGTGTGTCGGAAAATCCGATGGAAAATGTGTGATGGAGCCCACACACGGTCGGAATTTCCGACAACAAGGTCCTATCACACATTTTCCGTCTGAAAATCCGACCGTGTGTACGGGGCATAAGAGAGGGTTAATCCCTGTCAGATTTTTTTTTCCGCCAACCATGTCCCATTGCGGAGGTTTACCTTCACTTCCTGTCCCATAGTCAAACAGGAAGTGAGGGGAAATCCCTACAAATTAAGGGAATTCCCAGCCCCAGGTCACCAGAACTAGTGTCCCTATTTATTATTATTATTAGTTCTGGTGACCTGGGGCTCCCCAAGGAATTCCCTTAATTTGTAAGGATTTCCCCTCACTTCCTGTTTGACTGTGGGACAGGAAGTGAAGGTAAATCTGGTGTCCCCATTTGAAGATTTCCCCTTTATTTCTGGGGTCAACTCAAAATGTGGAATCTTCTTTTACTCTCACTTGCAATGATAATGGTAAACAGGACAAATAGAGAGGGAGAATCTCCCTAACAGGGGGTACAGACAGCAATAAAAACTGCCAGGTGTTCTAATCCATCTCCACTCCATCCAAAGCTAAAAAAAAAAAAAAAAAAAAAAAATTTTGCCTTTAGTAATACTTTAATTGCCATAATTTATTCACGTAAATAAATATATCACGCTATTGTATTTAATCATTCCTGAAGCGCTGTTGAGCGGCCATGATCTTTCCCTTTTTTTGGCATCTGCATCTTCGGTCCTTGGGAGGAGCTTCTATTACTCTGTATACTGATGCATACCTCCCAACTTTTTGAGATGGGAACGGGGGGACACCTATTAGCAAAAGTATGTAGGCATAGGACACATCCCCCTGCCACGCTCCCTTAACCACTTACGGACCGGGCCCATTTTTCAGACTTGGTGTTTACAAGTTGAAATTTTTTTTTTGCTAGAAAATTACTTAGAACCCCCAAACATTATATATCTTTTTTTTTTTTTTCGAACACCCTAGAGAATAAAATGGCGGTCGTTGCAATACTTTGTCACACCATATTTGTGCAGCGGTCTTGCAAGCGCACTTTTTTTGGAAAAAATACACTTTTTTGAACTAAAAAACAAGACAATAGTAAAGTTAGCCCAATTTTTTCATATATAGTGAAAGATAATTTTACGCAGAGTAAATTGATACCCAACATGTCACGCTTCAAAATTGCGCCCGCTCGTGGAATGGCGACAAACTTTTACCCTTAAAAATCTCCATAGGCAACGTTTTAAATTTCTACAGGTTACCAGGTTTGAGTTGCAGAGGAGGTCTAGGACTGGAATTATTGCTCTCGCTCGAACGATCGCAGTGATACCTCACGTGTGATTTGAACACCGTATTCATATGCGGGCGCGGCTCACGCATGCGTTCGCTTCTGTGCGCGAGCTCGGCGGGACGGGGCGCTTTAAATTTATTTATTTATTTTTCTTATTTATTTTACTTTTTATTTTTGACACTGTCCTTTTTGGTCACTTTTATTCATATTACAAGAGATGTAAACATCCCTTGTAATAGAAAAAAGCATAGCAGGACCTTTTAAATATGAGATCTGGGGGGTCAAAAAGACCTCAGATCTCATATTTACACAAAATTGCAAAAAAAAAAAAAAATCTCCTTTAAGAGCATTGGGCGGAAGTGTCATTTGACGGAACGCCCGCTGAAGAAGAGGATACCGGGGTTATGGCAGCTATCTGCTGCCATTACAATGGTATTCCTCTTCAAAGTGCCGACATATAACGACGGCAGGCGGTCCACTACTATTCTTTTATATTGGCTTTTGAAATTTACAAATGCAACAATTTAGAAATCGGAAGAAAGGTTTAGCGCTGGGAAACACTTTTTGAAAGGTAAAAAGTGCATTTTATATACATCTATATAGATCAGACCAAAATGAGGGGCAAAAGAGGAGGAAAGAGGGACGACTTTGTTCCTAATCAGGGACAGGCCCTCGAAACCAGGGACAGTTGGGATCAATGTTGATGTATGCTCTCTACAGTGTGAGCCTATGTCTGGCCAGCCCTGATTGCCAGTCACAGTTTCAGAAGAGCAATTCAAGTTAGATAAATATCAAAAACTGTTTTATAAATCTTTATTGAACATTAAATGTGTATTTTTGTGCATGAATATAGTATATAGTATAACTAAGCTTTTTGTGAGCTTCTTTGTGCATGTAATCAATCAGCATACTATATCCCACCTCTATTGTGTTTAGAAATAAGAGGACATGGAGGAGGAGGTGGGAAGGAAGGAAAGAAGGACAGAAGGAAGGGAGGGAAAGGAGGGAAGAAGGACAGAAGGAAGGGAGGGAAAGGAGGGAAGAAGGACAGAAGGAAGGGAGGGAAAAGAGGGAGGAAGGGAGGAAGGAAGGAAGGAAGGAAGGGAGGGAGGGAGGAAGGGTGGGTGGAAGGGAGGAAAGGAGGAAGGAAGGGAGGAAGGAAGGGAGGAAGGGTGGAAGGAAGGTAGGAATGAAGGAAGGAAGGGAGGAAGGAAGGGTGAAAGGAAGGAAGGGTGGAAGGAAGGAAGGGTAGAAGGAAGGGAGGAAGGAAGGGAGGAAGGAAGGAAGGGAGGGAGGAAGGAAGCAAGGAAGGAAGGAAGGAAGGGAGGGAGGGAGGAAGGAAGAAAGGGAGGAAGGAAGGGAGGGAGGGAGGGAGGAAGGAAGGAAGGAAGGAAGGGAGGGAAGAAGGAAGCAAGGAAGGAAGGAAGGAAGGGAGGGAGGAAGGAAGAAAGGGAGGAAGGAAGAAAGGGAGGAAGGAAGGAAGGAAGGGAGGGAGGAAGGAAGGGAGGGAGGGAGGAAGGAAGGGAGGGAGGGAGGGAGGGAGGGAGGGAGGGAGGGAGGGAGGAAGGAAGGGAGGGAGGAAGGGAGGAAGGAAGGAAGGAAGGGAGGGAGGAAGGAAGGGAGAGAGGGAGAGAAGAAGGGAGGGAGAGGGGGGAGGGGAGGGGGGGGAGAGAAAGAGAGGGAAGAGGGAGGAGGGAGGGGGGGAGGAAGAGAGGAAGAGGGGGAGGGGGGAAGGAGGGAGGGGGGGGAGGGGAGGGAGGAAGGGAGGCAGGGGAGTGTCATTTACCACTGTGTATACTCCCACATGTGTGACTCTATAGTCATGTGGGCTGCACAGATAAGAGTGGCTTTGTGAGTATGAACACTCTACTATATAGTATGTAATGAGAGATTTTCATAGTCTGGGTTTAATGACACTTTGGGGTGGATTTACTAAAGGCAGATAGATGGTGCACTGTGCAAAGTTCAGTTGCACTCTGCAAGTGTAGTTGCTCCAGAGCTCAGTAAATGATGGGAAGCTCTGCTGACTTGCATCATCCAAACATGTGCAAGCAAAAATGCTGTCTTTTTATGTTCCTTGTCCGTGATTGGGTATTCTTTGCAAAGTAATAGTTTACCTCTTGTACTAAGCTCTGAAGCAACTGCACTTGGCGAAGTGCACAGTCTATTTGCCCTTAGTAAATTAACCCCTTTAAGTCTTCAAATTGATTCTGTATCTGTTGAGGATACCCTTTACATCCAATAACTGGGCTGTACATTGGGCATTTATTTCTATCAAGTTGAAATTAAAGAGTATGCATTACTCCTAAAAGGAAGAAAAAAAATGTAATTAAGAGAAACAAACCACGACTCCGAAGCAAATAAGGAAAGTATTATAAAAAAGGAAAGAGCTTTGGGTGTTCCAACAATAATTAGATCAAAACTCAAGAAACCATAAATGTCTAAACCAACTTAACATATTAAAAATATATATTTTATAAGCCAACTAACCCTTAGAAAACTACTACCACTGTGCACATATTAAAACTTTTAAAACATCAAATAAAAGTTCTTTGGCAACAGGTGAGGTTACAGCACCCAAAATTTAAGCCCCGCAGCCAAGACTATATGTACAGTACATAATGGGGTCATCACATGACAAACTAGAGCAAAGGACCAGCAAGCATGTTCAGATCTTTAAATAAACAAGAGAGTGTTTGTTCGAGCTGATCCTCACGTTTAAAGTGAAGCCACTGTATAACCTTTCAATGCTTTGTTAATATCTCTCTATAAATCTCTTTTTATAAATATATATATATATATATATATATACTTTACCAAAAGTATTGTGACACCTGCCTTTACACGCACGTCACATTTAATGGCATCCCAGTCATATTCTGTAGGGTTCAATATTGAGTTGGCCCACCCTTTGCCACTCTAGGTGAGTTACTGACTCTTACATGTTGTGAGCTGGAACCCCAGGGTGCTGCACAGCTCACCTGAGAGATTCAGTAACATGCAGAAAATCCAGAATATTGCTGCACTCCTTGCTATCTTTATTGAAGCATTAAAACCACATCACAGGCATGACAGGAACATAAAAGGTAACGCGTTTCATGCTAAAGTCAGCACTTACTCAAGCCTCTTCTGGGAAGGCTGTCCACAAGGTTTAGGAGTGTGTCTATTGGAATGTTTGACCATTCATCCAGATGCGCATTTGTGAGGTCAGGCACTGGTGTTTGATGAGAAGGCCTGGCTCGCAGTCTCTACTCCAATTCATCCCAAAGGTGTTCTATCAGGTTGAGGTCAGGACTCTGTGCAGGCCAGTCAAATTCCTCCACCCCAAACTCGCTCATCCATGTCTGTATGGACCTTGCTTGAAGGTTCTAGTTACATCTCTTAGTTTATATATATATATATATATATATATATATATATATATATATATATATATATATATATATATATATATATATATATTTCATCTGTGTATTTAGCCCTTTGTCTTGAGTTTAGTTTTATTTATAGCCCCCTCTAATGCCTGACCCCAAAAACAAAAAATAACATGATCTAACGTATATCAATCGTATGCAATATTTGTTTTCTTCCCCTGCACCAGAAGGAACCAAAGTTGCACCAAAATTTTACTATACAGAGAAAATTTTCTCAAAGCAGCTTTGTTTAGGTTATATGATGTATGGTATAACTAAAAAGGCAAAACTTTTTCTTTTCTTTTTTTTTTTTTTTAGTTTTGGATTGAGTGGATAGGGGATAGAACCCTTGTCAGGGTTTTCTTGCTATCTGCATCCCCATTAGGGAAACTCACCCTCTTTGTTTTTTTCCTTTCTACCATTGTCACAGAGTGAAAGTAGAAGAAAAATCACAAATTTTGGGTTGTCACCAGAACAGGAATAGAGAAATCTCCCAATGGGGACACTAGTTCTGGTGACACCCCAGGATTCCCTCTTAGTTTCCTGTTTTGGCTGTGGGACAGGAAGTGAAGGGGTATCGCCATAATGGGACACAGATAGCAAATGAAAATTGAGAGGGGTTATAACCCTTCCTTACTCCATCCAAAATGGAAAAGAAAAGTTTTGACGACAGTACGACTTTAGGTTCTAAAGAATCATGGGGGGAGGGGCGTCGTAGTCAGAGTAAGTGACAAGTGCACCCGCAGAGTTCAAACGGAACCACTTAAATGAGTACTCTAGGGGTCCTAGAAATAAGTGTTGGGGTATCAAGCAAAACAGAGAAAGTTCAGTCTACATTCCATTATGCATCGGTGTTCATTGAAACGTACCTGAGTGTGAACCGAAGACACAGAGACCACTTCAACATTGAAGACACCTTTGTGGTTATCCACCCACTTCATCCCAGGCAGAGGGACCTGAGGAGACAGGCAGTAGATTAACATTAGACATTAAAGATAATTGTAGCTCCTGAGGAACAGAACTCTACTGCTTTCCTACAAACACACACTTTTCCAACAAACACTACAAAGCTGGCAGTGCTGAATTATGATTGACTGATAAATAACCTTTAAATCTCAATGAACTTATCCAAATATCTTTTTTGAACTACCAAACTGATAACTGTAAAAGAGACAATTAGGAGACAGGAGGTGTTCTGTAGTTCTAACATATTTCTCGTTCTAGGGTGACAATGCTTCTACTCCATAGACACAGAATGGTAACAAATTTACTTGCCGACCATGCTTTTTTCTGGCGGCCGCTCACATCTATTGGTGGCGGTGGATGCAACATTTTCTCACTGGATATATTTAAATCTTTTTCATCTTATCGTATATACTCGAGTATAAGCCGACCCGAATATAAGCCGAGGCACCTCATTTTACCACAAAAAAACTGGGAAAACTCATTGACTCGAGTATAAGCCTAGGGTGAGAAATGCGCAGCTACTGTAAGTGGAAAAGAGGGTCAACAATGCCCATTTGCAGCCTCACTGTGCCCATTTTCAGCCTCACTGTGCCCATTTGTAGCCTCACTGTGCCCATTTTCAGCCTCACTGTGCCCATTTTCAGCCTCACTGTGCCCATTTTCAGCCTCACTGTGCCCATTTGCAGCCATAGGTCCCCCGAACTTCAAACTTGGTAGTTAAGGGTTCCTAGATGCCCCCCTAGCTGCAGCCAAAATTTGGGGTCTCTGGACCCAAAGGGTCCCGAAATGACATTGCTGCAGATGGACACAGTTGACCGACTTTGGGGCCCCGTATCTCGGGGGCCACTTGGTGCTAGGAACCCCAAATTTGGTGTGCACACTCAGTGGAACTAGCACCATAAAATAACCAAAATGTCAAGCACTTTTCTGCAGCAGAGAATGACATTTTCCGAACTGACTCGGGGCCACTTGGTGCTAAGAACCACAGCTTTGGATATGTTGTAGTGCTAGTTCCACTGGGTTTGCACACCAAATTTGGGGCCCCTAGCACCAAGTGGCCCCGAGGTACGGGGCCCCAAAGTCGGTTCGGAAAATGTCATTCTTTGCACCAGAAAAGTGCTTGACTCGAGTATAAGCCGAGGGGGGCACTTTCAGCACAAAAAAAATGTGCTGAAAAACTCGGCTTATACTCGAGTATATACGGTATATATTTTCCCACTGGATATGGTTGATTATAATCACGTTATGGACTGGAATAGTTTTGCACTTGGACTTTTGTTTTTTCACTCATTTGTTTCACAATTTAAATTTTTGATCATATATTGTATTTATTGTGTTTGAAGGTTTGTGTGTTCGATTGATTACAGTGTTATTTATATGTACACTTAGGAATTTGAACAAACCCATTTATCAGAGGAGAACGAAAACTCCATCTAAAAGCTTTAACCAGACACTGATAGAAGTCACAAGACTTCTATATATACTGCTGATGAGAAAAGGTATTTAGCGGTTTATATTTACTAAAATAATTGCATTTCCTTGTTCTGTGTACTGTGGGAGATCAGATATAGTGACTGCAGGGTTCTGGGTTTAGTAACACTTTAAGGCAGCCATATATGGATCGACATTTGGCCGGTTCAGCAGGGACAATCAAGCATTTCGATCCATGTATGGGCAAGGCTGGTTGTACACAAGTCAATCTACCCAATTGACTTGTGTACTACCAGCCTTTTGGTTTTTTCCCCACCAGCGGTGCCCCGGCTATAGCCGGCAACACTAAACAATGTGTTCTGACAACAGGGAGGTCCCTCCGATACAATGGCTCAGTGGGAGCGATTCTTCCATCCACATCGAGTGTGTGGATGGGGGAATGGGGTCATCAACCTTCTGGTTGAACAAGATAAATAAAAACATGTCTAACGTATGGCCAGCTTTAGATTGGAAGCTCCTTGAGGGAAGGGAATGATGTCAATGTACAGAATGCAAAGCACGGCATAAAATTTCACAAAGCCATATAAATGCCTGTAATATGTTAATAAAAATAATATTATACTGAAAATATAAAAGACATTAGAACATCATGCAACATGTTTATATCTGTCTATATAGGAATCCACACCGAACACATATATACATTACACACTGACCTCAGGGGAGAGCACAGAATAAGCCTGGGGTGGTTTCTCTAGAGAGACGGGAAGACAGAACTGTCCAGTCTTTAGGCGTCCGTTCTGAAGCATTGGAATCCACTGGGAAAGGCGAGAGAGGAATGAACGTTACATCTGAGCGCGCAGAATGCGGAGAAGTTGTATCCGATACCAATAACATAACTATCCTCCAAAAAAAACACTCATACCGTGTAACCCACGGGGGTTTCTAGAGGTGTGTTCTGTTTCTGTTGGCAGCTGACATGGTAGAAGGTGAAGAGCAGATGATGATGGTCGGTTAACGTGGCTGGCAATTTGATCTTTATTTCTTCGTGGAAATCTGGAGACCTGCAACAAACAGAACAAAAAAAATAAAATAAATATAGGTCCTCAGTGGGTGAGAATTCCACAGCTCCCGGGTGGGACTCCCCCCGGCGATATCACCATTTGGAAATATTGCCATATTCATTCTTAGCGTATTTCTAAGTATTGGGTCCCTTAGGTGGCCCTTGGGGTAAGAAAAACTTTTATGAGACACGTGCATGCTGCATACTCGATGTTTTACCTTACAGGTATTCATACGTGCATCTACATCTGTGAACAGAGATTTACGAAACGCGTCGTTTTTGGATGCATTTTTTATGTAATCTTGTATGGACAGCTTGATTTGTAAATTTTGCCAATAATAAAATGATGTATGAAATGTATTCATATGGACAAACTACAAATCCACTTGCTATTATTATATCCTCCTTTTTATGTAATGAGATATTTATTAATAAAACAGCAATTTTGTATACCAGTTATTTTTTTATTGGTCGTATGTGTTGCGCCTCATTTAACCGCTTCAGCCCCGGAAGATGTGGCTGCTGAACGACCAGGCCATTTTTTGGCGATTCGGCACTGCGTCGCTTTAACTGACAATTATTGCGCGGTCATGCGACGTTGCACCCAAACAAAATTGACGTCCTTTTTTTCCCCACAAATAGAGCTTTCTTTTGGTGCTATTTGATCGCCTCTGCGTTTTTTTTTATTTTTTTGCGCTATAAACAAAAAAAAGAGCGACAATTTTGAAAAAAAAAAAAACATAATATTTTGTACTTTTTGCTATAATAAATATCCCCCTTTTTTTTAAAAAAAAAAGCTAATTTTTTTTCTCAGTTTAGGCCGATACGTATTCTTCTACATATTTTTGGTAAAAACAAAAATTCGCAATAAGTGTATATTGATTGGTTTGCACAAAAATTCTAGCGTCTACAAAATAGGGGATATATTTATAGCATTTTTATTATATATATATTTTTTACTAGTAATGGCGGCGATCTGCGTTTTTTATCGTGACTGCGACATTATGGCAGACACATTGGACACATTTTTGGGACCATTGGCATTTATACAGCGATCAGTGCTATAAAAATGCACTGATTACTGTAAAAGTGTCACTGGCAGGGAAGGGGTTAACACTACTATGTTCCCTCAGTGTGTTTCCAACTGTAGGGGGAGGGGACTGACTAGAGGAAGTGACGGATCGTGGTTCCTAGCCATTAGGAACTCACGATCTGTCACTCCTCACAGAACAGAATAGGGATTTATGTGTTTACACACACACACGTCCCTGTTCTGCCTCTCGTGCCCGGCTGTCATCACGACCATCGGCCACGAGAATCGGCACCCCCGCAGTGCAGCGCCTGCCATCCCGATAGCCGACGTACAGCTACGATGGTGCGCGGGATCGTGCCGACCTGCCGCAGTATAATGACGGAGGATGGTCGACAATCTGTTAAGCACTTCCAGCCCAAGGACGTCATATGACGTCATTGACTTTGAGTGGGGATATCTGAATGATGGGTGCAGCTGCAGGCATCATTCAGATATCATCTTTTACAGACGGCGATTCTGTGCACTGTAAGAACAATCATAGCGGCAGTTCAGCAGGCGCCGGGAGAGGACAACCCCCCCCCCCCCCTCCCTCCACATCCCCTCTCTTCCCACCACCTAAGGTGGAGATATTCTTTAGTCCAGCAGGGGAGATCTCGGGCAGGGTGGAAAACAAGGCTTGGGATTTCAGTGCAGCAGAGGCCATGTGTTGTCAGCTTAAAGAGGGAGTCCACCTAAACCGCCAAATAAAAAAAATATTAAAAGCCAGCAGCTACAAATACTGCAGCTGCTGACTTTTAATAAATGGACACTTACCTGTCCCAGGGTCCAGCGATGTCGGCAGGCGACGCCGAGAACCCGCTCGGCTTTCGGCAGCTGCCGCCGCCATCCTAGGTGAGGGAATCAGGAAGTGAGGCGTTGCGGCTTCACTTCCCGGTTCCCTACTGCACATGCGCGAGTCGCGCTGCGCATCGTAACTGGTCCCCGCTATCTCCTGGGAGCTGTGTGTTTCCCAGCAGACAGCGCGGAGGGACAGGAAGAGGTGGACAGGTATCTGCACCCCCCTCCCCCCTGAAAGGTGCCAAATGTGACACCGGAGGGGGGGGAGGGTTCCGAAAAGCGGAAGTTCCATTTTTGTGTGGAACTCCGCTTTAAAAAAGGAAGTTAGGAGCTCACTGCCAGTGAAGGGTATTGTTCATACTACAGCATACAAAGACATTTTAGACAATTCTGCTCTTCCAACCATTTGGCAACTATTTGGGGAAGCTTTTTTTTTTTTGGTGCCCCTGCGTACAAAGTCAGTTCCATAAAGACATAGTTTGAGGAGTTTGATGTGAAGGAACTTGGGTGTCCTGCACAGAGCCCTGACCTCAAGCCTACTGAACACCTTTGGGATGCATTACAATGCCGATTGTGAATCAGTTCTCCTCATCCAACATCAGTACCTGACCTTACAAAGGGCCACGCATTGCCATAGACACCCTCCAAAATCCTCCAGAAGCCCTTTCCATAAGAGTGGAGGCTGAGAAGGATCTCCATAAGAATGCTTATGGTTTTTCGAAAGGGATGTATAAGATGTCAAATGTGAAAATAAATTGCAGCGCTAAAAACACACACAAAAAATATAAATGATGAATAAAGTTCAAAAGTGCATATAGACGTAATGTCCTAGGAGAAGCAGATATGTGATCCAAAGGAACAAAAAAAGTCCACAGTAAGAATGGATGATCCGTGTATCAATCCTGTCTGCTTCCCAACCTTCAGCTTATATATCATCAATTAAAGCGAGTAGATGGAATACGCTTACCAGAGAAGTTGGATTCTACTGCCATGAGCATAGAATCAATGGAGCTTAGTGCCACCCAGGGCGAAGTGGTGAAATGTTGGAGGCAAGGGTAGAGCCTCTACCGGGCCGGGACGTCCCCTCTCTATCAGCAGGAGCAGAGCCGGAAATGGGTTCGGGAAAACGTGGTGGTTTCTCAGTTCCCCAGGGTATGTGGAAAAAAGAAGAAATGCTCCCACATAGTGTAACTTCTGGGTGTTTTTATTTAAAAAAACCACGATACATGTAAAAATTGTGATCACAAAGATAAAATGTTTTTGGGCAGTGTTATGAGGGTCTTTTATGCCCCTGTTGAAGGTCATTGGACCGAAACGCGTAGGGCGGCTTTTTATAGACCCCATACACTGCTTTTCATTTTATCTTTGTGATCACAATTTTTACATGTATCGTGTTTTTTTTAAATAAAAACACCCAGAAGTTACACTATGTGGGAGCATTTCTTCTTTTTTCCACATACCCTGGGGAACGGAGAAACCACCACGTTTTCCCGAACCCATTTCCGGCTCTGCTCCTGCTGATAGAGAGGGGACGTCCCGGCCCGGTAGAGGCTCTACCCTTGCCTCCAACATTTCACCACTTCGCCCTGGGTGGCACTAAGCTCCATTGATTCTATGCTCATGGCAGTAGAATCCAACTTCTCTGGTAAGCGTATTCCATCTACTCGCTTTAATTGATGATATATAAGCTGAAGGTTGGGAAGCAGACAGGATTGATACACGGATCATCCATTCTTACTGTGGACTTTTTTTGTTCCTTTGGATCACATATCTGCTTCTCCTAGGACATTACGTCTATATGCACTTTTGAACTTTATTCATCATTTATATTTTTTGTGTGTGTTTTTAGCGCTGCAATTTATTTTCACATTTGTTTTCCCTTTTTGTCACATGGTATTGTAGCAGCTGTTTTTCAGTTTTCATATTTTTTATTGTCTTTTGGGTAGCGCATTAACCATCCCCCTTCACACATGTATAAGATGTCCTTTGGGTGTGATTGGTCAGGTGTCCACAATTATTTTTGCCACATAATGTAACATGAACATGGGAAAGTCACCTATTGTGGTAGACGACCGAAGTATAGGCTTCTTTTGAAAATTCTGGGCAGCTTGATTTTCCAAAGATAACCTGAAAGGGGAAATGGAAAGGACAATGGTTAACGAAGAACGCAACATAATACATATTTGTAGTTTCTGATGCCAGAGTCATCGAGATCTCTAAATAACCATTTTATCTCAGCTTCTTATACTGGTGTGGTGGTTTCCAGACCAGACAATGAGAATAAATGTTTATCCTCAGCATGCATTATAGAAATATGTGCACCTTTAATAACATGTTGCTAGGTCTATCCTCCCTTGCCTTCTACCCTACTAAGTGTTGGCTACAATCCCAGACTGGAGATACTCAGAAAAAGGTCACATATAAGTCTATGGGGGCTCACTGTTGACCAAGGCCAGGGCAGAAGATGATTCTGGAAGACATCAACAGGGTATGGAATGTGGAATGTGTGGAATTTCTAGCTCCAAGTAGAACTCCAAGCACAAAAAAATGCATTCAAATATATTCCTCAAGCGTACGGATGGGAACCCCCTTCTATTGCTGTCTTACTGCCATTATTGTCATGCTATGTATTTGCACGTGAATGCCTGCAACACAACATGCCTGTTTTATACACGCTGGGTGCACAGATCATGTACATTCACATCACCCATCTCTTATTTTATTACTTTCAACGGTCTGAAATCTCCTTATTTGGATGCATATCTCTATAGAGAAGTACACAATATTGTCAAAAGTATTGGGACGCCTGCCTTTACATGCACAAAGGCATCCCAATCTTAGTCCGCAGCTATAACAGCTTCAACTCTTCTGGGAAGGCCCTCCACAAGGTTTAGGAGTGTGTCTATGGGAATGTTTGACCATTCCTCCAGAAGCGCATTTGTGAGGTCAGGCACTGATGTTGGACGAGAAGGCCTGGCTCGCAGTCTCCGCTCTTATTCATCCCAAAGGTCTTCTATCGGGTTGAGGTCAGGACTCTGTGCAGGCCCAGTCAAGTTCCTCCACCACAAACTCGCTCATCCATGTCTTTATGGACCTTGCTTTGTGCACTGGTCCAAATCATTTGGTGGAGGGGGGAATATGGTGTGGGGGTTGTTTTTCAGGGATGGGCTTGGCCCCTTAGATCCAGTGAAGGGAACCCTTAAGACGTCAGCATACCAAGACATTTTGAACAATTTGATGCTCCCAACTTTGTGGGAACAATTTGGGGATGGCCCCTTCCTGTTCCAACATGACTGCGCACCAGTGCACAAAGCAAGGTCCATAAAGACATGGATGAGCGAGTTTGGAGTGAAGGAACATTTGATCATGTGCGTGTAAAGGCAGGTGACCCAATACTTTTGGCAATATAGTGTAAGTCATGTATAGACTTTTTCTATGATGCTGTTATATTCATTTGTTCCAATAAAGAATTTATTTTTCAACGTAAAAATATGTTCCTCAATAGCCACAAAATCCACTTTATACTCAAAGTCAATAATCGGCGTGGGGGTCCCCCCAAAATCCATACCAGACCCTTATCCGAGCACGCTGCCCGGCCGGTCAGGAATGGGGGTGGGGACGAGCTAGCGCCCCCCCCTCCTGGACCGTACCAGGCCGCATACCCTCAACATGGGGGGTGGGTGCTGCGGCCCCCCCCACCCCAAAGCACCCACCTCCCATGTTGAGGGTATGCGGCCTGGTACGGTCCAGGAGGGGGGGGGGCGCTAGCTCGTCCCCACCCCTATTCCTGACCGGCCGGGCTGCATGCTCGGATAAGGGTCTGGTATGGATTTTGGGGGGGACCCCACGCCGATTTTTCGGCGTAGGGGGTTCCCCTTAGATCCATACCAGACCTAAGGGCCTGGTATGCCCCTGGGGGGGAACCCACGCCGGTTTTTTCATTTAAAACTTGGCGTGGAGTTCCCCTTCTGGATTCATACCAGACAGCTGTCAGCACTGCCTGTCGCTCATCGGCAAAGGAAAAAAAAGTTTTCCTTTCCCGATCAGCGAGCCAGGCTTGTGCTTACAAAGTCGTGCTGAAGTCGTGTCTATATTATTCAGGCACGACTTGCATGCTACTTCAGGGTTTAACATTGAGGTCTATGGAGTACAACTCGCATAGAAGTTGGACCAAAGTAGTGCAGGGACTACTTTCAAGTCGGCACGACTTAAAGTCGTGCCAATATGAATGGTAGTCATTGAAAATCATGGAGAATGACTTGTCATACGATTTTGCAGTACAAAATCGTGGGACAAGTCGTGTAAGTGTGAAAGGGGCCTTAAAGGGTTACTGTTTGTTTTTTTTTTAAATAACAAACATATCATACTTACCTCCACTGTGCAGTTCGTTTTTCGCAAAGTGGCCCCGAACCTCGTCTTCTGGGGTCCCCCGGTGGCGCTCACGGCTCCTCCTGGCATCTGGAAACCCCCCTAGGAGAAGAGCTCTCCCAGGGGGTTACCGTGCGGGCGCGCTCCCGAGTCCAGCATTTCCATAGACACAAAATACCGGACCAATGGCTGTGCTGCTATCAATCTATCCAAGCAAGAGCCGAGAACCCTGGCCAGAGAGGTAGAGGGCATCTCCGC